>CM034153.1:564469309-564951565 GCA_019776745.2 Taxus chinensis | reverse complement strand
GTTGCTTACTCAATTGTACAAGGTGTCATATGAATTTTTTCCCAATAACCTCAAAAGAATAATTTTTCCATAAGGTATTCTGTCACCCCAATATATTCCATAAAAATGAGAAGAAGGTTCCACAAGGTTTTCTATTCACCTTTATATTCTTGTAATCACATGTTCCATGACGCTCTATATAGATTTAGGCCAAGGTTTAAAATATAAAAAAAAAAATCAAAAGGGAATTATTGTTATCATGCCCCCACCATGTGATGTAACTTAGAGTCCCATATATGAAATGTTGAATGTAAAAAGAGTTAATAAGGCCCATTCCCATGTAATATGAATTGAAATTTTTCATGATTTATGTAGTTCAAATAATTAATTAAGCAATTAACATCCCACATTCTTTACCAAAATGTTTCAAAATATTCTTTAAACTCTGTAATATATCTTGAACCAATCTCAAATTCTATAACTATATGTGAGTATATATATTTTGTAATTTATTGGAATATTTCCCCATGATGAAAAAATTCATCCAAGACCATAACATTTATTGATTTTTTCCCTTTTGGATATCTCTTTATATGTGTAAAATATTTTTTTATTCTATATTTATTATGTTTTGAGTATCCATACCCTATGTCATTCTATTCCTAAGTTCTAAATTATTCTATGTGTATGATGTGCATATATATCCATGTGACAGACCCCACTGAATACCCCCTTTTTTAAGGGAATGAGAAGTGAAAATAAAATTATTGACTAAAAAAAATTGTGTACATATTGAATGTGTATGAGAGTCAATGTTGAATCACATGGAGGGTTATATTAGGTGGACACCATTTATATCCTTTTCTTATAATGGTGTGCATGGTAGAAACCATAACACACACAAATAGCAAACAATAAAGAAAAAAAAATTAAAAACAATCATGAATGTTAAAAAATATACAAAGGAAATCAAGCATACAAGTACACAAACAATGTCTCATCTCTTATTTATACAAAATCATAGATTCTAATTTCCAATGGATATAAAAGTATCAAAATACATGTATAGTAAAGGATATGAGTCATATATATGGAAGAAATTATATAATAAATCAATTAAATATAATATCTAATCTACTACATAAGGAACATAGATTAAAATAAGCTAGCACTCACAATACACATATTAGTTTTATTAGTCTAAAAATATAATAGTTCAAAATATAAATATTTGATTAAAATGAGAAAGTGAAAGTAGATCTTCAAACAAAACCACTAAATTATTATAGGAGATGTCCCAATATTATCAAAGTCGCTGGGACAAAATGAGTCCAATTCCTATCACCATGTATAGTCTCATGTGTTTCATGTATCCAACTATAAATACCTCATGAATTCATGTGTGTAAATATTATATATATAATATGTTATAGATTTATAAAATTATATGAAAAATAATATATGCAAATTAACAAGCTAGAAATCAATTCATATGTAGGTCATGATTTTTTATTTTGAAAATATTTGAATGTGTTTTTATTTGTTTTCTTTTCTTTTTTTTTCTATTTTAGATTTTTTTGTAAAAATCAAGGGAAAATAAAGAGCTAACCTATGACAATGTTGAAAGGGGATAATAGACCCATTGAAAAAAAGAGGCTCAAACCTCAAATGAGCCACATGTGTAGTGAGATCATGATGGTCCTCAAGAAGATATGGATTTGTAATACACTTATGATATATAAGATGTTTAATAAGATACATAAGAGGAGTTTTTCAAGGGATATACCTGTTAGAGGTAACATACCTAGGTTTGACAAGATTTGATGTGGAAACTATCTCTTTATATCAATAAAATTATTAGGAAATAGGGTCTCACATGGAATACCTTTGACAATAACAAATTTCTTGTCATATATAAACTTGATGCATTATTGAAAAATAGATGAGATATACTTAATATTAAAAATAAAAGGGAAAACTTAACACATGTCACATGATCCAAGGGAAAAGGTGACCAAAAATGTAATATCCATAGTAACAGAGATAGCTATAAGAGGTATACCAATATTTTAAAGAGAGATCTTAGTATCAAATTTCATGTGTCACTTAATTACTAATATAGGAAATAAATTCAAATGTTTACATGTTGTTTTTAGCACCTTTGTTGATAAAAATACTATTGATAGAATTTATACCAATAAAAGAAGGAATATAGATAACATCAAAGTTAAGATCATGAGAAATATGAAAATAAATAAAGTATATAACATGTGTAGGATGAAGAATAAGAGTGATATTAAAGATGAGGTAATCCATTAGATGACCTTACAAAGGTATAGGAGGTCAAGCTCGGTGATTTAGGTACACTTCAGGATCACATTTATAAGTTTTATGATGAGGAATTGGGTTGATGAAAATAGTAAGCTTAGAAATATCATTAGTACGTTTCTATTTCTTAGGAGGTAAGATAAATTCATTATAATTTTCATCAATAAGGTATTTGATGACATAAAAATTCTTGATACTTCAATTATTATAAGGTTCAACACATCTATGATAATCATAGTAGGCATTAAAGTTAAAATATTTACCACATGAGGCTTTTTTGTATCAAATTATAAGGGAAGAGGTAGAGATATATAATTGCACTCTAGAAACTTTTGAAGGAACACATGGGATGAAGGAGTTAATCGTGTAAATTAACTTTGAGAAACAACTTATAACCAAATCTTGGTAGGTTGAGATATAACATTGATCATAACTTTATCATAAATTTTGTTATCATTATATTTTCCTTTTAAATTTAATTATCCTTGAAATGTAATATTAGATTTTTTAGGATCATTGGAAACATACTTAATATTTTTCATTGTAAGTATATTAGCGTCCCATTAGTTTAATTTGTTACATAGTTTCTCAAATGACTAAATCTTATCAAAGATCATTGATTATTGTAAAATATCCATAAATCGTTGAGTGAATAAATATTGAAGTTTTTCGCTAGCTAGAATATTGTTTATTTTAGTAAGGATAGTATTTTAATACATATCATAGTCACTAATGTGATCATTAGAACCTTTTTGTGTCTTAGACATTTTAGAATAGGATAACTTATCCCAAATAATTATTAACAATTATTCAAGGATTTCATTATCTAAAGGGGTAAAATCCCATAGCAAATGAATAGAATGATCATAGAACCATGGCAAAATAAATTCCTAGAGGCTTCTATGAAAAATCTTAGTAAGTAGTACATCACATTAAGCATAATGTAAATATGCAATATGAAAAGTAAGAATTTGTTTCTCAAAATCACTTTTTCCGTCATAGATAGGAAGTTTGGGGGGACACAACAAATATAGGAAAATGATAGGAAACCACTTTTGGTGCAAGTGGGTTGTGAAATAACTTAGTAGAGTCCATGACATTGGAAGAGGGTAAGAAACCTTTTTGTAATTGTAATATTTTCTTGTAAATTATGAATAAATCTCTCAAGATATTTTCTATCAACAAAGGATGGGAATTTGTGTGATTATACACAATGTAGGAATAATAGTAGACATAGGAAAATTCATTATAACATTATGAAAGGGGATATGAGTTATCCTTTAATATATAGGCACAATGGTTGTAGAAATAGTAGAGGACATAGGGTGAGGCGCATGAAAAACAGACTCGTCATTAGATTTATGATCACGAGAAATATTCAAGGTAAGGAGTACCTTGATAATATGATAAAATTATGGAGATGAGCATGGAGATCCTAAAAAAAAAAAATAGAATTTTTTAACTTGATTTTGATCCATATTATTAAGTTTATTATTACAAATATTTCATGAGGCTCACTTTGTTTTTAATGGGATCCAAAGGCACGTCGTCATCATCATTTATAGAAGTATAATGGATACCATATACATGAAGAAGGGAGCAAGGCATAAGGAGATTAAAATTATTAGTAGAAGGATAAATATCAATATTTTAAATGGGCATATGAATAAATCAATTATTGCATTGAAAGGGAATAGAAGAAAAACATCCACAAAACAAGCATGAAATGTTATGATAGCTAGGTTTTTTAAGTAAGGAAGGATATTTTATCAAGGGTTGGGTGCACCACATGATTACTCCATAAATAAATAAATATGTGAGGGATGTTATGATGTGGTTATTATTTATTTAAAGTCATAAGGGTAGTAAATTTCATATATTTTTATAAATGAATAAACATTAATGTATAAACTATAACATAACTCTCAAAGAAATTTGTGAGACATAATAATACATACAATTTCTCAAAACATAAGAGAAGAAGTGTAAAAATTATTATAGAATATGAAATGTGAATACGAAGTAGAGAATGGTTGTGAAGACTATAAATGACATAGAATTGATTGATTTTTAGAACTACAACTATATGCCGAGCTATTATGGAATGGTATGGCTTGTCTTATAGTGTGGTATGGTATAGTCCTAAGCTATACAATTTCAAACAAGGATGTGTTAGAAATTTTTAACTTCCTTTTTAGTTGTGACACTCTATGATGACCTTAATGTTATAACCCTATGTTTCACACATATATGAAACTCTATGTGTGATGTGAAATACCATCAAACCCTAACTATGGGTAGAATGCCCTACAAAATATTAGTGTTTGGGTTGAGTTTCCCCTATGCTGCCTATATTGGTACTACTTTGAAGATGCCTCAAACTATAAATTTTACTCCATATATCATGTGATATATGTATGAATACAAATACTTTGGAAATTTGATCCTTTGACAATGAGATATATTATCCTTTGATCCTAAAAATGTAATTCATAGAGATATTATATTGCTCTAGACTGGTGTAATTGGTTTGTCAAAAACTAAGAAATGTGGATACATAATTAAATCATGGAATATGGATCAGGATGATTTTCCTAGGCTTTAAATTTTCATGAAATTCATGTTTTAGGTGCAAAGCCATGTTATTCATTTCCAAATTTAAGAGACTACAAGTATGACTAAGATATTAAAAAATTTTAATTTACTTACTCCTATAAATTTTAGGTATACAGTATTTCAAAGTATAACATACCAATACAAATTATATTTCAATAAGTCATATTAACCTTAACATTAACCCTATCAACTTAGGTATTAATGTAGTAGTACAAACCTTGTTTAAATTCGTCTCTTTATTTTCAGTAAAAAAATGTTATACACATAATAAAAATAATTTCTCCAATAGAATATTTATATATTAGAATAAAACTATCCATGATCAATACAAGATTTAGAAGTGAATAGATTCAATTATTATCTCTTAAATTTTTGACTAATAAGGAACAAAAGAAGTAGCCTACTATGAATCTGTAGTTACAGGAACACCCTTGAAATGAATGTCATTACCAATAAACTATTTTGGTTACAAAACCCTAAAGTAGAACATACTTATATCAAAAACATGTAACCCCTATATTAAACATGAAAAATAATACATGTCAAAACCATTTAATTGTAATTAATAACTAATAATTTAATAAAAATGATTTTAATTGTGTTACGATTTAAGGTACAGGAAAATTATGTATCGAACCACAATATTTAAATGAATTTTCAATTCAAATTTAATACACATTTGTGCTTTCAAAATATTACTTTACTTTTCATGTTAGAAATAATTTGAAGTAACGAAGGAGGGAGGGATAATCAAATTTAATAAACTTAGGTTAAATTATGAGAATAAGTGTTAGGTTTAAAACTTGTTTATAAAACATATACTTAAATCGTAGTCATTATTTATTTCAAATTTAACTCTAAATACTATCTCCTAATAATTTCCAACCCAAGATAATAATCGATGGGAATTTAATTAAATTGAAAAATCACCCATATAGACACAAGTAAAAGGGGATTCAACCCCATCAGAGTGGTCTTATAGGGTGAAATGAGGGCCCTTATATTTAAAAAAATAACCTTAGATCTTAGGGTTTCAAATAAAATTCATTATTATCCATATGGTTTTGTTATAAACCTCTTTCTAACACAAGTTTTATTTTTACTTTTATTATTTTCCTCCCTCTGGTTTTTATTTTAGGATTTGGAGTTTAAATATAATTTTTCTCCCATCTCAAATTTTAGGTGTAGATACACTTATTCATTATATATATAACCCAAGGTGTATATATATTTGTATGTAAACCCAAGGGAAGGATGTTGATATACACATACATATACATGTATGTATATGTATGCATGTATGTTATGTATATATGAAAATAGATTCACATTATTTTGTGTATATTTATACTTATATTTTTATATCAGGTCATGACAAGATAAAGGGATGAAATTATAATAAGGGTGAAAATATAACAAAGAAGGGAGGATTGTGTAAAAATATAAATCAAGGTTATATAGAGGGTCAGTTGTCAAATGGAAGGACCAACATCATATAGTACATACATTGGGTGTTTAATAGGGTCATGACCCTTATACATTTATCAAAACAATATAGAGGGGGTGGTGGGGTGGATGAGTTGGGTTTGGATGATATACTTCCCCATGGTTCACTATTTATTAGAGTGCGGCAAGACCACCCTCCCGAAATAAATATAAATATTTTAGGTAAAAATATTGCTACACACACACATTCATAAATATGCATACACACAAATATATACATACATACATACCATTTACACCTTTTTTAATATTTACAAATTATTAAATAATGCACAACAATAAAAAGTAATAAAAGGTTAGGAAACTAGGAGCTATTTTAGTTAACTAACTTCCAACATTAATTGAATAATATTTGGATAATGTATTGGTTAAAATGAATAAATATAAGCTCAAATATACAAGTGGAAGATAAACTTAGCTATATATAGTTGTATAGAAAAGATATGGGTGCACAAACTAGAGAATTTGGAAGTACGGGGACTGGAGAATCTTTGATTTTGATAATGTAACCTGAAAATTTCCCTAGTGTATGATGATTAACAAAAATAATCCCGAATGGGACGTAAATGGGGTATTAGGGTATTAATTCTAATCTAAATAGGAGGACTAAAATGCTTGTAAATAAATATGCTAAACAGTAAAAAATGACTACAAACTAACATGCTAAAGTGATGTAAATTAATTACATGATTTTATCTAATGGAAATAAAACCCTAGAATGCAAGAGCGGAGTAAGGAAATGACTCAGTTGATAGAAGGTGACTGTCACAGGTTTTCGTAGATCTAGATCTGGAACTCGACAATGCAGTAAACACTCAGGGGCCCTGCAAAGGGCATATTTAGACAGTATGAAGTGACACATGCAGCTGGGAGTGTATAGGTGTGCCCTGGGGCACCCTGGTCTACAATTTGGGCACTCAAAATAGTATAAATGTTCAAAACCCTAATTTTGCATGGTTGTTAAGTATCTCTAAATACTCTGTGTTTGTCACACTAGATGAACTGGATGACACCCTACACATGAATAAGAAGAAGGGGTCAGACTGACCTTAACTGCCAGACCGATGGACTTATCACTGATCACTACACTACGTTACAAACCCTAATGTAGTTCTGGTGAGTGTGTGTATATCGTGCCCTAGGTGCTCTCATGCCAGTTGCACTTTTTAAAATAATGAGCTCTGGTAGCTATAGAATATATAGATAGTATAATAGGAATAAAAAACCTCCTCCTCTAAGAATGTGTGATTTAAACTTTCATATCTTGAATGTATGGTGTTATGTGGATGCAAGATGGTGCAATGGAAACAACCCTAGATGGAGTGATAATAGTGATAGGATGCAAAGACCTTGGACCCCCATTATGGTCTTATAAGATTTATATTTATAGGGATCTCAAGTTTAATTTCGTAAATAATCCCGACAATGTCGACTAAGGAAAATATAAATATGACCAATGGCTAGAAGTGACCCAAAAAGGAGCGAAAGGGGCTAATCATAGATTGGGGAGCCTAGAGTGGGATCGTGGTGACCTAGTATAAGGTGGGGCACCCAAAATTAGGGATAGAATCTTGGGGAAGTTAGAAAATGGGGTGATAAGTATTGGAAAATACATGGGAAAGACGAAGTAAAACATAAAACAAAGATGAAAATAGGGGGGGATTAATTGGTACTTTGTGCACTTGAGAACCTTCTAAATATTAGTATAAGACTGGGCTAAATATTGTCTTATGTTCAATATTTGTGTCTACATTACCTACCTATAAATGTATACCACTATTAATTCATAGTTGTTGATCATGTTGCAAAGCTATTTAAATATCTTGAATGAGATATCAAACCCTAACTATTGGTGGGATACCGTATAAAAAAATTAGTTTTGTTCTGAGTACCCTCCTACATTTCTAGCTTTAGAACTACCCTAAAGAGGCCTCAAATTACACGTCATTATCCACCTAGCATGTGATATCTAAATGAATGTAATAAGATTTGGCAGATTCTTTGACAATGCTTGATTTGAGTTTGAATCTTGCTCAAATGCTTGGAGAAGGGATGTTTGAGTGTTTTTAGATGAGATAGGTTGATTCCTCCAATTAGTAATAAGCTTTAGATATGTTTTCGTTGCTTTCTTAATGACTATACATGAGATTTTACAAGACTTAGGGAGCATGTGGGTCCTTTTACAAGTGCTTGAATTGAGTGTATCAATGTAGTACCATAGGATTTATAGGTTAGTAAATGAGGTAGTGTTAACTTGCTTATGTATGATACCAAAGGTAAATTATTAATAAAATGACATCCCAAAAGGAGTAAAGGAACCATCAAAGAATGTGAAATTGAAAGAAAATATGGATGATATGTAGGTGTAAAACTATAAAAATATTTCAATACCGGATATAAATTCCTTACCAAATTGTATGGTCTTGACCATGGATGAGAAACATGAAAATTGTAGTTTTCATCTTAAATCAGTTAGGATTTTTCTATGGATTTTATACACTGATCTCTTAGAATCTATTGGGATATCAGTGTATATGATCAAGGAGACTAGAAAATATATCTCAAGGTGTATTTAGATGGAATCGAAAGGTTTTGTTTATCTTCGCAAGATTACATTGTAAAAACTAGTAATGCTAAAGAGTAAATTGTCATATTTGAGTGTCTACAGTTGTTCCCCTTTAAGTATCAAATGAAAATTACATTCCTAAAGGAAAATATTCTTGAGAGTGTAGACACACTTATTCTTCACTCATATTTTTCTTTATAGAGTCATGTTGTGTTGGTGTTGGCATACTCCGTGATGAAACCTGCAACACATATTTTAGTCAATGTCCATAGTAATTAATTAAACTTTAAATAAAATGTAAAATATAACATGTAAGATTTATTTTTTACAAAATGAAATAAATAGATGAAAATATGGAAGTAATTCACATGTTTGTTTTGCAGGGGAAGAAGTTCCCATTCTGTGTTTACACTTGAACTGTATTGCTAAGCTTGTTGAAAGATTAGGGGTAATCAATCCCCAATATGTGTCAAAGATAAAATGGATCATTAGGTGAATGCAACCATATATAGAACTGGAGGAGAGAGGGTAATATTGAAGTACCAAAGTACCCCGTGATGGAATAACAACAACCATCAAATTTATTCAATAACTGTAATATCTTCCCCTTTAAATGTAAGAGGAAAAGAATGACTACTTACGAAGAACTTATCCACTTTAACAACTTCCGCAACCCACAGACCACATGAATACAAAAATATTTAGGCCCAATTTTTTTAATAATGACACATAATAGAAAAGATAAAAAAATTCCTCATCTCCTTCCTATGTGTCACATAACTGGGGTAGATCTTGAATAGAAAATATCATGTACTGAAATGTAGATAAAGAAAGAAGACCCATTTTCCTAAGATTATTAAAATTGTAGTATAATTTGAGTGTCATGGTGAAGGATCAAAGTAGTCCATTCCCCATGTAATCGATCTATACTAAGTGATGTAGATTTCAAATAATACAAAAAACATATACCTATCGGTGAAAATATGAAACTGCTAAGATTTTTGATGTACCCGCCCCTTGTGAAAAACCATGTAAATACGTTATAACCATCCATACGTTCCTAACTTATGTATAATTTTGAACCTATGTGTGGTATTCTATATTTTTGTGCTTGAAGGTGTTTTTGATTACATGTCCCTTGTTTGTACATATATATTATCTCATGATTCTAATTATGTCTTTTATAGGCATAGGATATGCCCTAATAAATGCTTCCTCTTTTGATACGAGTGTACAAAACCATGTTGATCATGTGGATAGAATAATAAATGTGTTCCTATGAACTAGATGTCTGAAAAATTGTAGAAAATTGTAGGATGTTGAAGATGTGTCCACCTTGAAGAAACTGTACCTACAAAAGGATGTTTTACCCATGGTGGAAACCATGGCATGTAACAAAGGAAATAATATAAAAAAAATAGAAATAGTAGAGACAATAAATAATAGTACTAATGATGAATATATAAGAAAATAATTATAGTAACAAGGGTAGTAATATCAAGCCATAGAGCCACAAACATAGGACACACATAGTGTCACAAGACAAAGCAAGATATGTCAATGCTACATAAGACAAATGTGTTAATCATTTTGGTTTGAAAAATAACATATACATTATATATGTAAATAAGTGTAATGAGGAAGTAGAAAGAAACTATAATGAAATAATAACACTTGTGTAGTGTTTATGGATGCCCCCAAGAGAATAATGTAAGGAACCAAGGTATCTCCTATTATTGTGTATTAATATATGTATCCTGCATCAAGCTCTATATACCTCACGAATGCATTTTTGGGTCAAAGCATATAATTGTGTCCGACTTGGTGGCTAAAAATATTTGAAAATTTGACTAGTAAATAAATATTTAATTTTTTTTTAAAATCAGGTAAATTATGGATTCCTTGCACCTTGGTATATTTATGCTCTTAAAAATACATGTTTTATCATTTTATATGTATTTGGTCATGTTTTGGTTGTCAGACATATTTTGTTGAAGGTACAAAAACTGTAAAAAAAATGGGAGACAATTATATGCTTTGACCCATGTGTAAAGAGTAGAAAATTGGAGGCAAATTTAGTGGCATGACCAAGGCTTACAGGAGGATTTATATGATTTTAATCAGCTTCATGCTTTAGTCCACATAATATTAGTCCCTAAACCTGATGAGTTAGTTTGGAATCTAAATTTGAACAAATATTGAGGATTATATTATTTATATGGGTTACATTTTGCATATTCCTTCTCCAAATGATTTCAATTGGCAGGGTCTTTGGAATGGTACTTGTGTTCCAAAATTCAAGATGTTTTTCTATCTTGTTATACAGAATAAAATTCTTACAATTAAAAACCTCAATAAATGAGGTATTATTTACTCAAACAAATATGTTCTCTATTAAGATGACAATGAAACTACTCAACATATTTTCCTAGAATTCTCCTTCATTTATATGATCCTATATAGTATTCTATCTCTTTTCAATTTACATTATTGTATGTCTATCCCATTATGGTAATTTTAGCGGCAAATGGAAAATTATTGTTGTGATCTAAAATTTAAGTTTTTTGGGATTAAATTATATGATATCAATTTTACAACATGTAAACAGTAAAAATTTCTCTGAAAAGATATACATATTGCTCAAAAAACTGTTATTACAATAGCTATCTCTATAAGCAGATGTGTCTCTTCCCCTTGTAAGTTACATCTACTTATATACTACTTTAATAAATATGAAGATGATTCTATAAGAATTTATAAGGTCACCAATATCGAGGGAGACAAGGTGATTCACCTTCCGTAAATTACATCCGCAAAAATTTCACAAAATTACTATTTTTAGAAATTTCTATTTTTATACATCACCACAAAAATTGCAATTTGAGGCCTTTAGAATTTGATTTAGGGGTTCAAAATTTTCTAAAAAAAAAATCGTACCCTTTCACAATATTCTACACATTTCAATATTTCTAACGCATTTTAAATGGAGACAATAAGAGCTACGGTGCACAAGTTATGACTCTAAGAAGTTGCCCCACTAGAATTAACACTTGGGTTATTGTTTGGATCATTTTGCCTCAGATTGTCTCAAGATAATATAGAGACTTTCTCCTTTGTATATCTTCTGGGTGGTTTAACTAGATCGAAATAATAGAATTTTTAGGGATGGGAAAAAATATTCATTAAGGATTGTTAAAAATGGTGGTGTCTCTATTAGAGATAATTTGTCTGTCTTTAAAGACAAGGGCTCCAAACTGGCCCCTGCCATGGAGAAAAATTTACTTATCAACTAGAATTTATAACTTCATTCATTGGCCCAAACTACTAAGGTTAAATGGTTATATGGTGGGCTAAACCTCTACTAGGATGGGGTAAATTACATTTTGATGGCATGGTGAAGGGTAACCAGGGTAGAGCTAGGGGTGGTGAGATCATCAAAGACAGTAAGGGCATATTTTTTGGCCTATGTCAGTCCCTTATGTGTCAAATCCAATAATTATGTAGAGGTTATGATGACTTTATGGGACATCTAGAGAGAAAGAATTATTCAGATCAAGAAGATCATTATTGAAGTCAATTTATTCAATGTTTTTTTATAGAATTCCCCCATCATAAATCCATTGTTGAATTCAATTTCTTGAATGTTTTTTATGGAATTCCCCCATCATAAATCCTCTAGTTGGTCTTACAAAAAATATATAGGAATGTAAAGATTTGTTAAAGGCTTTTGAGGAAACATAGATTGTACACATTTCTAGAGATGGTAATGGCCATGCTAATATTTTAGTCAATTTTGGGGTCATTTATCATGTGTACATTTGAGTCATGTATGTTAATTGATGTTGCATCCAAGCTAGAGGTCGAAATTCTAATTAGTCGACCAATAACTAAATCGATGTATCTCCCACATGTGCATTATTTAAGGTGATTTATTTTTAATCATAATGGGAAGTTTGAAATGAGTTTTTATAGATCTTGTGTGAACATTCATGAACACTTATGGCATAAGGCCCGAGTTTTATTACAAAGCAGGAGAAATTTTTGCACTGCCCTTGATCTATTTTTCCAGTCCTCCTTTTCATCAGGAATTTTCATTTTAAGAAGGGAAAACTAGGGGGTGACAGAGTGATACTTGAGCCCACTACCTATAGTGATATTAGTATGAATGTGAATATTTGGAAAATCTTGAAGAAAGGCGGCTTCACCAATAAAATTAAACAGATCATGGGGTTAAACCCACACTAGAAATTAAATTCACTCAAAGATGGGTCAGTGAGAAGGTAGTTGTGCATGGTATGATGGAGGATAAGTATAAAAATTCCATTTTGGTGGCATCGTGGATATCTATAGAGGGAGATAAAGTTTTGAAGGATAAACAGTGTAAGAATGAGAAGATTCAATGGTTTTTCAATTCTCACGAACACATACATGAGTTGGAAGAAGGAATTTTTCACACAACCCTCCCTTTTCCATGGCCTGATGTTTGTTTATAGATAATTAATTACATTAATTTGGATGGTAATTTCAAGAAGATTCATACACACCATCTTCCACTCCTAAAATCACAACAAATTTTTAAGTATCATGTTCTACTTGTTCATGTATATGAAGGCCTTTTTTAAATATTTTCATAATGGGAAATTGGAGGCTCCTCTCCACCATGTCCTCATTATCCTCCTTTTCAAAAATGGGAAGCCAAAATTTTCTCCATCTTTGAGGAAGAAAAATGGAAACATGAAAAAATGGGTGATGACGAGGATGACTCAGAGGAACGCCTTACTCTATAGGAAAAACTTAATGTTATGAGAGTGAAATCCAATAAACCATAAGATACAAGGCCTGTCAAAGATGTTATTGTTGAGGCTACAAATATTCTCAATGACTTGGCTAATATCTCTATTTGTGGTCATTTTTTTAAGGGAAAGGAGAAACTAGTTTAACCCATGTATCTGCCAACCATGGAGGACCTTCACCAATGGATTTTTATTTCTAAACAGATGGGTTCCATTCAACTCAAAATTATTGAGGGTATAATAGTAAAAACCAAGAAAGTGATAGATGATGTGGAGAAAATAAAGGTTGAAGATAGGAAGTTCATTTCTTCTAATGTCATTCTAGAGTCCACATCATATATTTAAAAATCATATTTTCACAGTGCCAACATACCATCTTACTCTTTTATTTTGATCTTTCATGGTTTTTCTTTCCCTCTATTATTTTGTCTCCCCCTCTACTCTCCACCGCCAAAACATTCCCTTGAGTAGAAGTCTCCCCAGATATTTCCTATCATATTTTCTCACTAAGGATCACTCTTATAACATCATCAAACTTCAACTCAGAATTTTTAGTGAAAGAGTTACTCACGGTCATCACCAGGATATTCCAACTATCTTGTAAGAAGCACAAAATAATTGAATCCCGGACTTCATCATCAAATTCAATTTTTATAGAGTTTAACATACTCACAACCCTATTAAATTCATTCAAATGATTTGCAACTAAACCATTTTCATACATCTTTATATTAAATAACTTCTCCATCAAAAAATTTTTATTAGAAGTAGAGGGTTTCTCATATAACTTCCATAACATGTTCATCAAATCTTCCTTGGTCTTCTTCTCTGATATATTAAACATGACTGAAGATACAAATCACAACTGGATGGCCCCGAGTTATTTCCTATCAAGAATCTCCCATTCCTCATCTGACATACCCGTTGGTTGCTTTAGATTTCCTTTCAATGGAATATGGAGGTCCTTCTGATAGAATTAATTTTCCATCTACATCTTCTATAGACCAAAGTTCTTCCCATTGAAATTTTCAACCTTTGATCTACCATCATTTTTCATATCTCCCACTCAAGCTAATAACCCTTCATTTGATTCAACACTTCAACAAATATAACCATAAGCTATGATACCAATTATTAGGGATAAGCAGAAATATATATGTGGATCAATCACACATAATTACATTAATAAGAATTATGAACACAAAATATAGAAACAAAAATACATATCAAGAGGATAGGATTTAATTTGGTTCACCCAATGTTGGATACATACACCAAGAAACACTTGCACATATTTTATTACAATACAACAAGAGTGTAATCCACTCTCAAATAAATCTTCTCAAAATTACAAACACAGAAATTATTTGGAGCTATGCTCAATAAACTCTCTCAAATCCACACTTGTATTCACACACCCATCTATATCACTTCCTACCATATGCACAACTATTTATAAGCACATCATTACATATTAGGTGTACAATACTATGGATACCAATACCATGGGCCCAAAAACTGACCCATAATCCTATTTGTTAAATACCACCCATATAATTAGTACGTGAAAATACAACATTTTTTGTTACTCCCAAAAAAAATTATCGGGGATTGCTACCCCAAAACCTCAGTGAGGATACATCAAGAGTGTACAATAATTTTATCATACAATTTATAACATATTTAACATGAAAATTGGATCCACAACCTAACACTTGAAGGGTACATAACCAAATAGGAATGAAATGCATATGATCAAAACGAAGAGTGGATGTAAGTGATATTGGGATTGATGTATAAATTATTGAATCCATTAATGCATCTAATCGGTCCTCATGTGATGGTGGAAACTGATATTTGCTTAATTTGAAGTGTCCATCTATAGGTGTGCTAACAGCTTTTGCATTCTATATGTTGAACCTTTCTAACACCTTGTAGATATAATCCTCCTGAGATAAATAAAATTTCTTTTTTTTCCAGTCTCTATGTATTTGCATGCCAAGGATTCTTTTTGCAGCTCCTAAATCCTTCATATAAAATGTGTGAGCTAGCTTTCCCTTAAGCTCACCAATGTCTTGCAGACTAGATCCTACAATAAGCATATCATCCACATACAGTAACAAAATAATATAGCTCCCATTTTAAAGCTTCTTGTAATAAACACGATGGTCAGATTCACATCTCAAGTAACCATGCTCATGCATAAAACTATCAAACCTCATGTACCATTTCCTTGGAGCTTTCTTGAGCCCATATAGGCTCTTTTTCAACCTGTACACTAATTTATCCTTACCCTTGACTTTATACCCAAGCAAATGTTGCATATAAATCTCTTCATCTAAATCACCGTGAAGGAAATCCATCTTCACATCTATTTGCTCTAAATGCAAATCCTCTACTGCAACTAAGCTCAATATAGTATGAATAGAAGTCATCTTAACAACAGGAGAAAATATTTCACCAAAGTCAATACCTGCTTTCTATGTAAATCCCTTTAATACAAACCTTGCCATGTACCTTTTCTGTCTACCCTCTTCTTCTTTAATTTTGTAAATGCACTTGTTCTACAATGTTCTCTTACCTGCTGGAAACTTAACAAAATCCCAAGTCTTGTTATATTCCAAGGATACCATCTCCTCATCCATGCCATGCTCCGACTGAATGTGGGTTGTATCCTACATTACTTCTTTAAAGCTCTCTGGTTTACCATTATCAGTCAATAATAAATAAAATAGAGAAGGTGTAAATCTTTCTAGAGCTTTCCTTACCCTTTGTGACCTTCTCACAGGAGTTTAGGGTACCAAAGGCTCAATCTGGACCTCTTGGACATTTGTATCCAAATATGACAATGACAAATGTCGGTCACTTCTAACCAACATTGGTTCTGATAACCGATGCCAGTTTTACTCTTCTGTAACCCTGTAAGTAATTATTTTAAATCTGAGAGTTCATTTTTATTCACAAACTTCTCAACCAGTTCATCCTTGGGTAAAAAAATTTGATCCCAGTACATTCTCTTTTCATTCTATTCAACATCACAACTCCTAATACTTTTAGAATTCTCTAAATCCCAAAAACAGAAACCGAAATCACCATATCCATAACCAATGAAAGTGCACCTCTTGGATTTTGCATCCAACCTTTTCCTATTTTCCTTATCAACATGCACAAAATATTCTGAACCAAAAACTTTAAGAAAAGAAATATCTACCTCTTTTTCTGGTCCAAGCTTCCTCTGGTATTCCTCCATATAATGAAATTGAAGGCCCACGATTAATCAAATAAACCGTTGTATCAATATCTGCCCAAAACTGTGAGGGCAGTATAGAATGTATTCTCATACTTCTAGTACATTCCATGATTGTCATGTTCATTCCTTCTGTAACACCATTCTCCTGTGGTAATCTTGGAACAGTTATTTCTCTACGTATCTCATTCACTGAACAATAATCATTGAAAGTCTTGCTACAGTATTCATCACCATTTTCATTTCTAAGGCACTTTAACTTAGAATTTGATTCATTCTCAACAAGGTCTTTCCATCTTTTAAAATTCTCAAAAACATTAGACTTATGTTTAATACAATAAACCCATACCTTTCTTGTAGCATCATCAATGAAAGTAACATAATACTGGGATCCTCTATGAGAGGCTATCTGAGCTGGTCCCCACACATCTGAGTGTCAAATTTTTACTCCTTCTTAGTTTCCCCAACTTTGATAAATCTCACTCTCTTTTTCTTTCCAGAGATACAATGCTCACAGAAATCAAGATCTAAATCTTTAAAATCTAATAACTTAACCTTAGCCTTTAATATTTTCATTCCTTTTTGACTCATATGGCCCAGCTAGTTATGCCACATGCATGCATCTGAATCTAAAGTAGACAATGCAAAAAAGGAATTAGTAACACAGGTATATAAATATAATGTTCCTACCTTCTTACCTATTACCACAACAAAAGCACCCTTGGTGAATTTCCAAGAGTCTCTTGTAAACGTAACCATGTAACCAGATTCACGTAGTTTCCCTGAAGAAATGAGATTCCTCCTGAGGCTTGAAACATGCCTCACATCTTTCAATACGCATGTATTTCCATTCTAAAATTGTATATGAACTTCCCCCTTACCATTAATACTGCAAGGTTCATCATCACCCAGATAAACATGCCCAAAATTTCCATGGACATAATTTCTAAAATAACCCTTATTAGGGGTTGCATGGAAATAATCTCTTGAATCTAAAAACCATGATTCAATTCTATTATCTAAAGAAATAATAAGATCATCTTGCATTACCTCTGATGCAACAATATTTGCTTCTTTACCTTTTTCTGGTTGTTGATTCTCTTTATCCTTTGACCAACAATATTTCTTTCCATGTCCTTTCTTTCCACATTTCCAATAAGTAATTCCCTTACTTATGGATTAGATCTATTATCCCTTGACTTTGATTTGCCATTACTCTTATTCTTGGATCTCTCCTTCTTCCTGTCCCTACTTTCTACATTCAAAGCATTCCCAGATGATGATTCCTTTGTACTCTTCTTGTGAATTTATTCGTTCAATATTATACTAACCACATCATCAAACTTCAAAATATTATTAGTAGATGTTGTATTACTAACAACCATTACCAAGTTATCCCAACTATCAGGGAAAGAACATAAGAATAAAAGTGCTTTTACTTCATCATCAAATGGTATCTCAACTGATTTTAACTTATTTATAATAGATTGGAAAGCATTCAAATGACTAGATACAGATTCACCTTCATGCATCTTAGAACTAAATAGTTTCTTCATCAAATAAACTTTATTTGAAGCACTAGGTTTTTCATATAAATTACCAAAAGATTTCATTAACTCTACTGTAGAAGTTGCTTCTGTAATATTGGAAGCCACGGATGCTTCCACACTCAATATTATAGATCCCAAAGCCTTTCTGTTAAGAATCTTCCATTCTTCATCAATCATCTTCATAGGTCTATACTTATCATCCAACAATAAATAAAAATCTCTTTGATACAGATAATCCTCAATATGCATCTTCCATAATTGATAATTTTGGTCATCAAACTTCTGTACCTTGTATTTTTTTTCTTCTTCCATTGTTGTAGCTCCCACTCAATCAGAAAACCCTCTGTGAGTAAATCTATCAACACAAAAAACCCTGAAACAAAGCTCTTATACCAATTGTTGGGGCTAGCACACCGGTTGTATAGATAATATATCATATCTAAGCATACATACAAATAAAAGTAAATATTCTACTAGAAGAAATATACAAAACAAGAGACATAAATCAACACTAGATTTAACATGGTTCACCTAATGTGGGATACGGCCACCAAGAAACAATCTAATCTATTATCCAAAGCTTTGACAAGATATATAATGAAGATTTACAATTTTCCACACCTCTCAGATGTACAGTACTTTCTTTCTCTCTATCTTTTTGCTTCATCACCAAGAATTCTCTCTCTCACCAACCTTTTCAAGTTCTTCTTAATTCTTGTTAATAATTACTTCTAAACCCTATATTTTATGCTTATATAGTTGTTTATAGACTTAGGGAACTTAGCCATGTAATTACAATCAAGAGATATACTTTAATGCTAAAAATAGATCTAATTCCTGAGATTTAGTTAAAACATCCTCACACAGGTAATCGATGTCCGTTATCCCAAATCGATGTTGGTTCCTCCTTTCCTAACCAATACCGGTCCTAGGTGACCAATGCCAGTTCCCCCTAACTGATGACAGTTACTGTATTTTCCAGCAAGTTTCACATTGCATGCTAAACTGAAGTAATTGAACTCCACAACTCAACATCAACACAATATCCTTATTTAATAGTAATAGTGTATCATAAGCATTAAATCAAACAAATGAAAGAAAATAATAACACTAAACACAAAATTTATAGTGCGAAATACTTTTGGGAGAAAACCCCACTTTGAAACCAAGGCTTTATTAGGAACACAAATTCTAAAGCATACAATGTTTGATTTCTATTGAGTGCCCACTAGATGAATTTCTAAGCACCCACTCAACTAATTTAGCAACATGTAACTTGCAACGAGCACCCACCCCTTTTATTCAAGCACCCACTTAGAGGAAATTATAAGCACCCACTCAACTAATTTAGCAATCCTTGACTTGCAAGGATCATCCATCCCTTTTATCTAAGTACCCACTTAGAAGAAAAATATTACACAAGTTGATCATGTAATATCAAAATTGCTTACACAATATATTATGATCACTTTTCTAATTTTGTCTCTACACACAGATATGTAGCATTCCTTTCTCTATCTTCAAGAACTCTCTGACTCAATATCACTCTTCATGCATCCATTTGAATTGATTCAGACTCTTCGTATTCAACTACAGTCAACATTTCATTGATAATAGATTATGTTCTTTGTATTTGTCACTTATTCTCTGGCTCGAATACTCTCTCTTCATCTCATGAGATTGTTCTTGTTCATTTCATCAACCAATGAATATTTGATCAGCTCTCAAGTTCTCCCCTCATACCTGTGAACAACTCTTCACTTGATAATACTTTTCTCACATGCTCGACACCTACACAAATGAAAATCATTACTTTTATATGTTATTATTCTCTCCAATCCAAAGGAGTTTAGTACCTCATAAAAATTTGACCCATACACCTTCATTCAAATATAATTTATTTCAATGGTCACATATGACCCAAGTAGGTCAACACCTTTTCCAAAATTTTCAAATGAACAATTGAAATTTCACCTACTTTAACATGACTTTTCTTGTCCCAATATATAGTGAGTCAAATCACCTTTCCAATGAATCCAAAATCACAAAAAAATATAATATTTAGGATTTTTGGGGCTCTGTGTTGGCTTTTATAGATTTCTTCTCCTTATTATGACTTTATCCCATGTTCCACAGCTTTCCTTGTTTACTATCAGCTCCCTCTAGTCTTTCGTATCTTCATGATTCTATTCGCAGCTTTCTCTAGGATTTCACGGCTTTGTTCTTCGATCCGCAACTTTATCTAGTCTTTCACAATTTTTTTCTCCGATCTGCAGATTTCTCTATTCTTTCTTGTCTTTATTTCTTCAATCTGTGGATTTCTCTAGTATTTCACAACTTTCTTCTTCTATCCGCAGTTATCTATAGTCTTTCACAACTTTCATCTTCTATCCATCGCTATCTCAAAACATGATGAAGAATCCATTTTATCTTATAGTGTCTTTATATCACCCTAGAACCATTTTGAATGTCCAATTGACTTGATTGAGACTATTGTTCACCCTAAACCACTGAGAACCATTATCATGTAACCACCTAGAACTTTTTTAAGATATGGCACTGTTAATGAACCTTCACTTTTATCTCACAGAGTATTGACTAAACTGCTTCCTTTTTCCATCAATGCAGCTTGACATCAACAACAACACAAATGACAATGACAAATATCCAACAAAATCCCCATTTTTCATTGATGAAAACATTCTCTTATTGATTTCACTCTCTCAACAACTTTATCAGATACCCTAAAATCTTGATGGAAAACCATTTTCAATTTGGTTACTGATTTCACTCTCTCAAGTTGATTACTGATTTCACTCTCCCCCCCTTTGACATATATGAAAAAGGGCCATCCATGATTAATTTTCAAATAAGTAGGATAAGCACATGTTCTTAGCTCAATAATATCCCCTTGGGACTGTATTCATGCTTTTCTATTTTGAGTCTCCCTCCTGAGATGATTCATGCCATAATGAAAAAAAAAAAAATTCCAAACCAAGATTGTCAAAAATGAGCTAGAAGACTAGATCCCCCTCACATTAAATCTTCTTTGCATTGATTAGGAGATGATATTGCATGATTATTTTCCCTTACCTTGTTTCAATAATTTCTAGTTACTGGTGGGATCATGATTGATCCCAAATTCACTCCTCAGGTGCTCAAATGTTGCTTTTGGTAGTGGTTTTATCATGATATCAACAATTTCTTCTTTCATGATCACATACTCAACACTTATTTTCCTGTCACTCACTTGTTCCCTCAAGAAGTGATATCTAATTGGGATGTTTTTTTTCTTCAAATGAAACATAGGATTCTTAGACACACTTATAGTACTAGTACTATCATGAAGAAAATAAATTTGGCTATCAAATTTTACCTTATAATCTTCCAATGTCTGTTTCATCTAAAGAACTTGAGTATAATACATTGCAGTAGCTATATATTCTACCTCGCATGTTGAGAGTGTCATTGACGATTGCCTCTTGCTCAACCAGGATACCAGGAAGTTACCAACAAAGAAGACTTGACCACTTGTACTCTTTATGTCACCAATGCTTCCTCCCCAATCAACATCAGTGTATGCTTTTATATTAAATTCATCACTTTTTGGGGTACCACAATCCATATTAAATTGTTCCCATTAGGTGTCTCGATATTATTTTAACTTCCTTAAATTTTATTTCCCTTGGATTTTCTTGAAATCTTCAAACTAGACTCATATCATGTATGATATCAGGTATTGATGTAGCGGAGTAGAGGAGACTTCCTATCATGGATCTATACAAAGTCTTGTCAACTTTTGGTGAGGTGTCATCTTTACTCAGCTTGCATCCCACCTCTATTGGTGTTATTATAGGTTTTTTTTCTTCCATTCTGAACCTTTTGAGCATTTCTTTAATATATTTGGTTTGGGATATAAAGATACCTTGGTTTGGTTGACTGATTTGTAAGCCCATAAAGAATGAGAGATACCCAAGCATAGACATTTCAAACTTTGCTTTCATCATATCAAAAAATTCATAAGTCATCTTATCACGATCTCCTCCAAATATGATATCATCCACATACACAATGACAATGAGAAGATGATTTCTTTCTTCTTTAACATAGAGATTACTATCAACAACACCTTTTTCAACTTACACACATAGTCATTATCATCAATTAGAGAGAATCCATCAAGTTGTTCAATATATACCTCTTCTTTCAAATGACCGTTAAGGAAGGTTGATTTAACATCCATCTAGAAAAATAATATTTTCTTATGAGATGCATATGCCAGAAATAGCTCGATTACTTCCATCTTTGCTACAGGTGCAAATGTTTCATCAAAATCAATTCCTTCCATTTGTGCATAGCCTTTGCGTACAAGTCTTTCCTTATTTCTCGTCACTTCTACTTTCTCATTCAATTTATTTTTGAATACCCATTTAGTTCCTATCACATTCTTGTATTTTGGTCTTGGTATAAGATCCTAGGTCTCATTCTTTTCAATTTGATCAAGATCCTCATTCATAGCATCCACCCATTGTTAATACTTGCTAGTGTCTACCACATTCTTAGTTTCAATCATTGATAAGAGTGATATGTCCTCATGATTTTTCTAATCTCTTAGCTTCCTTATTTTGAGAATACGTCCTTCTCTATTTCCAATGATATGAGTTGCATGATGGTCTCTCTTGACTTTCCTTGAGGGTGTCTTGGTGTATTTTCTTTCTTCCACTTCTTCATCATCTTATATATCTTCATAGATGTTATTAAATTGAAAGTTGGATTTCAAGGAGTAGAATTCGTCAACTTTAACATTTTACTCTCAACCACTTTTTGTAGTCTTCTATTGTATCATTTGTAGGTTAACTGTTGATTAACGAAAAAATATTCCTTCATCACACCTAGAATTAAATTTTTCTAGGTTTTCTTCATCTATTTTGATATAGCTTTTACTTCTAAAGACTCTTATGTGTTGTACATTTGCTGGTCTTCCTTTCCAGAGTTCATAGGGTTTCATTCTATTGTTCAACCTTGGTTGGGCTCTATTTAAAATGTACATAGATGTATATACTACTTCACTCCAATAGATATCAGGAGGTTTAGATTCATTTAACATGGTTTTTTCCATTTCTTGCACATTCTTATTCTTTCTTTCAACAACTCCATTTTTTTGGGGTGTCCTAATAGCTAAGAATTGTTTTCTAATTGCATGTTCTTCATAGAGTTAATCAAATTGATTGGACCATAATTATCCACCTCTATCTGATCTTAAGCATTTAATCTTGGTGTTATTTTCATTCTCTACAAGTCCTTTGAAGGATTTAAATCTGCCCAAAGCTTCTAATTTTTTCTTCAAACAAGCTACCCATGTCATCCTAGTGAAGTCATCTATTAGCAGCATGAAATGTACATCTCCCTATATGCTTTCAGTCCTTTTGGGTCCACAAAGATCAATATGAATCACTTCCATAGGTCTGGTGTTAGAATATTCCTTGGATTTGAATAATGTTTTTGTTTTTAAAACGTGCAGGAAAGCTTTGCAAAGTGTATCTGTTGGTTTTGCACTCTTTAGCATGTGTCTCACACCACCCTTAGCACTTAATTTCACAATATTTTCAAAACTCATATGTCCCAATCTCCTGTGCCACAGCTATATTTCATCAACTTTACTTTTGAAGCATTTTTTCTTTATTTATTTCATTGAGAACATACATGTTATTCTTGTTCCTTTTAGCTTTAGCTACTTTCTTTCCTATTTTTCCATTAATTATATCATATCCTTTGTCATAAAATATCAATTTATAACATTTCTTACACATTAACAGGTTGTGCTTGAGACCTTCAACATACAGAACATTCTCATTAATCGGTTTACCATTCTCTAGACTCAAAGTTCCTTTTCCCACGATTTTTGTTGAATTATTGTCACCAAACCAAATGATGCATTGTTTGACAACAAAATAAATATTCTTGTCTCTTGTCATATGACTAGAATAACCACTATCTAGATACCAAATTTTGTCTTCATCTTGTACAAGAAATATAGTTTGTACAACCATACCAAATTCTTTCCCTTTGTTGGATTCTTTCATAACATACTTTAGTTTGCTTTGCTTAGGAGGTTCTTGATCACACAACTTAGCTATCTGATTGGTCTTCTGACATTTATAGAAAACAACACTATAATTCATTTTAGTATAGGGTGTACTATAGTTTCTTCCATAGCCTCTAGCATATCTTCTAAATTTAGCATCTTTGTGTCCAAACTGTTTACATGAAAAGCAATAAACATAGAAAGAATGTTTGTACCTCATAGAATAAGAGATTTTGGGAGCATTTTTCTTATTTTTGGTAGTTTTGGTGTTTTCCTTACATGTAGTATGAAAGGTACTGGTTTTTGATGCAGTCTTATCCTCCTTCTCTTGATCATATTTTTGCTTCCTCCTATGAATCCTATTCCAGATTTGTCTTTTGTATCCCTTTGAGTGATCAATATGTCAGTCAAAAAAATTTATCTCTTTTCCAGCTTCTCATACAATTTGAGTTTGTGAGTCATTTGTTCCATTTCAATCTTCACACACTCTAATTCATATTTCAGTTTCAAGCATTCATTTTCCTTTTTCTTACAGAATTCAAAGATATTTTTAAGCTAAGATTCAAGTTCTTTGAGTTCAGTTGTTTCTTCCTCTTCCTTTAGGCTTTCTCTTTTCTCAAAAACGAGAGTTTTTTCTTCATAGTCTCTCAATGTGCACCTCAACTTTTGATTATTCCTCATGCACAATTTCAGTTCTTCTAGTGCACATACAAGTTCAACTTATAAATTCAACTTTGCTTCTTCTTCATCATAATATTCATAATCGAGTGCATTATTTCCTTTAGAGCAACATTCTTCATGAACATCAATGGCCATAAATAAACATTCAGAATGAGTTTCATCATCCTTATTTTCAGGATTGTCTAAGTTTCTGGAATAAGATTCACTTGACTTCTCTTTTGAGTAGAAGTTTCTTTTTTCTTGAGTAATTTATTTTTATCATCTTTCTTATTAAAGTTCATCTTCTTCTTGTTGTGTTTAGTACTTTCTTCATCATTTTCAAACTGATTTTCCTTATTCTTATTTGGACATTTAGCAACAAAATGGCCTACTTGTCTACATTCAAAACATTTAAATGGAATTTTTTCTTTATACTTACCTGATCCTCTTTTTATTTTTCTCACGAACATTGTTTCAATCTTCTCATCATCTTCTTCATATTCCAAGTCTTATTCTTCTTCTTCATGTTTGGATTGAGTCTCTTTCTGGGATTTGAATGCCACTTAATTATTGGTAGATTTAGATCCAAATTTCCTCGTCACATATGTTGATAAGATACTTCCCATTTCATCTATTGTTAATGTATTCATGTCTTTGGCTTCTTCCACAACTGAAACCTTTGCATCATATTTAGAAGTTAAATATCTAAGTATATTTTGAACTACCACAGGTTCTTAAATTTTTTCACTAAGGCCTCTGATCATGTTGATCACTTCATCTAATCTCTGCATGCAAGATGCAATACTTTCATCCTCATTCATTTTAAGACTCTCAAAGTGGGATCCAGGTAAGTGCACCAAGTTGGGGGGGCAAAAGGGGGTCTTAAGTGGACGTATTTTTTTGAAAACTAAAAAACTTAAACTTGTACAAGTTTTTAAATATAGTTACACTCAAAATTGGATGAAGTATAAACATGAATCGTAGAATTTTGAGTCTAGTTTCTAAAATACTAAATTTTATTGAAAATGGATAAGTTTAAGTGGGTCAAATAACTAAAATACCACCAGATGCTTCTATTTTTGTTAAAAAAAACATAAAAGAGTGACTTTCATGCCCCCGACCATTTTTTGAGCACCATTTAGTAGTTTTGAAAACCCTTTGGTAGAAAGATAGCTAGGAGCATCTAGTTTGTGCTATAAGTTTTTTTAGATTTTTTTAGCAAGTATTTATATTTTTATTATTTTTCTAGTACAAAAATTTTATGTTTTGAAAAATAACAGAGCTCTGACCGTGCTCCCCCCCTAACTACCTCAAAAAATATGAAAAAATAGATTTTGTTTTTTGAATGTGTATAGTAATTAGGCCTAGTTTACGCTAGTATAAAAAAATTCAATTTCGATGACCCAAAAAAAAGATACACGATGAAAGATAGACATATTTAAACTTAAAAAAATAGCTATAAAAAGGCATAGTTATAAAATAAATAATATGGAAACCTTATATTAGTCAAAAAATTTGAAAAATTATATTTTTAGAAAGAAGAAACGTCTGTTCTACATTGTGGTATAATTTTTTTAATAACGAATGATTTTTTTATGTTGATTTATCATGGAGGAAGTGGCATTTTTACATTTTCCTAGCAAAAAACATGTTGTTTGTTGTGTTTGTGCAAGTCTATGCCTCAGGCTTGGGGATCCAAACTAGATCCCAAGCCTTGAGGCATGGCTTGGAAAAAGTGAAAACAAAAAACATGTACACGTTATAATGCATACGCACTACATGTTCTTTATAGTATAAACATTGTATATGCTTTTAGCATGCTTCTATTTACAAAAATAAATGTTTTAAGTTTTTCATTTATTATTATTTATATTTTATTATTTTTATACTTTAAATTTATTTATGTAAATATAAGAAATTAGGGTCACTTTGCACCTTATGGAATTAGTCTCACAACTCCATGAGTCACGGTTTAGGAGATAGTTTTTAATAGTATAATTTGGTCAGTACATAGGTAACTTTCAGGATTTCATCATTCAGCCTAAAGCTTTTAGCATTTAACTTCTACAATTGAAAATATAAACCCTAGGCCATAAACCTAAACCCTAAACTATAAACCTTGAGCCCTAAACCATAAACCTTGAACCATGAACCCTAAACCCTAGACCTTAAACTATGATCCCTAGACTCTAAACCCTAAACCCTAATCCCTAAACCCTAAACCTTAAACATTTAGCCCTTACCCATGATCCATAAACCCTAATCTTTACATCCTAAATCCCTAGCCCTAATCCCTAAACCATGAACAATGAGCCCTAAATGCTAAACCCTAAACCCTGAACCATAAAAACTAAATCCTAAACCCTAAACCCTAAGCCTTGAATCTTACACCCTTATCCTTGAGACCAAAGATCTAAACCCTAAACCCTAGACCATATACCCTGAGCCCTAAACCGTAAACCCTAAACCCCAATCCCTAAACCTTAATCCCTAAACATTAAATCCTAAACCATAAACCATAAACCCTAAACCCTGAACTGTAAACCATAAACCCTAATCCCTAAACACTAAATCCTTATCCTTGAGCCCTAAAATCTAAACCTGACCATAAACCATAAACCCTAAACCTAAACCCTAAATCCTTAACCCCGATAAACCATAAACCCTCAACCCTAAACCATAAACACTAACACCTAAACCCTAAACCCTAAACCATAAACCTAAACCCTCAATCCTAAACCGTAAACCCTGAACCATTGAACCCTAAACCCTAAACCATAAACCTAAACCTTAAACCCTAAACCATGATCCCTAAAACCTAAACCCTAAACCCTTGAACCATATTTCATCAATATTTCCTAGTCTCGTGCCTAGAACCATCATTGAGTTTGCTTATAGAACTACCTTGTTTATGAGAGGTGGGACAAGTAACTAAATGGATATGACATCTACCTTGTGCCTTGCAATGCATATTACACATCTCTTCCAAACTTGTTTCTCCCCACATATACTTGCGCTCTTGAATGTAAATTTATTCACACAATAAAAATAATTCACATTTCTCGTATTTCCATGTATGGTATTATGCAAGCTAGGATGACCCATTGGAAGCTGGAAAAAATAACCATCACAACACAAAAATTAATCTTAAAGGAAACAAAAGAAACATAGATAATATACCAATGCAGAGGTGTAGGATCATAATTGAATTTCCTGCAGTATCCTCTCCTCTAGAGAAAGAGAAATTTCTTG
Source organism: Taxus chinensis (assembly GCA_019776745.2). NCBI lineage: Eukaryota > Viridiplantae > Streptophyta > Pinopsida > Cupressales > Taxaceae > Taxus > Taxus chinensis. Next base: position 564,922,983 of record CM034153.1, on the reverse strand, counting down.
TTCTACTGGAATGGATAATAAATTTGACAGAACTTCCTGAAGTGTTCAAAATAAGCATAGAAACAGTGGAATGGCTAAGAACACAAAGGGGTTATCAATCCCCTAGTAAATATTTCTTGTTTAGTTCTAAATGGGAGTCCACCTGGCCTATGACTTAGTGACCTTCCATTCATTGATAATTCCTTATATGATAAACCCATGGATGTTTTCAAAAGTGGCTTCAAAAAGATAGGGGTAGTCATCAATCCTAGTGAAGGGTGTGATTTGATTTCGAAGAAACTTGAAATTCATATAGATTTAGAGGTCATAACATGAATTTACAAATAACTCTATCATTATAAATGGAAGACAAGTAATAATGTCTCCCTATATCCAAGGATCGAGGACTACTAGGGTCTGTGGAAGGATTGGACATTCAAGAATCTAGAATTTCCCTCCTTCAAAATATCAATAGATGAAAGACATAAAATTGTGATGACTCTCTTTAAATGTTCTGCCTATGAATTCGATGAACCCTTTTCAGTTGAATACCATCTGTCAATTACTAATAATAATGGGTAAGACACAGAACATTACAATGAGTGAAATATTTCCCATGTGATGGGAAAAAGAAGATAACTGTATTGGGTAATATTTCTTTACCCTGAGCCTTGAGCCCTAAACCCTAAACCCTAAACATTGAGCCCTAAATACCTAAACCCTAAAACCTAAATCCTTAAACATTAATACTGATCCTTAATACCTAAACCTTAAACCCTAAACCCTAAATTCTAAACACTTAAATTTTAAACCCTAAACTATGAAACCTAAACCCTGAACCCTGAGCCTGAAACCCTATAACCTAAACCCTAAACCATAAACATTAAGCCCTAAACCCTAAGCCCTAAACCCTGAACCCTGAATCCTAAACCCTTAACCTTGAGCCCTAAACCTTGAACCCTAAACCCTTATCCCTAAACCCTAAACCGTGAACCATGAACTTTGAAACCTAAACCCTAAGCCTTGAACCCGAACCCTGAGCTGAAAAACCTAAACCCTAAACCATACACACTAAATCCTCACCCTAAACCCTTAGACCTAAACCCTGAACCCTAAACCCTCAACCATGAGCCCTGAGCCCTAAACCCTAAAACCCAAACCCTAAATATTAAACCCTAAAACCTAAACCCTTAGAACCCCTAAACCCTAAACACTAAACCCTAAATTCTAAACCCTAAACTATAAACCCTAAAATATGAAACCTTAAACCTTAAACCCTATAATGCCGAAAACCCTAAAACCTAAATCCTAAACCCTAAACACTAAATCCTAAACCCTGAGCCCTAAACCCTCAACCCTTGAACCTCTGAACCCTTAACCCTAATCCCTAAACCCTAAACCCTAAACCATGAGCCTTAAACCATAAACCTTAAACCCTGAACCATGAGCTCTAAACCCTAAATATTAAACCATAAACCGTAAACCGTGAGCTAAAAAACATAATCCATAAACCTTGAGCACTAAATCCTAAACCCTAAACCCTTAGTCCTGAACCCTAAACCTTAAACCCCAAACCCTTAACCTTGAGCCCTAAACCCTATTCCCTGAACCCTAAACCCTAAACCCTTAATCCTAAAACCCTAAACCCTAAATCCCTTGAACCCTAAAACTTAATCCTTAAACCCTAAACCCTAAAACCTAAACCTTAAATTCTAAACACTAAACCCTAAACCCTAAACATCATTTTAGGAAGGGTCTCATTTTAGTAAGAATTAGACAAGCATCATAGAGTTGATTTGTGGTCACTAAAGTGAATTATGGACCAAATTTCAAAATTAGTACCAATTCAAGCAGTGGTAGGGCCAAAATCCAATCCAGAAGGTCAAAAAACCTACAAAATGATGATATGTTTTCACAAAACAAAGACCAACTACAATATATATGGCTTGAAAGTTTTAGGTCATTGCTAAAATTCTGAAAATGAGTAAGTACTAACCAGATTAGATTTTGAAAAACTATCTTCTAAATTATCACTATCAGAACTACGGGACCACTTCCATCAGGTGCAAAGTGACCCTAATTTCTTATATTTAGTAAAATAAATTTAAAGTATAAGATTTATTTTATTATTTCTTTATACTTATAAAGAAATCCTAAAATAAATCCCCTACTTAACATTCATATAGAGAAAATATGGCTCCTTCTAAGCCCTACAGACTTCATACAAGAAAAATGTGAATGTGTTATAATGCATACACATTATAATGCATACGTGTTTTAGGTTCATGAATTCCCAAGCCTAGGAAAACATAACGCGATCATGTTATTGAAAACGTGATCATGTTTCGTTCATTTTTGGGTTTTTATCCACTTTTTGGCCCCCTAACTTAGTGCACTTACCCATCTATAAGTCTGTAGTTTGTCTAATTTGACTTTGTCATCACCTTCATAGATACTTTGTAGTTTAGTCCATATTTCTTTGGCAGTAGTACAGTGCATTACCTTCACAATTTTTTTCAGTTAGCCCACATAGGAGGGTATTCATGGCTTTTGAGTTACATTCATATTCCACCTTGTCTTCTCCAGAAGTGATTAGAATGGTTGGATGATTATACCTGTGAACATATATAAATTTTCCATGATAAAAAAAGTGAACACCTGGTAGCTTCTAAGAAATCAATCAAACTTACTATAGGACCATCAAGATAAGAGCTTATGAGAAATAACTTCTTCAATGCATGAACAATCTCAAATTGAAATGCTAAGCTATTTCTTACTCTCTAGATTACTAATCCAACAAACGAATGTATTTAGATCACTTTGGCAATCAAAAGGGAGTGATTTCCTTAAGGTTTTAAGATGGAATCTCCCCAAAACATGGCTACAAGGCCATTTTTGGATCTTCCCATGCCCTTCAATTTGAGAGAATGGATGAAAGATGGAGAAGTTATATCCTTCAATGGAAAATGACTCAAGATCAAAATGCTTATAGTATATCCCAAGGAAAATAAGGTGTAATAAGAAAGGTAAGGGGGAGGGTTTATAATATAACTTTTCAGTTCAGGAAAGGATAGCAAATTGATGAATATGGGATAAACCCCAAAGAGGAAATACAAAGACCATGTATGTTTAATACAGTGTGTGCACTTTGTGGGAGTTGAAAAGGGGTCTTAATTAATCAAAGGTGATTAATTAATAGAAAGGAGTATGCTTATATAAGATTTTAGAAGAAAGTATGATTCGGGATATTTTAAGAGAGGAAAATGACAATTTATATTATTTAGAGTAGCGGTCATGATTAATTAAGAATAATTATTAACCTAGGTAGAAGCAAACATTATTTAATGAAAGATCGTTAATCAGCATCCTGAATGATAAAATGGCTAATTAATTAGTGAAATGTAATTAATTAACGATGATATAGGGAAAACAGTGGTTCATTGACGAAGTTTCATCATTTTACAGGAAAGAGGATAGTTAGTGAAATTTAAGTATTAAAATTTCTTTACCAAATTCTAGGTGTCTACATTTGCCCCTCTTTGGGGTGGTGTAAGCGACGTGATTTAAAGATAGTAGAAAAGTATAGACAAGTGATTTTTGAAGGGATAGAAGAAAAATTAGTAGAGTGAAGGATGCCCCCTTGAGTGTCGATGGGGTGATGAAAGAGGTCGATCGACGATCAAAAAGATGAAGGAAATGGATAGAATAATAAGGAGGGGAAGGGGGGATAAAAGTTGATCCCTATTTCCCCAAGTGAGTTGGAAGAATAGTGTTGATAGAAGAGAATTGTATGGAAGCAAAATGAAGATGAAGAGGATGGAAATAGCTTTCATTAGGTTGATAGAAAAACAACTTTATTTCATCATATTACATGTGATCTACATTATCGGTCCTTATTAAAATATACACAAATAATAAAAGTGTAAAATGACATGAAAATCCATAGTACAAACATTTTTTCTTTTCCAAAGTACTAACTCAATGCTACATACAGAATGTAATGCAATATAAGAAAGTAAAAAAGCTAGCCTAACAAGGAAACAAGTACAAATGCACATACTCAAATAAACAACATTCAACACAGTTCCACAAATGTTTTTGTTATCAAGTATTGATTTTGGCATGTCTAAATAATGAAAAGGGTTAAAAATGGCACCCCAGGAAAGCATACATGTGAGGTGAAAATTTGAAGTATGATAACTCCAATGAAAAAGAAATCATTCCCTAGGAAACTGCCCCAAACAACACGTTCGTGCAAAGGAAGATAGAGTTAGCGAGAAAACCAGCTTTTGTTGATGGACGGTAGATCCAAATGATCTGCGAGTCGGGATATGAATGTGTGAGATTCAAATAAAGATGTTTTATAGGATAATTTTTTATGTTCTAGTATAATGTGTTTGACACAGATTTCAGTTGTGTGTATGTCGTTTACCAATTTTTGAAAAAAATATTATATTTTTTTGGATTTTTAAATGATTTTTACCCATTTTTAGGATTATTGAATTTTTCCAAATTTTTTATGAATTTTGATTTTTTTTTAATTTTTAGGAAATTTGACCTTTTTACAAATAATTATCGTAGATAATCACTTAGAAGAAAAAAAAATATGTCCCGGGGAGAAGAAAGGGCTACTATGTAGCAAAAATTCCCTAGTGCAATGAAAATGGATGAAAAATGATTATTTAATTAAAATAATCATCAAGACGGGTGGTAGAATAAAATAGAATGATCACAGTGGTCACACCACCTCCCACGATCATCACGACGAGTGAAAATCACCTTGGGGGGTCAAAATAGACTATATATACCAAGCCATGGGAGGGTAAATCATCACAATGAGTTATTTGATACCAAACTCTATTAGTTTGTTGATTGGTTTTTCTCTTACGTGCGGGAGAGATGGCTCGAGTTTAAGTCTAGACAAGAGGTGCAGAAACTGTTCGAGAGTACATGCAACCTCCTAGCGATGGACTCTAGGTATGTGAAGCAAAAACTTTTCATTTCATGTCATTTAGTGCATTTATTAATTGGTAGGAATAAATGAAACAAAATGACAAGTTTTCACTTCAATCCATGAACAATCTCAAATCAAAATGCTAAGTTATTTCTTACTCTCTAGATTTTTAATCTAACAAATGAACCTATTTAGATCACTTTAGAAATCAAAAGGGATTGATTTTCTCAAGGTTTGAAGATGGAATCTCTCCAAATCATGGCTACAAGGCCATTTTTTGATCTTCCCATGCTCTTCATTTGAGAGAATGTATGCAACATGGAGAGGTTATTTCCTTCAATGGAGAATGGATCCATATCAAAATGCCTATAGTTCATCCTAGGGAAAATAAGGTTTAAGAATAAAGGTAAGGGGGAGGGTTTATCTTTCCAGTTTAGGAAAGGCTAGCAAATTGATGAGTGTGGGATATACCCCAAAGAGGAAATAAAAAAGGCCATGTATGTTTAATAAAGTGTGTGTACCTTATGGGAGTTGAAAGGGGGTTTTAATTAAGCAAAGGTGATTAATTAATAGCAAGGGGTATGCTTATAGAAGCTTTTATAAGAAAGTTAGTATGATTCAAGATATTTTAAAAGAGGAAAATGATGATTTATATGATTTAGATTAGTGGTCATAATTAATTAACCTATGTAGAAGCAAACATTAATTAACGATAGGTTGTTAATCGGAATCGTGAATTATATGAGGGATAATCAATTAGTGAAACCTAATTAATTAACGATGATAGAGGGATAAGGGTGGTTCATTGATGAAGTGTCATCAATTTACGTGAAAGAGGATAGTTAGTGAAATTTAAGTATTAAAATTGCTTGACCGAATTCTAGGTGTATATAGTGCCCATTCTCAACACATGCCCATATATCAAAACCAATTGACATAAGATATGTCTTCATCTTTATTTTCCAAAATGTGTAGTTTGTTCCATTGAATAGAGGTGATCTTGACAATGACAATCCACCTTGTGCTTGACTATCTGTCATGCTTATGAAGAGAATATCTCCTAGAATATAGTAAGCTTCTATTAGAAGGACTCACTTTGATACCAATTGTTAGAGATATGTTGGTCTAAAAATCTATCGGGTGGGTAGATCTATGGATAGATGAGCCAACAGTGTGCAAGGCATAGCCCCTCTTTGAGACAGCAAAGCAAAACTAGATTATTGCTATTCTACCAGCAGGAATCTGTGCAAGTCCTACAGTATTCTGCCTTCAGGGGTTTGGGATCTCCCCCCAATATAGGTATTTTTGACTGTGAACAGAAAGGAATGAAGGGAGGAATGGAGATAGGATAGATCCGAAGGGAGAAAAGAAATGAATTCCAAAGCAGAAATGTTAGAGGGTTTATGTTTTGGGCTAGTAGTAAACAGAGCCAAACCTACTTGCATAAACGAACAAAGCAATACTGATGAGAAAATGACAAAAAAATAGAGATAGATCTAACAGAAAAGTAACACATATCTAACTTAAGAAAGATCTAATGCACATAACACATCCATTGAGCACAAAGTCTTAATTTTGTATTAATATTTTCTATTACAAAAAGTACAAAGCCTGTTTCTTCTAACTTCTATTTTTCATCTAAAAAATGTCCACACCCTGAATAAAACAAGTATCCAAGTATTTATAGAAGGGGAAGGAAAAAGAAGGCAAAAAGGAGCCAACTATTTACAAAATATCTAAAATTCAAATGTTGACTTTAGGGCAATTTGGTGGATGACAACATCTCATGATGCAACATGGATGATTTCATCATTTGTGCCAACATTCTTTTAAATATTTTACAAAAATGAGATAAATCCCAGGAGGAAGGAGCCTATTTTTTGTCGTCCCTTGGCTAGAAAGGAGTATCATGTTTCTACTCAGGAGAGGAAATGTGACATTGAGCTTAGTACTCCATGAACTTGCTAACCATCATTTGAAGTTGATATGAGCGGGACCCTTGGTGTGATCTCTGATGACTTTACAAGTCTCTCGTTCATCTCTGAGTCTTTCCAGGAGTTTGAAGTATTCATTACCTACCTCCATCAGGTATCCGACAAAGTCATGGCAGGCCAAAAGGTTGTTGATAGATTTTGTATCAAACGTGACCTCTGACTCTAAACCCTACAACACGATCCCTTTGAAAAATGGGATAGTGTCATCCACATTTCTTAAGGCGTATGATGGGGTGAGAAAACCTAGAGACATCCTTAAAATTATCTACTCCATTCGATGCATTGCATCCAAGGTTTCCTGCTTGATTTTATCTATTTTCTCCAAGACAAATTCCATTTGGTCAACCCGATAGTCTATAGTAGCAAGGACTTTATTAGATGCTCTTGGATGATCGAAGACGCTGAATTTCATTATGTCATCTACTGGGAAGTAAAGCATCTTCTGGAATGTATCGTGTTGTAACCTGGCATGGTCCAACTCTTTGGAGATAGGTCCTGCAATTACTTGGAGTTCCTTATTAGCCTTATCTATATTTTGATACAGCTCTGTGAACTTTATAATCACTTCCTCACTATCTTTGAGTATTTTCTCCCTCCAGGTGGACACTGCTACACCTTGCTCGCCAATCTTGGTGTACTCATTTATCTTTTCCTGACTAAGGGCTTCAGGAGTTTCGGTGGCAGCTATAGGAGGTGCATTTCCCATCTTTTGCAGGGCTTGGAGAAGATGTTTGTTCTGCTCTTTCAATATAATCTTCTCTTCCTTTGCCTCTTGAATATTTTTGCAAAGGGAATCCACTGCGGATAAGGCCTCTCCTTGTAGGATTTCTGAGGATGTTCCCATGGTGACTTGAGTCACTATAAAATCTATAGGAGATAGATCTTTTTTCCCTTTGTGGGATTAGGGTATGCGATCTCCATAACTCTTTCACCTGAAGCACTTTTAGAGAAGCGAGTTATAGCCTTTTGCTTTATATCCCCTTTAACCAGAATGACAAAGAAGTCCATAGGTGCAATAGGCACTTTCCTCTTATGCTGGCTCAGGTGTTTGGAGATCCATTCTGGACTTAAGGGAGTGGGACTAGGGGAAGAGGAGGGAACAGGGGTGGAAGAAGTAGCAGCTGCAGTGGACACGGGGAAATGTATCGAGACGCTCGGTGGCGACATTGAGAGAGAAGCCAACATAGTGCTCACGGGGGTAGGAGTTACTGCAAGAGAGGAAATCATGGGGGTAGAAGGGATCTGTGAAATGAGGGAAGAAATGTTGGGGGACAAATCTGCGAGGGAATAGAAGATGGAGGAAGAGGAAGGGGGAACGGTAGAAGACGGGGGAGAATACATAACCAAAGGAGTGGTTGGTTGAGTGACACGAGGAGGAGAAGGAGGAGTGGGAGAGGGGACGGTGGGAACCTCACCAGTTGTAGTAGTGGCAACATCCTGAGTGGATGTGCCCGTTGGAGCACTTACCGCTTCTTCTTCTCCTGGGGATACCAGGTTTACTACTTTCTCTTCAGCGGTGGAAGGAGGGCTCTCAAGAGCTTCCTCTTGAGTAGTGCTTGTCTCTCCTTCTTTATCTTTTCCCTTGCCTTTAGACAAGTGATTTGGCTTGGTGGGTGCATTACCCAAGGGAGACATGGTAAAGTCTACTCCAAGGTAGATGAGACTATTTTTCTTGTACCAATGTTTAGTGCGCTACAGAGTGCCCTTGACCCTTTCCTCAATAGTCTGAGGTGCCTTAGTTCTATCAATCTCAGCAAATGGCCAATTGTCCCCATCCGTGTCTAAGTAAACCTGATCAACCTCTTCATCAGTTGCTTGGAAGCCCTTTGGGACAATGGCCACACCATACTGAATTATCTCTACCAGGGCCAATCGAGAGTGATCCTTTCTTCTGAGCTCGATGTCATGATATAGATCGATGTAGATATCTTCGATCTAGGTAACGTGAATTGGATCGAGCTTTTCCCTTGGAAGGTAATCGCGAGGATCAAAGGTTGGCCTTGCTGGGAAATTATGCTTTAAGTTGAGAAATTCAAGCTCTGAAAACATTTTCCAAGCTTTGCTCTATGAAGTGCAGGAGTACCTGCCCACTGTGAGGGGGAATGGAGTTCCACCCTTCTTTCTTTTCAAACACTTCTCGTGGTATGTGATAAGCTGTCTAGACAGCTCCAACAAGATCAACTTGGGTCCCACATACATCGGTAACTTGGTGGGCTCCCCCAAGAAGTTGACAGCTCTAAGATAGGTGAAAGTGAGGAATTGTGTGAATAACACTCCCCACTTCTTTGTGGTAGTGACCACGCTCTTGGTCGTCTGACTGTGAGTCATGTTGGGCCTCAAGAGGCAGATGACGCCATAGAAGAAGGCATCATTGATTTTGGTGAATTGTGCTATAATGTTTTCTAGTTTTAATTCTGGATAGTACTCATATATTCTGACCTGGGGCCATACCCCACATCGATTCAATGTTGGGTAGTCCCTTTCAGAGGTGGCAGCATATACTACATAGGAGTTCATGTAGAACTTCCCAGTCGTTGAAAGCTGTTGAAGCTGCTCAGAGATGGTGCTACTAATAATCTATGCCCATTCAAAACATTGATCATGGACATTTTTGCTCATTGTTTCTAAATATCTGAGCATCCACTTGTGAAATTAATGGGCATCAGGGATCCCAAATACTCTGCTCAAGAAGTTGATGGTGTCACTTAGTTCTTCTGAAAAGTCACTACGATGAATGACTTATGGCCACCTGCTCACCACCTTCTTGTTTTTGAGGTACACCTCATTCATTAGCTACATGCATTTGTCTTCATTTTCATTCCATGCCTTTATGCAGTCTTCTTGGATTATTGCAAAAAAATGCCATTGGTGCGGGATACCCAACATGATCTTGAAATTTCGGGTAGTGAGGTTGATTATTACCTCGCCCTTCTCATTTTCGACACACCTTGTGTCTTTGTTGTAACAACGGCCCACCAACATCGTGAAATCATTGTTGATTGCACTCACAGAAATCCCTGCAGCAAAGTGTAGACCACTGCCAACTAGCTTATCCATCCATGGGCTTCCTGTGACCTTCTTGGTTCAGGCCCAGAAGTCCTCCATGTCAATATGGCCGAGTTCTGAATCTCTGATATTCAAGTCACACTCTGCAAGGGATTCAGGGATCCTGACCCTTTGGTATTTGTATTTCATTTCTTCTTCCGTTAGCTTGGCTTTACCCTTGGACTTAGTTAGCTTCTTACTTGATGAAGACATGTGTGAATCTGAGCTCAGCTATTGATCTGCAAGAAGAATCGAGGAATTCCATCGCAGAAGACACATGTTAGCTATTAATTCATCCATCAAATCTTACAGAATGAAAATTTAGCAATTTATGAGCTTCTGGGTGAAAGGCACAGGTCTATTGCAGGTTGCAAGGTCTCATAATAGCAAGGCACACTTTTGGAAAGTGTTGCATTTGAGAAAACAACACCAAAGTGGCACAGGGAGCGGAAAGGCTACACACAACATTCAGATGTTGGTGTTAATGGATGTGCACTAGCGCCATATGAAGGGTTTTAACTGGGCACAGATTAATTTGGTGTAGCAAGATCTCTGGATGTGCCTTTAATGTAGATGTGGTACATTTTGCAGAACATTATGATGCACTAAGGCACGGATTCAAAAGATGCATCATTAAGGTAACGTGCGCCAAGAATCTAAGCTTTGCGCGGCGTGGGAAGGGCCTTCACAACATCATTTTCGTTGTCACTATAGGTGCACTTGCGCCTGCATTAGTAATTTAGGAATTTATAAGGCATAGGAAAAAGCTAATGTTACATTCAGGGATAGTACGCCTATGGCGCGACTGCGCTTGGTGTAACATCAATGAAACTTGTGCTAAGTGAAAACACAGTGGATGTTTTGCAAAAGCTTTATAATTTTAACTCTTTTGGCAGGCTTTATGGTTTTTTTTGCCTCTTTTAACTCATATTTTGACAGTGAGGGGGAACAGAGGAAAAATGGACAGGGATCTATTCTGAGACAAGGCCTTCCAGGTTAGCAGATCTAGAAGGAGAGTAAAACTAGTTTGAAGGTGGGTTTGATTTTGCAAAACGGGCTAGTTTACATTATCTTCTTAGGTTCATTTTTGTTTTTAATAATACAAACCACCAAAACAAACAAAGAAACCACAACAAATCCATAAGAAGGGAAAGGTTCACTTACCAGGAATATATATAAGATAGAGGAAACGATGTGGGGTCCACAAATGTGACGAAAAGCAACACACGGGGCTGATAGGAATGCTGACAAGTGCAGAAGAATAACTTTCTCATTTTTTCAATCATGAAAATGACAGGTCGGATGCGCCTATATATAGCAAAAGGTGTAATAAATGTGACACCAACTTTTTCTAAGGCACACCCGAATAGACGTCGACACAAAAATATTTGCACCCTTGGCACAACTTTGAGATTGTCAACACTACCTTTTCAGTGATTTAGCACACCATTGAGGGGCACAACATTTTGAATGTTGACAAGCTAGCACATGTGCCTTGGCGTAGCCTTGGAAGGCATAACATCTGGAGTGTTGACAATCCAAAGGATGCGCCAAAGGAAAGGAGGGGGCACAATTTTGGTTGATGTTACGTGAATAAAAACTACACCCAGCTCAAAAAGGATAAAAATGACCAAGTTCTAAAAACTAAATTTTCTGCAAAGGTATTTTACGCCATTCCAAACGCTAAGAGACCTCAATGGGGGACCAAAAAAGAAATTTTGGTATGGTTACCTACAAAATTGCCCCTATCAATTTTTACAGGATAACAAGATCACAAGCACTGATAGGGGGGTGAATCAGTGTAGCTTAAAATTTTAATGCATTTCAACATAGTATCCTTGTTTAATAGCAACAGTGCATCATGAGCATTCAATCAAACACATGCAAGAAAATAATAACACTAAACACATAATTGATAGTGGGAAACTCTTTCAGGAGAAAAACCCACTTTGAAACCAAGGATTTATTAGAAACACAAATTCCTAATAATATAATATTTTCTTTCTATTGAGCACCCAATCAACTTATGAACCACCCACTTTGGAGTCTTCTAGCACCCACTAGAAGAATTTCTAAGCACCCACTCAATTAATTTAACAAGCTGCGAGTAACAAGGAGCACCCACCTCTTTTATCTACCCACTTAGAGGAAATTCTAACCACCCACTCAGCTAATTTAGCAAGCCTCAACTTACAAGGAGCACCCACCCCTTTTATCTAAGCACCCACTTGGAAGAAACATATTACAGAAGTTAATCTTGTAGTATCAAAATTACTTACACAATAGATTATGATCACTTTTCTAATTTTGTCTCTACAAAAAAATTTTCAGCATTCCTTTCTCTATCTTCAAGAACTCTCTAACTCAATCTCAATCTTCATGCATCCTTCTAAAATTCTTCAGAGTCTTTGTATTCAACTACAGTCAACATTTCATTGATAATACATTCTGGTCTCTGTATTTGTCTCTACTTCTCAGGCTCGAATACTCTCTCTTCATCTCATGAAAATTCTCTTATTCATTTCGTCAACCAATGATATGTCTAATTATCTCTAAAGTTATTACCTGATATTTGTGAACAACTCTTCACTTGATCACACTTTTCTCCTGTGCTTGACACCTACACAAATGAGAGAAATAATTTCTTTTATATGCTATTATTCTCTCCAATCTAAAGCAGGTCGGTCCCTCATAAAAATTTGACCAATACACCTTCATTCAAATAACATTATTTCAATGATCACATATGACCCAAGTAGGTTGGCACCCTTTCTAGAATTTTCAAATGAAAAATTGAGATTTCACCTCCTATAACACAATTTTTCTTTTCCCAATGCATAGTGAATCAAATCATCTCTCCAAGGAATCCAAAATCATAAAAAAATCTGATATTTAGGATTTTTAGGGATTTGTATTGGCTTCTGTGGATTTCTTCTCCTTATCGCAACTTTATCCCATGTTCCGCGGCTTTCCTTCTTTACTAATGGCTCCCTCTAGTCTTTCATGGCTTCATGCTTCTATCTGTAGCTTTCTCTAGTCTTTCAAGGCTTTGTTCTTCGATTCAATACTTTCTCTAGTGTTTTGCGTCTTTTTTCATCAATCCGTAGATTTATCTAGTCTTTCATGGATTTCTTTCTTCAATATACATAATTCTCTAGTCTTTCACGACTTTCTTCTTCTATTTACGGATATATCTAGTATTTTTTGGCTTTCTTCTTCTATCTACATCTATCTCAAAACTTGATGAAGAATCCATTTTAGTTTGCAGTGTCTTTGTATCACCTTGGAACCATTCTGAATGTCCAATTGACTTGACTGAGACTATTGTTCACCATTGAACCACTTAGAACCATTATCATGCAATCACCTGGAACTTCTATGAGATATGGAACTTCCAATCAACCTTCACATTTATCTTGTAGAGTCTTGACTGAAATCTTTCCTTTTTCATCAATGCAGCTTGACATCAATGACAACACAAATGATAATGACAAAGATCCAACAAAGGGGAGCATTGGGTAGATGCGTAAATTACTTTCATACATATGAAACACAAAATTAGAAAATGGATAGGGTATGGTGGACAAATATAAGCAGATACATGGTGAGGAAACTGGAAACTAGTAGACACAAATGTAACACTCATAACATGTGACCATGGTTTCCTAAGGAGGATATTATGATGTAACTTATCTAGGATAACAATGCATAATATTTCAATGGTCTTAGGACTGGTAGTAACGGGTATGATAATTTTTTCAAGAACTTGATGAGTGGCATTGGTACAATCTCGAATAGTCATATTGATATGAGATAAATACTTTGTAGATATACCTAGATAAAGAAGAAAATAAATGTTGCAAAGATTAAGGCCAGATACATGATCAATTAGAAAATGCTTAACCAATGTAGTATGAACTATGTATTGAATATATAGATGAAGGCCATTATTTAAGATGTTGTATGAGGGTAAATTAATAGAGGTAGATAAGATGGATTCCTATAAAAATGAGTTGTTTGTATTCATTTCCATAGATAAGCAATGGAGGTGTTAGGAAGAATCTGAGCATGTTGAAAGAATTCATAGTTTATATCCTTACATTTGGGATGAAGTTTCATAAACTCAAACAAGGGTATGGTAGAATCACTATAAGAATTCATGAAGGTAGTAAAAATTAGGAGAATGGGACCTATAAAGAAGATAAAAAGAATTAAATACTAATAGAAGAAAAATATACCCTAGGGAAACTAGGATTTGAACACCAAATATTCAATTCAAAAGTTAGGTCCACCAAAATGTTTACATCATTTTAAGATTTATAAATTTCTATGTAATGCATGATAATAAAAATAAATTCAAGGTTAGGATACTAGGATCTATTCTAATTAATTAACTTTCAAAATTTATTTTACATCAAAATAATGTATTGACTCTTATGATGAATGAATCCAAGCTCAAATATACAATAAGGGGTAAAATTAGCTATACATTTCTATATAAAAGAGATCTAGATGGACATACTAGATAATCTAGGAGTGAAAATATTGGATAAGTTTCACTTATGATATTGTGACCCAAAAATGCCCTAATGCAGGGCTTATAGCTTAGTTGAGATATATAATTTAGTCATTCCCCTTCTGTATGGTTTTGGAATCCTTCACAAGTGGGTTCTATAAATTTTTAGTTCTTTCAATGATGTGGAAATGTATTTCACTATCAAACCCTCATTGTAGCATTATCCTAGAACCATTTGTAATAAGTTTATCCAACCCTAGTTGTCGCATAGTCCTAAAACCATTTGTAATAATTTGAATCATGCCAAAATCTTAATAATGGGTGAAATAATGTTTAATAAGGTTAGTGTTTGGGTTCAAGTGTAATTCATAAACAACCTACATCGTAACTACTCTTAAGAGGCCTCAAACCACATGTAGTTATCCACCTAACAATTAACATCTCTCTGAATGAAACTAGTTGGCAACTTAAACAATTTTGATTATGTTTGGTAGAATTTTACTCTTGCTAATCCTTTTGAGTGAGAAACTTAGTGTGCTTGGAATTGATGGAAAGTATAATCCTTGGCATGTTTGATTTCTTCATATATATATATTATTAGATGAACTAGTGGATTCACATTATCTTTATGGATATTTAGGAAGCCTTGAGTTCTTTTTGTGAGTGTTATATGTGATTATGTCGATAAAATATCATGTGATTTCCAGGTGAGTAAATGATGTGATGTTAACATGGTTATATAGGTATCTAAAGGTAAGGGTGGAGGATATTTGAGTTGATGAAGAAGGCATGTTTTGAGACATAGTGTTATGCTTATGATCCCAGTGTTATGTCTCTGATTCGAATCTCACCTTGGTTTACCAAAACACTTTTTTCTCTACTCTTTTTTTAATTTTCTGTTCAGGCCTCCCTACGTCAAGTTTCCGTGTGGAGATGTAAAATCCTATTATTCTAGCCTCTAACCCCCCTCCTGATGCCTCTAGTGGTAGACCACAACATTCCCCCTCTAAAACATAGAGAGATGTGATCATTGGGTATACAAAGGTTTATGAGACTTTTCAATCTACAACCCAAGCTACTTGATGGGACATTATCTCTACAGATTCCTTCCTAGATTACAAATTCTACTCTATATTCAAGAGAATTTTCGTTGATCATAAATATTATGGGCCCTTAGACCCCAGTGGAGGACATTAAAAAATGGGTGCGTATCAAGTGGGAGCATTTCAGGCCCTTAGAGATTTCAGCTTTGCAAAATGGATTCATACTCTTCACTTTAAGCCAAAAATAGGATTTTTCTCTGATGCTTCTTAGAGGACCATGGTTCTTTGGAAGACAGGGCTTTTACCTCAAAAAATGGTCATTGGGTTTTAATCCTCATACTGAACAATGACTCATGCCCTGATTTGGGTTCTCCTTTTAGGCCTCTCACTCAAGTTCTATCTTGTTGCAGCCATCAAAGGTATTGCTTTATCTCTGGGAACTCTTATTATTGTGGATCAAGTAACCAAAGCTAGGTCTAGATTAATCCATGCTAGATTATGTGTTCATACTGATATTATCAACCCTCTGCCAAAATCTGTTGATCTTCATTCATACTTTGGTACATGGTTTTAACCTATAGAGTATGAATATATTCCATAAGAATGCTTAGTTTGTAAAAACATTAGTCATAGAGCCCCAGTATGCCCCTCAAAACCAACTCTCAAGATCAAGGATCAGGTGTGCACACCTAATCTAAAAGGTGAATATATTCCTAAGATCACAAATGATTTTTGTACTTCCAATCCCTTTGATTCATTTTTGGAAGATGGTGAAGTCCCTTTAGAGATTTCTCAACCACCTCCATCCTCTGAGGTCCCAATTTCTCTATTGTCTCTTGTGTAAACAGTTGTTTCCACCCCACCTACATCTTCTGAGGTTCAAGTTTCTCTACCATCTCTTGAGCATCCAGTTATTTTCACCCCTCCTCCCTCTTATGAGGATCCTATTTCCTAACTGTCTCTTGAATAGCTAGTTATTTTCACCATTCTGCCCTCTTCCCCCTTGCTTCATGTGTTGTCTAATCCCCCTCTTAATGTTGAACACCCTACCATTCTTTCCCTTCCCTCAGAGGATTTTATCTCTTCATTTCATATTTCCTCCTCTCACCTTCTTTGTTTGAAGATAAAACTTCCTTACCCTCTCCTTCATCCTTGGTGATCGAAGATCATATCCCACCTAGAATTACCAGAAGAAGCTGTAAGAAAACTGGGATGTTGGCAACAAAAATGGTAGTAGGATACCTACCAACTAGGATAAGATTAGGAAAGAGGCTACTCAAAATATTACACACGAAACTCAGGGAACTCTCACCATTGAGGGTGGGGAGAAATCCAAATCCAAAAAATGAAGATTCTTTCTTGGAATATTACAGGAATAAATTATCCCTAAAAAATTCCTACAAGATTATAGATTAAAACACTCTCACGACATCATCATGTTATAACAAACTAAGCTTAAGGAGGATGATATCCTGCCTAGGATCTGGCCTTTTGCCATATTTTCCTCCTAGGTCTCTTCTGGTAACTAAGGTGGCATATGTACCTTTTGGAACCCCAAGGTCCTTTTTGGGGAATGCATTATAAAAACTCCTCATTTTTTGGGTATGTTCTTTCAATAAATTAGGTCAATTTTAGGTTGGATTGTTGTGAATATTTACACACCAAATCTGGAACTTCACAGGGATAATATCTAGAAAGATTTGTTAGAATTCATAGGCAGCTGCAATTACCTTCTCTCATCGCGTGATATTTTAATACCCCACTCTTTTCTTTGGAAAACTAGGGTGGTTCTAATGTCATATTTAGCACTATGGATTCCCTTTCCAATTTTATGTGACAAGGTGAGCTCTTTGACTTTTATCTTTATGGAGCTTCATTTACTTGGTCAAATAGAAGGCTTGGGGGAAATCATATTCAAATAATATTGAATAAGATGTTTGATTCTATGGATTGGCTTACTCATTTCAATGACTTTTATCTGATCTCCATCTAAGCATTTCCCCTTACTTTTAAATTCAACACAATTTCAAAAATCTAAGAACCCCCCTTTTATATTTAAATTGGCTTGGTTACAAAACAATAATTTTGATAAACATATTCAGGAATGATGGAAGGTAGATATTAGGGCTATACCATGTATATATTTTCTAAGAAACTCAACTCTGTAAAAAATCACGTCCAAATTTGGAAAATCAAAAACTTTGGCATCATAAGAGAAAGGAATGACCAGCTCTCAAGGAAGATTTCCAAAATTTTTACCAACATTGAATTATGCGGCAGAACCCCTTATATCCACAAACAGGAATTATCACCGCTGATTGAATTTCACAATATCCTTGCGAAAGAGGAATTTTATTGGCGGTAAAGATCAAGAGCCATTTGGATCCAACAGGGAGATAGTAATACTAAATTATTTCATGCTACTGCCACTAAACATAAAATAAGGGAAAAGATTAAGGAGCTCCTAATGACTGGCAAAATATATTTGAACTTTGAAGATTCTATTTCTGTGGAACTTGTCAATTTCTATTCTAACCTACTCTAGGAAGAGGGTATTCCTAGCGAGGAAGATAGTTTAGAAATGATACAACATATCCCTAAGTTTATTTCTGATGAAATTAATATCAAGTTAACTCAGTTGTTCTCTATTGAAGAAGTTCATAAATCTATCTTTTCTATGAAAGGAGACAAGTCTCCTAGACCTGATGCCTTTCATGCATCTTTTTTCAAACTTTTTGGAATATTATTAAAATGGATATGCTAGATTTTGTTAACAAATTTCAGAAAAAGTAATCCTTCTTAAAAGAATGGAACAATATTTTTATTTCTTTGGTGCCTAAAGCTTTGGGTTCCAAATTGGTCTCAAATTTTGGCCTTATTAGCCTTTGTAATACTTCCTACAAAATAATCACTAAATTGTTGGCCTTTAGGCTAAAACTCTTCATGGATAGCTTAATTTTTGAGAACTAGAATGGCTTCAATGGAGGACGGTTGATTCATTGTTGGATGATAGCCATGAATGAATCCATTCAATCAACCCATCATACTAAAATTGTTGGGATGATTATTAAATTAGACATGCAAAAGTATTTTGATCGTGTCAGCTAGTCCTTTCTCCTAAAAATCCTCAAAAAATTTAGATTCTGTGATAAATGGTGCTCTTGGATCCATATTTTCATCTCATCCCCTCATTTCTCTATTTTAATTAATGGTATACCCACTGGTTATTTTTCTAATAGTAGAGGAATCATACAAGGGGACTCTCTCTTACCTTTCTTATTTCTCCTCATGGATGATAGTCTAAGTCAGGTTCTGGGGGTAGTTAAAAACTCAACAGTTACATTGGGTCTTAATATCACCTCTAAGATTTCAGCGGCGAGTCACAGTTAATTCACTGATGACACCCCCTTTTAGGGGAAACATCAGAGGTAGAGGATAGATTTTTGAAAAGTATTTTGGAATAGTATCAATTTGTTTCTCAACAACTTATTAATTTCACTAAGAGTATCATTGATTTTATAAATGCGCCTCCCATAAAACAATTAAAGATTGTGGTTATCATTGGTCCCAGCATTATGGATCTCCCATATTCCTACTTGGTACTTCCTCTCTTCAAAGGAAGACAACTTAAAATTTGTTGGAATATGGTTATTAAAATATTTAGAAGAATATTGTAGGTTGGAAAGTTTCTCCTCTCAGTCAAGATGGTAAGCTTCAACTTATTATAAAAATCTTCAAATTCTTTCAATCTATTTCATTTCCCTTCTTAAAATGTCTTTCTCATTGATATCACAACTTAAACAAATTCAAAATCAATTTATTTAGTCTAATTCTGAGGAGCGTAAAATGATCCACTTGGTTTCATGGAAATTTCTCTATAAACCTGTTGGTCTAGGGGACTTGGGCCTATAAGAGTGTTAGAAATGAATGAAGTCATGTTGGCTAAGCTTGGTTGGGTTATTTCTACCAAGAACAATTCCCGATGGACACAACTTCTAATATTTAAATATCTTCCTTCCTAAGTATATTTCCTCTCTTCTGACATTTCGAGAGGCTCTGCTATTTAGAACTCTATAGTCATCACTCAACATTTTTCATAGTCATGTACTAAATGGTACCTAGGGAATTATATGAACATTGATTTTTGAAAAGATTGGTGGATAGGTGATAAGCCCTTAGTTGTCAATCCTCTCTGGGATCCAATCCGCTATCCCCTCTTGATGATATATGGTAGGATGATTGATGGTTATATAAAAAATACTGAGAATAATCCATGTTGGTTTATGCCTTCCTGGGTTAGTTGTATCTATAATTAGACGCAGTGTATTAACAGTCTCAAGACCCTATTTTCTTCCTAGTATATTCATTTCTCCCATTCTGAGGATTCACACATTTTTTCATTCTCTCCTTTAGGTGTATTCTCGAATAAAGCTACCTACCTCTCTAAACAACGTCCCCTTTGTGATCCTCAACTTAATCATGTTTAGATCCCACAACTAACTCCTAAAACTGGCTTATTTTCTTGGCTTATGTTTTGGGATTCTATTCTCTCTAGGGAAGATCTTAAATGTAGAGGATTTTCTCTCCCAAGCCATTGTGTTATATTCCTTAACTCTTTGGAAACCTCTACACACATCCTTCTTCACTACCCTTTCTCCCACTCCCTCTAGAGTCTCCTATTGGATAGATTTGGGGTTTCTTGGGTATTTTCCTCTTCACTATCAGAAAATTTTAAACAATAGCACTCCCCCTTCCATCACTGAATAGCCTCCTTAGCTTGGAATTTTTTGCTTCCTCACACTCTGTGGAACATCTGGAAAGAATGAAATAAAATAATCTTCAAGGAGAAAACTCATGATCTTAGGCACGTTTTCACGAGAGTCATCTTCGGCGTTCAATAAAACTTGAACTTCTATATCTAGAAGAAGAATAAATTACTCTAAATCACATTGATTCTTCACCTAAACAACTTCTCATCTCATATGATCCACCTTCTTTAGCTATAGTCAGAGTGAACACCTTTTGGTATCCCCCTCCTATTGGCTAGTTAAAAATTAATACAGATGGTGTTGTTAAAGGAATCCTGGGAGCTTCAGGTGGTGGGGTTATTCTCATTAATGAATCGGGTCAACCCTTGGTTGTTGCTATAGCTAATTTTGGCACAGGGACAAATCACAAAGCGGAAGCTCTCACTATTATTAAAGGGATGGAATTGTCTCTTATGATTGGCCCTAAACAACTTATTATGGAAAGTGAATCTCTTAATCTTATTTGAATCCTCAACTCAAATGAACATGTTAGATGGAATATAAGTAACATAATTGATGATATTATAATCCTAGCAATCCCGCTTCCAAAATATCAAATTTCAACACATTTACAGGGAATTTAATAGATTTGTTAACTTACTGGTTAGTTTAGGCATCCTATCGGATGATCAACAGATATGGATTAGAGATTTTCCTTGGAAACTCCTTACTATTCTTACAAATTATTTTTGACTAAAATTTTAACTTCTTATGGGAAATGTTTCTCATTCCTTTTATCGTTATTTTTTATTTATCCAGAGATAGTAAGAAAAATACGGTATCATTTCCATTTTCCGATCGTGGAGACAATGATATCGTATCAATTTCCATTTATAACTATTATGGTATTCACTCGTGTGGTACAAAAATCTCAATTATGTCCCACTCACATGGATTATTTAATAATGGAAGTGCTCATTTAGATTATCCATCGACACATGTTAGTGATTCGATCGATAGATCTAAGAATTTTTATTTAATAAATTCCAATTTGGAAATTTTTTACTTATTTGTTGCTTTCACTTTGTACAATATGGGGGGATCTATCCACAGGATCAAACCTTCATCTTGTGAAGAGGTTCAGGTAGACCATCAGGTTCAGAAAATTTAACAAGAGAAGGGAATTATGCCCTTCATGGAGAGACTGTTAGGACATTAAGTCAGAGTTTCCAGAAGTGTTCTTGCAATGTGGTAAAAAGGGAAGTTTAAGGTAGGAAAAAACACGTTTGTGATCTCACTACAATCTATCACCATCGCCACCATTCTTCCTGCTAAGGATGATGTATACTTCAAACATTCCGTGAAATCTGAACTGGGATGTTTCTTATGCTAGGGGGAGAAATTTAAAAATGCCACTTGGGATTTGAACATGCCTCTCTTCTACCTCAGTGGGACAGAGTGGCGAAGTAACTTATACAATACTTCACCTTGGAAGGGAGATATAAATTAATTTATGGTCCCTAACTCTTCTTACTTGCACACCTCTACTATGGAAAATAGGTAAATTTTGTTATTTTTTTTTTCTGTCCCTTAACTAATCTATAAATCTTGTCCGTGAAGAAGAAGGCCCATTTCTCCACCAAGGACTCCTCTATCTTATTTTAAAAGTGAAAGCTTCCCCTGGTGACCTTTCATGTTTCCCTTCCAAACCTGACAAGTTACGTTGTATCATTTATGAACCATTCAATTCCCCTCTTCCACCCTTATTGTCTTGTCCACCCCTCCCCACCGCCTCCACCCACGTATTCACCTCCCTTCAGGTTCAGACTCAAATTTTTTAATAACGGGTCAATGCAAAGTGACTTCCCCCCCTTTTGCCTCTCCTCTTCTGTCCAACTCTTCCCATCCTTTCATCTCTCTACGTCAGTTGGCTCACCTCCTGTCATCTTTGATTTTCTTGTTAACCTATATTCCTCTTCTTTGGTCACTGTCAAAGTTTCTTTGTCTCCTCCCCATGCTTCCCCCATTATTACCATGACTCCTCTTTCCTCGGGGGCTGATGCTTCATTTTCTGAGCCCATGGACATTATTTATAACTAGGACATTCCTGACGTCCTGTTGGGGCTTTCCTATGCTTATCTAGACTCCCATTTTCTTGTCCCTTTGGGCTCACCTACCATCATTGGTGTGGATTCAAATATGATAGAATCATCACAGCTTCATCTGGATACTACCCTATCTACTACAAAGGATGTTGATACTACCGACATTGTACTCAAAATTCTTGAGAATCTCAACAGATCTTTTATCATCATCAAGGAATGGAAGACTCGTACTAACAAAACTTAGGAGAGCATCAATGCTGACTGTATTGAGCTCATCAAACTTATTGATACTTTGGTTGACAATAATCCAAATGTTGCAACTAAATATGTAGTTACTACACTTAAGAAACTACATAATATGTAATACCCCTTGCGAGTATTTTGTCTCTATGTTTTTTAACTTAAGAAACAAAACAAAAGAGGTACTAATGCAACCCGTGAAGAAACAAAACTATATATCAAATCTTATGGTAACTTTTATATCTTCCCCTTTAACAATGAGGAGGGTAAATACTACCTAGAAGAAAAATTGAAATAAGCAAATATCTTATCCCTTATGATACTTTCCAGAACCCCAAGGACCACATCATTGAAGATGGATCTAGGACCAATGTCTACATATATATACATAAGGTATAAAAGAGAATTAGTTCCCCATGCTCTCCTCTTATGTTGTACGAATGAATAAAAAGTGTGTAGTATGCTAAAATATTAATGAAGAAGTTGAATCATGCCACCAAAAAACTTATTTATTGTAACCAGATTTGAGTACCGAAGTGAAAAGGGATTGAAATATTCATGCCCCCTATAAAACAATCTAAATTATGTCAACTCATTTTGAGATTGTGCCAGAAAACTTGTATCCATGATGAGAAATCTTAAACTATAGAAAAATCTAGTGTTTTCCCCAAGGGAAAATATCTAGGATATGGTTATGAACATCCATATGGCAATGAACCTTCAATATAGTTTTTCGCTTGTGTGTTTTATGAAAAACTTTGATGTTTCGAGTTGTTCTAGAGTACATTTTAACTCAAAACGTATGTTTGATCTTGCAATTTTTCCTATAAGCATGTGGCTCAAAATAATAAATGTGTACCCATGTACTAAATGTCTAAGAATTTATAAGAGTGTAAAATTCTTGTAAGGGGGTTACACATGGTAGAAACCATGGCACAAAAAGTGATAAATAACCATTAAAATAAGATCAATATTAGTAGTATTAATGATGTAGTGGTAATATAACTAGGATAAACAAACAACAATTAAGTGAACAAACATAAGTAAGAGCATTTAAATAAATTTCACATCAAGGCATAGATCTATAAACATGGTGTTGTCATCAAAAATATATGGCTTGAAAAATCTAAACTTCGAGCATGACAACTAAGCCCACAGTTGAATCTTTCGCTTCCCGTTCATTGTGCATCCTTCCTTTAGCGAGCCTACCTTCAGTCCCACCCTCGTCTAAACTCAAAGGAATGTGTTAAAAATATGACTATGTTTGTTTTAGTGTGCAAGGATGATTACCCAAGGTGATGAATGAATTTAGTAAGATTCAATGAAAGATAACTTCCTCCGTAGGCCTAAAAAGGCCATTTTTTGCCATTTTTAGCTGGTAAACACCCTACGGGAATGTTTAGGGAATATATAAAACATAAAAAAAATTATTTAGTTGAGTCTTGAAGGTTTTGGAAGTAATTTAGGAATATTTAGGAAATAAAATCTCATTCACGGATAATTTGTTCAACATCGGGTTTTGTAGATGCAAGGAATGAGCATCCTAATGGTGAAACTTGATTTCTCCAAATGATTTTGGGAGCTACATAAGGATTTAAGAATTAAAAAATTAGGCATTAGAAATATATGAGAATTATCTACAAGGTGAAATCATCATTTTTCTCTAGGGCTTGAAAGTTTCCTAAAACATTTCAAGACACTACAGCTGCCCCTCTTAGTTCTAGACAAAAAGGGCCTAAATTTTGAGTTTCTGAAAATTTAAATTTTTTATAATGCCTTAATTGATCTTGAAATTTTATTTGGAGTCACAATCACATAATATTTTATCAAAAAAAAAATCCTAAGCTCTTGTGGTTAAAACATCAAGTTCATTGTCTAAACATGGACATTTGAGGCAAAACTAGCTTTCTAAATCAGGTACACTCACACTTTGGAAAATATTTTTCCAAGCTTACCCCCAATGGGATACAAGGACAAGGGGACACTGAATTTTTACCTAAAACTCCTCCCCAACTAAAACTTTGGCTCCCTTGGTATTTGAGGTGTCCTAAGTGTCCCCTCTACTCCCCGTGGTGCAAGGGGGACACCAAAGTATGACCTCCCTCCTTCCCCTATGTCACACTTTGGTTTATTTAATGTCCTTTATGTCTACTCTACCCCTATGGGGACAAAGGGGAAAATAAAATGTAACCCGCTCACTCTAGTAGCCCATAGACCCTTGTTTATCACGTACAGCTCCTCTAGTGCCATTTCCCAACCCCCATATCTCACTTTTACCCCCTAAAAAATCCCAAGTCACACTTTAGACACCTTGGTGTCCCCTCTATCCCATCAAGAAACAAGGGGGACATGAACGTGTGACCCAGGTATTTTATATAATTTCTAAGATCAAAATATGGTCAGAAATTACATAAAAACGCATGAAAACTTGATTAAATTTATCTCTCCAAAACTCAATCACTTTAATCTAAAAAAAAATTGAAACATGTTTTTTTCTTTGATGTCCATTAATGGTTGACATGCCACAATAGTAAAAGGACAGCAAGTTTTTTTAATTCTATGAATATTTGGTGGGTGAAATCATCTAAAACTTGGAGCGGATGTTCCTTGAAAAATATACTTCCATCCAAGTCATTTCTTGCATGATGAGGTTCCTAATTTTTATTGATACATATTTTCTCCTAGAATTCTTCCCTATTTTAAGACTTTTTTATTTTCCCAGAGATCGTGTGGGTGATTTCATCTTAATCTTGGAGTGAATGTACCTCGTAAAGTTATCTTTCATCTAATCCATTCCTCATATGATGAGGTAGTTGGTTTTTGGAGATAGAGGAATGATTTTCTTTTAGTATTATACCCCTTTAATGAAATTCTCATTTTCTTGTTAATCTGAAAAGTAAAATTATTTGCAAAATGGAGCATAGAGTCATTAAAATTTCATGAAACTTTTAAGACCAGTTTCATCTCAATCCGACACATGCATGTCTCCTTTTCTAAAATTAGCAAGTATTCATGACTAGGCATATCTAAATATAGTAATTGGTAAATAAGGTGAATTATTAGCATCGGTATCTTTAGGAACTGACAAGAAACATATCAGGGAGTGAAAACATTAAATGATTACTAAAAAATGTAGCCATGGATATGACCTGTTAAAAATAGTAAGTTCTGGATTTGAGCTCAGAAGGTTGTGGAAACTCCCATTTTGACTATCCCATTGACTTTTTCTATTAGGGAGAGGTTGAGAAGTGGTTTTGTGGCCCAAAAAATAAAAAACCCCTCCACATGTTCTCAAATCAATGTTCCACAGGTTGTTTATGCAAGGCATAGTCTAATGCTAGAGGGTGGAGGATCTAACTCATTCCAATTATGGTAGAATGGATCCATACTAGTTTAATTCATTTCTGAAATAGACATTGTATGGATAAAAATGTGTTAGGGAACAAGTTAGAGATAGTCACTTTGAAAATAATTGAAATCAAGAACATCTTTTGGTCTATCAATGATATGAAACATCAAGAGCTCCATTGAAATTCATATTCATTGAGGAGATGGTCATAGGGAGCATGATGAGATAATATCACAATGAGTGATAATGGTAGTCATCTCAAGCAATGCATACCTTGTTAAGTGTTTCTAAACACTTGATGCATGCTTGATAATGTCCTCGCATTTCTCTAGTCAAGGAGGTAGCATTCACAAGTATTTAAGTGTAGTGCAGAGGTCAAGAAAATGGAACTCGATCTCAAACATATCTTCAAGTTTCATTCTCGAAACAATCCTCCTATATGGTAAAGGAAATACATTCCCATGAGCAGTGATTAAAGTAAAAATGTATTCATAAAACGTAATTATGTTTCCACTTATATGACATCTTGTTTAGGAAGTTGAATTTAAAATAGGTCATCATGTTCAAAGGTGAAATGGGAAGTTCATTTGATAAGTTAAGGATCGTCATATCCTAAATATTCCATTGTGTCTGAATATATCCGACGAATAAGTCAAAATGACCTATTAAATCCACCTACATACTTAGGACCATCATATTTGAATAATAAAAGATTCATTTATTCCCTTGAGAGGCATATGAAAAAGAGGGTGAGGATTGTGGAACTAGAAAGGATAATAAGATGATATTCATTTGGAGTACCATGTTTACAAGAATGGGAAAGCATCTCAGTTTCACCTTTAAAACTCACTTAGTATTGTTCCTAAACAATAATTCACAACTTCATAGTGTGATCACACCCTAAAGGAAGAAGCATGTGCAATCACCTCATTTCGGTTCAATGGATGGCCATGGGACATGAATCTCATTAAAAGAGATATCCTCAATCTACAAAATGAGGATCCATTTTAGTGAGTGAAATACAAGAATAAAATGGGTTTGAGCATGATAGAGTTGATTTGTGATTACTAGGGTGAATTGTGAAGGCCTAAAAAAGTATGGAAGTGGTCCTCACTCCTGCCTTGCTATCAGAAGATATCATCATGTTCCAATTTCAATGTGGATCTCATGATAGTGTTTCTTAACACTTATTCAATGCTCTAGAATTTTCCTACATCTCACAAAATAAGGAGATTGTGATCTCAATGCTTCAATTCAGAAAGCTCTTTATCAACAAGGACTTCATTTTCATTAGATTAGTCAACCCTTCTCCCTCTCTCTCTCTCTCTCTTCCTTCTTCTCTCTTTATATTCTAATTCTTCACCAAGAATATACTCTTTATTTATTTTTTCCTATTCACTTAAGTGACCCTTAATACAACAATGTAAGAGTCATTTTTCATCAAATAGAAAAATACTCGCCTCCTAAGAATGTCGAAGGTCACAATTGATGAGGAAAGATGAAAATTCATGTGGGGGGAGATGAAAGGACAATTTGTAATGTTATAAATGGGAATGAATTCTCTATTTCAAATGGTTGGAAATTGTTGATTGTTGTATGTTTTTGATATTTACTACTACTACATCAAGCAATAAAAGTTACACTACTTCCATTTATATGTTTATGTTCCTCTACTCTCTCTCTCTCTACTTTCCAACTTTGTAAGCTTGGTGATCTTGTATAACCAAGAAGGAAATTTGTGTCCTTGACTGGTGAATATATAGAATTGTGTATCTCTAGTTTGTTAATATTGTTGATTGCTTGCATTGATGCATTATTATACATGAATTTGGACCTATTATGAGGTATGTATGTGAATTCTGTAAGCATGTGTTGGTACTCAAATTAATCTCTCCCTTATTCGGTTAAGCTTTTCCATCCTTGTCTACTATATTTTTTTGCTTTCCCTGTTGAGGTGCGATTCGGCTTAGTGGTTTTTTCTATGTATGGTCTACTCTTTCCTCTTTTTTGGTGGAGGATCATGTCTGAATGTGCATTATCTGGTGGTTTCTTATGGGGAAATCATTGTGTTTTAAGTTCTAGAGTTTGAGGGATTGCTTGTTGTAAATTGCTTCTGGGTCTTGTATTGTATTTGCTTTCTCTCTCTCATTACCCACTGATATGTGGCAGTTCCAAATTGATTGCGGTGTGGTGGGTCAAATTTACAAACTTGTAATTTTCTCTCACATTCAAAAAGTGTGAAATCAGCCCCATCATCCGATAAATGTTCTCTGAATATTCACCAAAAGGTAATATAAATAATTTCTTAATTAGTGTCAGGGAGTGTACATGTGTCACAATTGGAGTGGGTGTGGGGAGGAATTTCATATTTGTAGCTTTATGCAATTATGAAGAAAGGAGTAAAAGTGTAGGGTGGTGAAGACAATGGCTAGAATCCCTAAAAAGTTGATTAGGGCATAGTTTGTTGAGGAGGTTGAGGATTTCATTGTGTTGCTAAGTCAAATGGCAAGTTTAGAAACTGAAAATGAATTCAAAGAATGGATGACAACATATATATGGATTATTCTAGAGAGAAAAGGGAGCATTTGTTGGGCCACCTTTATTGCAGACGCACTCCATGATCACATGGTCACTCTAGCAGTAAAAATTGATGTGGGAGATACTTCAGACCTTGAATTTTATAAGATGACATATCTCATTTATAATGTTATAAGGCACAAACATTTCCCATGTCTGTCACCACGTGCTGAATTCAAGCAATGTAGATATTTTCCTCAATTACAATTGGTTAACTGGATTGGGAATGTAAGGTTGGTTAATAATGCCTTCTTTACACCAATTATTTTCCTTTTTAGACCAAAGTGGGGAAAATATAGGACGTCTGAACAAGCTAGATAAGTGATTTTGGAATATGATGTTATTTTATCCAATATAAATGGTTCACTTACATAAGAGTTAGTGGTTTTGAGGGAAAGTCATTTAAGATGCCTAGGCATGTAGATGATAAATTGATATTATGTGAACTATCAAGGTAGTTGACACATGTGCATATAATAATTGTTGGGAGGCGTAAAAAAAATATTAAATTTCCTATTCGAATTGGAAGGTATTCATGCCCTTCCATCAAAAAGGCTATGTTGATTGAAGATTAAACGCAGAAATTTTATATGGAAATGTCTGAGGCAAGGCCTGATTATGACTTTATATGGGTACTTAACAACATTTCAAATACCTTTGAGCATGATCCCCCTTTTGAGGATTACTAGATGAACACCAGGGATGAGGAAGAAGTCAGATTAAGGGACTTTTCTAGAATGACTCTGACACATATAGTAGACTACAAAATTGTGGTTGTCCCTAAGGGGATTATGGATGATCCACACATAGTGAGCAGATTCTATATTGATTAGATGGTGGGGGATCAGCTCTTATCTCCTCCAGAATGGAATGTGGTAGAATATGATTATCCTTATTTTAGAATAGTTGATGTAATGTGGAGGACTTTAAACTAGTTGACCTAAAAGAACATTGATCTTTCAATCCAAAATATAAAAATCCTAAACAATTTCAGAATTTTTGGAAACCTAAGTGAGGATATTTCACCCGTAAGGGAAGACATGGATAAAATGGACCCATTGGGAGGAAGGGCCCCTCAAAAGGCCTACTCCTGAATTCATTAATGAGTGGACATCAGCTATTAGCGGAACTGGCACTTCTATGTTAGTTCTCAGAAAAAAGACTGAAGAGATGCTTTTAAGGCATATGGAGAATGCCCCCATTAATTTTTTAGTTCCAATTTAGGAAAATGGGAAATGTTTGGCATCACATGTGGTATGTCTAAGTGTTTCGCCAAAGAAACATAGTGCTGAAACTTTAATGAGTGGAACCATTGCAAGTGGACACATTCAGTATAAGCCACACAAGGATGAAAGAAGATTAGCACCAGATTTAAAAAGGTTTGAGAGGACACACAAAATTCACAAGGTTATTCACTAACCAGTCTTGGTAAGAGTACGTTCCCATATGCCTACAAATTTCAAGCACCGAGATGTGGTAATTGATCCCCCAGAGTCTAAAAGGAGTGATACTTTCTAAAAGAAGCATGATGCATCACTACCAAGTGTGGAGAAATCAAATCTACTAATCCCACCTCTGTATTTTGTGGAAAAAACAATGGAATGCACTCAGAGTCTAGTTTCCCAAGGAAATACTACAGTTAATCTAGTAGACAATTGATTTATTATCCCAGGTATGAAAATCTTTGAAACTTTGCTTTCCAAGGATATAAATGTACCTCAAGTCAAAATAATGCATGAATTTGCAAAGTTCCAGACTGATGTAATTGATGTTGATGCTGGTGAAATATTTTCCATGTTGGATGCACTTAATTTATCTGTAGATTAAACAATATTGACACCAATTGCTAGTATTCAAGCCAACAAAGAATTGGAAAAATATATTCATGTACTAACTACTGAAGTGAGGATCCACGCAACTGAAATACTTTCCCCATGACAAATGGTTTTGGAATTAGGTAAACCAGAGTTGTTTGTTGAAAAATATATTAATACTGAGTAATTAGTAGAAGAGGCTATATCCATTTCTTTTGAGATGACCAAGACTGGTGACCTTCCTCGAGAGGGAAAATATATTTTTGAAGAAAGATTGAAAATAGCACGAGATGCAATTACTAATGAAGAAATCATTACGGGTGAGAATTGACAGCCCTTAATGGGAAGTGTAGAGTTGTTTCCAGAGGAACAACCTACTATCGCATTTCCAAATACATCATTAGAGCATGAAAAGGGTAAGGTGGCAACTAAGAAGACTTTAGGAGAGAAAGAGCCCACAACATATATTTTGGTACAAGAAAGTGTTGGAGAATAAATTGACTACATTATGGCTTCAACTGAAGAAGAAAGGAAGGAGTTTCCCCTAAATGTTGATACAATTCAAGGAAAAAATGATCAATCTAAAGAGCATCCAGAAGAATCAGTTCCATAGGGTGAGATTGGCATAGGGACCATTGAAATAAGTAGTTAGGAATAGACACAATCATTGGTGAAAAACGAACAAGAAGTATCCAAAAAAATGGTTGTTGTTCTTGAGAAACACTAGCATGAATCACAAGAAACAAAATCTATAACAAGCTTGGAAAAAGGATGGATTAGTGAGTTGATTTCAAATGAAGAAAAAGAGGTCCTCCTTATGCAATCTATTGACCTTACTACTCTGTCTTTTCCAAAGAAAGTAAGAGCCTCAAAAAGGGCCAGGACCATCACAAAAATCCACACTGATTCATATGGAGCAAGGACCTTGGAAATATCAATCCTTTTGAGGGTAAAACAAGAAAATACATAAGAGCTAATGATTATAATATTCAAATTATTCCTTTGGGAAAACCTTCAAGGGAACAATTGAAGCAAGGAGTATCTGAGGAAGTGAATGATCTTCTGCAAAAAATTGATGAAGATGGAATGACAAAAAGGAAAATAAAGGAGCAAGTTAAGGCCTTGATTTCTTGTTTGCAATAGTTGACTGGAACGACTAGTCAAACGTAAGCAAAGTGCCTATATAAACACCCCTAAAGAAATGAATAAGATAAACAAGGTTGTCAAGAAGATTCAAGCAGTAGAAACATGGATTGCGAATTTTACCAAGACGAGAAAAAAAGAAATTACGGAATCCAGATCGAAGTATGAAGATCTCAAAAATAGAATCAATGAAATTAACGATATAGTTGAACAATGCGACAATGAGATTTTCTACTATGAAGGTATTATTCCCAAGTTAGACCGCATTACCCAACTCAGTGATGAGTTGGTTGAGGAGGAGGACATTATACTAGCTGAAATTAAAGGAAGCCAACATTCCCTTGAAGAGCTGTCAAAAATTAGAGTCGATACCCTAAATGGAATCAAATAAAAGCTTGAAATCAAAAGAAACGGGGTTGATGACAATATCTATGCTATTACCTTAAAATTAGAGGATATGGTTATTGATAAGTTCAAAAAGAGTTATGGGGACATGAAGATTGATTTCTTACTTGAATCTTTTGAAAATAATGTTTTGAAGAATGAATACTCCTATGAAGTTATTAAGACCATGAGGAAAATTGAAAATAGAATTACAGAGTTGAAGGCAAGGCCACTGGAATACAAGCAGAAAATGGGGCATTGCATTAATGCAATATCTAGGAAGCCGCTTATTTTCTAGCATCATACAGGACTAGATGAGGATGAAGTTAAAAAATTATTCAAAGATATGATGCATATGTGGCAAGGCTACCAAAATAACAAGATCCAAAAGTGGAAGCTAAATAAGAAGAAGATGCAAAGGATGATGAACATGTTTAGACATTTGTTCCTTGAACTATATTCTCCTTTCATATTCATCCTTTTCAATTTGATGTTTTAAAATGAAACTTCTGTTACATTGGATGTAATTATTTCTCTGAATTTTATTGTTCCTTTATTTCAATTGGAAAATGGATTAATACAATAATGCCATATTTACTTTGATGAAATTAACATACATTTGGATAAGCATGTAAATGATTGATATTGTTATGTTTCTTGCACTTTGAATAAGGAACAAAATGGTGTTCTATAGGGGGCCCTATCCATGATAAAGAAAGATATATACATGCCAGAAAGAGAAACAATGAAACGAATGAAACATCTAGGCATTCTTCAGACCTACTTCATAGTTTCCTCCTAGCAGGGGAATCTTGTTCAAAAGTTTGTTTTTCTTAGCACAAACTCGCTTGATCCTTGTGTTGTTTGAATGAAAATGACTAACCCTGTCAGGTCCCAGGACATTCCCATATCCATCAATTCCTCTAGATTCATTCTAGGATGACTCATGATTTGTTCAAGTTCAGCTTTCTTCTGTTGAGATGAAACCCAATCTAAAATATCCAGACCTCCTGTGAAGAAGGTCGTCCTTACTTTCCATTTGTGAAGGGTCGAAATGTTAGGAGTAGGTTGAGAGGGGATGCC
This sequence comes from Taxus chinensis, assembly GCA_019776745.2. NCBI lineage: Eukaryota > Viridiplantae > Streptophyta > Pinopsida > Cupressales > Taxaceae > Taxus > Taxus chinensis. Next base: position 564,890,009 of record CM034153.1, on the reverse strand, counting down.
TTAAGTGGTTGGAGGGGAAAGTAATGCATGTTATTCACCGGGATGATTGCGAGGCCTTGAACTTGACCCAACCTCACATTTCTATGTGAAAGGTGGATTGTCCTTCAGGGAAGGAATTGGTTGAGGGCCCAACAATTCATGCTTTACCTGAGGAACATGATGCATTAAGTGGGTGGACCACCGAATAGTAAATATCCCTCTATTGTCCCGAGTGGAGGAAATGGTTACCCGTGAATGGTGAGAAGACAATGATTGGTCCTCTTCTCCATCTGATATAATGACTGGAGGTTGTAATTTTTTTTCACCTTTCCTTTTCCCTGAAGATGGCCCTAGTGCTGAAACTGGTTGTGAAGGCACGTTCTCTACTTGCTTTTTCTCTAAGAAACTAAACCTTTTCTCCAACTCATCTATTTTGTGGGAAATATTAGGCACTGTGTCAATGGAGTATTTATCATACAACACATATGATTCCTTGGTAATCTATTTTGATACAAAACCCTCATCACATAGAAAGGGACATTAAAAATTGGTCTGCCTATAAACCTGAGGTCTTCTCTCAACCCAGTATTTTTTCAAATCTTCAGGAGATTTCATGTGCTCCCATTTAAAAATATGGAAATACATAACCTTGGAAGGCTACAAACATAGGATTGATCCTTATTAGCCTTGTAAGAAGTGCTAACCAGACTTATTGGTATGTTAAGAACCCTCTGGTGTTACCTGCACATTCTATATCAAACAGATCCCTGACAAAAGCTTCATCATGACTACTTAAATTGAAAATATGATTTAAATCCTCTAAAGAAATATCCTTTAGGCTGTGAGCTATAAGCACCTTCGCCATTTTCTTTGAAATTTTTTATACTCATAACAAGAAGGGAAACACATGATTATAATGAAATTGAGCCAGGTTTTATAATGAAAAGGAGACATATGTTTTTATTTGATGCAATCTTTCCCATGAAATAATGTAGATTTTCTTTAGTTCGTACAGAGGAGAATTTAAGAATTGGAAGAGGTTAGGAATGAGAAAAGATGGTAAAGCAATGTGATTTGACAGAAACTATATGTGGAAATTAAGCCAATGAGACATGAAGTAGAGTGTGTGGATTCCAAGGAAGATTATTGAAAAATGAGTATGGATGTATGTCATATCAATGTCATCCGAGAGTGTTCGGAGATAGTTTGAAATGATTACATAATCAATATCAGGAAAGAATGATGAAATTAATCCGTTAAAAGTGATGACCTAATATATCAATCGATCAGTAGTGAAGTTGATTGAAAATACTTGTAATTTGTACACCTGACAGCTTTAAAAGAAAAACCTTTCTAAATGCCATGTTCTAGAACAAATTTTGAAAAAGTAATATTCCTTGGAATATTCATAATTTTGTCGGGGGAAATAACTTTAAAGGTTAACAAGTGAAGGGGATGATATAAAAGGAAAAAGGATAATCATGAAAAAGGGGGCTTAATCTTTCTGAGATTTATTCAGAGAAAAGAGAAGGAGAAAATGCTGAGAAAATCCATTTTCTGAAGGAAGTTATTTGACAAACAAATTATTTCTTGTGTATTTTTGAAATTGATCATGTCAAGATGGTTGTAAATGTACAACCATTGATAAGCTTTGAGATTGTAAACAAACTTTCCCTTGTTGATCAATTTGAAAAACCTTAAGTAATTTGTGTTAATCATAAACCGTGTTGTGTCTACTGTCATTTTGAGATATCTTCAAATAGTTTTGTGTTCCTGTTGCAATATTACATTAGGAATCCCTCTGAAATCACACAATATCTCATCCTCCTGATAGTATTGTGGCATCTGCAATTACATTATGAAGAGATATTTCATTTCATAATGCAATAAACAATTTAAATTCACTTTACTTTCATTTCAGTGATACAAATGGTTTTTCAGCTTATGAGTGTATCATGAGCGTGATAGATCAAGGACTTCTGAGGTTTAACTAAGTATTTAACATGATTTCTTATGTTAAATCCTTGAAGAATGTGTGAAGTCGTGTGTCTTTGAGCTTTCATAGATGCACAATTTTCTAGTTGATGGTGTGTCTTGACTATTTGAAGTCATTTGTCATTTTTCTTTGTAGATTTGTCAACATCTGTTAAAAGCTCTCAAGAATTTGGTATAATCAACTTTATCCTGCTTAACTTCCCAACCATAAATTTTATATTCAGTGATATATCATACATGAACCATCCATGCTTGCACTGTATATCCACAAATGTTAAAGAAGATCATTTAAATTTGTCCATACTTTACCCAAATATGCAGACGCAATCAATTTTTATCGTTGTCTTTAGTGACATTGACCTTGCCTAGAGAACATCTTCATTTTCTAAGGTAAAAAATTGTGAGAGTTAGGTTATGTTGTATTGACCATGTTTTCTCAAGGTCTCCTTCAAAATACTGCAAAGGAAGAGTTAAATATTGTTAATCCGTTGATATTTTCCATTAACACAGGTCACAAAGTGGGTCCTCTCACCCTGGTTGAAGGCACAACCTAAAGTATTAAGGGTAGGTCAAACTCTTACTGCGGTGCTACTCAGTCCTTTCCAAACTAGAGTGATAAAGAGTCATCTAGAATCCATCCCCGACAATAAAATGACTCCTATTATGATTTGTTTATCTCTAAGCATCTTGGTCACCTTTTGATGTTGCTCAGTTTTCAAAGGAAGGATCAATTTAGGTACCAACAACATGTTCACAACATTAACCCTCTCCCCTTATTTCTCCCACTCCCCTTTACCTCCCTTCATAATAAATTTCTCCCTTGTACTTTAGACAAGCACTTTTCCATAGTTCTAGTGTTGACCTAACTTTTCATTCCTTTTCAATTTAAATGATCTAGTACTAAAGAAAACTAGATAACTCATAAAATGGAGGGTTTAAGGTACCTCGAATGTGATGTAATGGATATAGGCATAAAGTGAATGATAGATCCTCATTGTGAGCTCAATGAACCTGTAACTCAAAGACACTAAAGAAAATTGATTAGATAAGATGTTTGGGGGTTTCCCAACAAAGAGGATCAAAGAAGCATTAACTTCCTTGGTGGAAGTCAACCCCTGTTTTCAAAGGAAAAGTGATATAAATGATGGATAATCTGATAACTTGTAGAAATTGAAGAAATACAGAATCTGAAAGTAACTGAGATCTGATTTAGATACTAATTTAATTGAAATAAATGTCAATTAAATGTTACTTGGTATGGGTTGATAGCGACCCATACTATGCAGAGGTAGGTCAACGGTGACCGGATTGGATGAAAGGAACCTGTAACAAACTTGCAAGCTCTTATGTGGCTTGATCTAGATTTAAAAGATGGGTTGGTTTGACATCGATTGGGTTGGGTCGATGCCAATAGGACTGGGTCTATGCCAACTAGATTAGGGTCTATGCCAACCAAATTAGGTCTACTTTGACTGGATTGGGTCTATGCCGACCGAATCTAGGTTGGGTAAGGTTGAGGATGGATGGATAAAAAAAGGTGACCTACAAGCAAATAGGCTGGAAAAGAAGGTTGTTGTAGAAGCTTTGAGTGTTAATGAAGCTAATCTGATCTTGCAAAAAATTATACATAAGCAATAAAAATATAATCCGATAAAAAATTAGAATAAAGTAACACAAAAATACTGATAAATCTCACAAACAATGATCATGAGTGATGTAAGCACATTGAAACAATGTCCTGGAGATCTGTGATTGTTGAAGGAATTCTCAGACAAGAGATAAATCTCACAGGGCACAATAGAGGTTGGATGTTCGCATGCATTAAATGATTATGGAGAAAAAATACTAAGTTTTATAGGATCAATGGTGACTAGGCAAGATTGCCACCGATTACAGCGAAAGTATCCCCAATGGGGCTATTTTTGTGATTTGACTAGGATTTGGGATTTTTAAGGATAATAAAAGTGCTTTAAAGCTTGTAAACAGGATTGGGTTGTTTTTTATGAGTCATGAGTAGTTAGGGGATAAGGATAGGTAGGATAAAAGCATAGAAAATCAAGGGGATTTAAATATAGAATAAAATTGTCTAAAATCAAAGGTTCATTAGGGATGTGGATTAATTAATTAATTAATTAAGATTGATTAATTAATTAATTAATTAATTTTTATTAATGTGGATTACAAGTGATAGGATAAATGGGCATTTAATTAAATTAAAGGGATGTATTTAAATAAATATGCGCATGCAGGCGATTAAGGGTATAGATACCAAATTTAGGTGTATACATTTTGCCCCTTTTTGTTGAGTGGTTTCGCTAGCAAACCATGAGAAAAAAATGATGAGGTATGATGAGGATTGACGAAAGGTAGATGATGAGCTCCCCCTCAAATAGGGGATCAATGACGCCAAGGGAAATCGATGATGCGTTTGAAAAAGGTACATGATAAAGGGCGGGTGGGTGAAGAAAAATGGGTAAAATGATAACCAAAGAAATATTCCCCAAGAAAAATGATTGCAATAATAATAAAAACTATGGAGGTGACTCCAATATCACATCGGTATAGAATAATTGTGGTATCAACGAAGACAGGCTATAATGTTCTACGGGCCAGTGAGTGGGTGAAGATCACTACAGTATGGATGTAAACCGCGATAACCAATGGGTTATAGGAAAACATCAAAGTATGCACAGCTAAATGTGAAAGGTATGTGAAATCCTTCGTACACGAGGAATCAAGAAAATAGGTGTGCATCCGCAATGGACAAGGATGAAAGTTATGTGGCCCCAACACAGGACACGAAAACTAGCCGAGAAGGTAAAATGAAAAGGCAAGTGATGAAATAATATGCCCAAAAGTGGAAAATATGTCCGTAAAGGTGAAAATAAAATATACCCCAAGTGGGTAAATGTATGGCCACCAAGTTTTGCTTAGGGTAAATTAGATAAGATTGAAAAAAATTTCAAAGGGAAAAAGGTAAATATGGCCACAAAGTGGACTTGAGTGTCAAAGAATTTAAATAAGATCAGATGAGGTTTAGGATAAGATGTTATTTTAATTATAGTGACCTATAAATATGAATGACACCATGTCATATTAAGGAAGGAGTGAGTAAAATATGGCTCCAACCGCATTGGAGGTAAATAAGAGGGGATCCAGGTAACACAAGGCACATGTGACCAAAGAAGATGGTATAAAGTAACCAACAATAGTTAGTTATATCAAATATCATAAAGGAATGTGGATGAGATGATCTCATAAACCAAATGTTGACATGAAAAAGTGGTTTGAGATGTAACTTCTACATGGGAAGGGGTTTATTCGTAAGTGATGTTCCCTAAAACTATACCCCAACTCTGGGAAGGGGAAAGAGAAAACTGATCAATGCGGTAATTGTACTAGAAGAAAGTTGATCAATGTGGGAAGATTTCTTAGGATTCTAATAAAATGGAATGTTGATCAATGTGAGAAGCCTTCAAATTCCATAAAAGAGTAGCCATCCTTTGAGGGTATGGTCTAATTTATACATAATATATGGAAAGAATAATATACGATAGTCGTCCTTCAAGGGATCGGTCTATTTCTCTCTTTTTTATTTTGATTTTGATTTTCATGCTTTTCTTTTTTCTCTTTTTTTTGCATGAACAAATTTCCTTAGAGGGATCATTCTGTTGTTAATGAATTTAATTTTTGACAAAAGAATTCATGAATTGTTATTTTTAGATGGAGGAAATTTGGGACTAGCTAAATAGACCACTTAAGAGGGGATAATGAATGTACAAGAGACACCCTTTAACCCTTTGCATGGTTCCCATAGGTGAATAAGAGGGTGATGGATGTAATGATCATGGATTTCTCACCAAAAGAGAGAACCTATCCATGAGGAATATGCTATGAGCAGAGTTGTGGTGCCTGTATTTAAGGTCACATCTAAGATAGTGACGGATGACCAAAAAATTCCAAATCACTACGATGAAAGATGGAAGAGGCTAATGATGGATGGATGATATAATTATATGACTAAATACTCACTGGTAGTGTGCTAACAATAGAATGGTTTCAAGTGCAATAGGTTAAGAGGTTTGACTTCCGGTTTACCACCAAAGTATGGAAACTTTCCATGTTGGTTCCTGATTAAATTCACGTTCGAGATAAGATGACAACTTGATTGGATGAGATAGAATGAGATAGATGATAAAATATACAATTATGTGCTACCATTAAGCAATCAAAAATATGTGTCCCTAACGAGATGAGTAAATGGTCCCCCAAAGGAAGGAAAAATATGATCACAACAGTGGATTTAGGATTGGTATGAATGGTCCAATAGAAGGACAAATATAGACACAATAGTGGACTTTTGAATGAAAAAAATGGTTCCCAAAGAGAGCAATGAGTGTGGCCACAATGGTGTACTTAGGATTAGATGAAATGGTCCCTCAATAGAAGGAAAAATATGGCCACAACGGTGGAATTTGGAATGAAAATATATGGTGCCCCTAAAAGAAGCACAAATATGGCCACAAAGGTGGGCTAAGATGATAAATAGATGGTTTGGGTAAAGATCGGATGAGATTAAAACATTATTAAAAGTGAATTCCCCCAGCATCAGGGGAATTTTATGGACATATCATAGATGAATTGATGCTAAAGATATGCTCAAAAATGAGAGGAAGATGACCCCCTATAGAGGGATATTATATCACTATGGAAAAATTAGATGCACATGTCGAAGGAGTTTAGATAAGATCAATTTGGATTTGGACAGGATAAACAGTCGGATACCACAAGGGTGATTAGAAATACCAACAGTATTGATGAAGAAGGGAGGACCTTCTGTAGGAGCGATGATATGTGAAGGAGTGGGTGATGGAGAATGCTTAATAATTTTGATGGATGGGAATGTAGGAATCTTGGGAAACCTGATAGATGGGATACGAATTGGATTAGTTACGGTAGGTGATAAAGGATGGTTTCTTTGAACGATAAAGTCATCCTTATTAATAATATTATGGATGATCATCTGAAATGCCTTATAATGCGCAACATCATGACCCGGATGTGATGATAGGAACAAATACAATTGGGATTGAACCATGATGGGTTCTTACTATGAGGATCAAAAATCTAATGGGGGGAAGCGTGAGGGCAGATATTTGGATTATGTGTCTAAGGATATCTGTGTAAGATCCAATAAAAGTGGTGTACGTAAGATAACTCTTGTGGGGTCTGATAGGATGTTTGGGTTTGGGTTTAGGTTGGATGGGTAAATTAGTCTTATTGAAAGATGAATAAACTTTGAGAGGAGGTTTGGATGGTTTGGATTTGGAATTATTATTACAAGATTTCTTAGATGGAGAAACTGGCCCCACAGTAGATGAGGGTGTTTCTAGGATACATGTTGTAGTATTAGATTGCTGAGAAAATGGGAGACCTTGCTTCTTACGAGGATGCCTATGAAACCTGTTTTCTATTTTTGCACCCTTGCAAAAATTGAACAAATTAAAAACTCATGGGCTGAGGAATGAATACCATGGAGGAGTTTAGGTATGTCATGGAACAAATGAGTCAAATCCATATCTAAGGGTAAAAGCCACCAAAGTCACAAAATCCACAAAGGTAAGAAAAGGTTCCGTAGATGTAAAATCAAATCCATGCCACTTGGATAAGCTACGGAACGAGAAGAGAAGGTATCTAAGCTGCAGAATAAAAAATACAAGGCTACGGCACAAAGGAAGAAACCGCATAACCAAACAAAATTGCGGAGTGAACAAAGGAATCTGTGGATGTTAACACAAAGTTGCGGAAGTCAAAAACCATGGATAAACAAAGTTTTGAAGACACGGATCAAAGAAAAGTAGTATTTATCCATGGCATGCTCAAATTGACAATGGTACACATCCAAAGGAACTGATTCTTGTAAATATGATATGATTAAATAAATCTTAGCCTCCTCCATGCAATATAAAATCAGATTTCATGAGTTGATTGTAAATAAATGCGTGAATCAAGGAAGGCGTCTCTAACACACAAAATGTCTACTTAGAATGGCTCAACCGCTAGAATTAAGTGCAGTATGGGTGTCGTTCCTTCTTCGACAAGGCAAGTGGCATAGGGAAGTAGTTTTTATGGGAAAATCATATCTGCTCAAAGAATTGAATGGAGGTGGTCAGTTGGTGTAATAGGGAATTCAAACTTCCCTCCGTTCTTTAATTCTTTCTCCTCTTCAAATTTATATATATATATATATATATATATATATTATAAAGTGATGCCCAGTTTTAATGTTGGATACTTTGGAATACAAGGGCATCATTTCATGTTGCACAAGTGTTCTAAGAGTCGTATGTCTTTGGTTTTGTCTTTGTAAATTTTTTTACATCTTCCACTTGTATCGTGATGATTTTTATGTGATCTCTAAGCAAAAGAATCTTTAGTTTTGTGTCTAGTTTCAGACTTAGTTATTGTTTTTTAGCATTCTCTTTCCTCTCATTTATTCTCAGGTGTGTTGTATGTGTCATTTCAGAGGTTTGTGTCTATTTTGCATCATGAAAATGGAACTTTAAATGTGATTTTGATCTGTGGCTTTCATTTTGATCCTACTCATTATCGTTCTCTCCCATTTCACTCTTACTTAAGTATTTATCCCATTATTTTTGGTGTTATCACCTTCTCTAGTTTAGGTTTATGTTTCATGCTTCTCCTTCTCACCTTGGTCCCTTGGAAAGTTAGAGTAGAGTTAGATAGTTTCATTTCAATTCCTAGGAGTAGTTTAGAATTAGGAGTAAGCAGAGGAAGTTTTCCTTCTCCAGAGGTCTATCTCATTTTGATTCCCGCAACTTGGAGACAGTCCTGTGTTGTATCAAACCCCAAATTATCTATGATTCAGGCACAGGTGCATATTTGAGCTCCAACAACTTTGGCATGCTTGGTGGGATATTTGAAATTAATATTTCCATTTTATCAATTTTATGTGTGTGTCTTTTTGAAAGTTTAGCCTTGGAGGCTCTACTGCAACACATATGACGAATCCATTCAGAAAATCAATTGGTTTCAATAGTTAAAAGTGTCCCTAATTAATGAGAAGGATATAAAGTTGGTCTAGAACACAAGAACGTGTATTTGAATATTTGTAGTTATCCCCAGGAAAATCCAGAAGAGGAAGGAAGATTCATAGATCTCTGTCTCCTCCAAATAGAACTCTGTCAACACCTCCACCTGGTAGACCCTTCTTGGAGTCCACTAGACTTCTCAGACCCATTAGAATGACTTCACAGCAACCCAATCCATTTATAAATTTCACATGGAATAGTATAATTTCCCTAAATTCTTAAAATCATATTCCTATAGCAGCTTTAAAGAATATCCCATTCTTCACATGAGAAAACCATACCACTCCAACTGATCATATCCAAGATATTGTAAATGTGTGTGCAATTCATGAAATTGTTGAGATGGATGTAGCAATTAAGTTGTTGGCTTCATCTTTTACAGGAAAATATTTACAATGGTTCAGAAACCTAACTATGAAATCAATTACAAATTGGAACGACTTATGTATAGCTCTGTGTAATCAATTTGGAGAAAGGGTGGACAACTTGTCTCTATTGGAGTAGTTAACCACCATCAAAAGGGCAACAAGTGAACTTATGGTAGATTTTAACTTCAGATTCCAAATAACTTAGGACAAAATTCCATCTCTTTTCAAGCCTACAACTGAAGGTGCATTTCTTTACTTTCTGATATCTCTTAACTCTAATATTGTTGTTATGGTGCAATATGGGAGGTATAATGCTACAAGTGGCTTATGCATTGGCTATAAGGGAAAAAAATAATTTAATAAAAGCTAGGAATTTAGCCCCTAGGATGCCTATGCCCTTACATGTTGAATTGCCACTTGTTTCCCAACCTTCCATTACTCCTATTCCTCAACCAAATCCACAACATGTTTCTTCCACCTAAAAAAATTCTTCTCAACAAAAGGAGGATGAGGAGATGAAGGCGTTGATTAGAAACTTAAAAATTAAATTTATATCCTTAGAGAAATAACAAGGTCAATCCTATAAGAATTATCAAAATCAATTGTAGTCTTCTAATCAGGGAATCAACTATGGATAAACCAGCAACCTAGTCAAAGATATGCACAGAACCAACAAAATAATATATGACATGCTCAAATTGCTCCTCTTTCCTTAGTAATAATCCCTCTGCCACAAGTACTTCCTCTTCCCAGTTCAAGTCAGGCTTTACTTCCTGTGTAAAATAACATGGTATAATAAAAAGAGTGGTGTTATTCATGTCATATGTCGCATAACCAACTTGGTTGTGAGTGGGCAATGCACTTTCAAGCATACATGGTGCAAGGCTATTCTAGTCAACAAGAACCACTACTACATGAACAAATCCATCTGCGGAAGTAAATTAGGAGAAAAATAATGACACTAACCTGATGTTATTTAGAGCTAAATATTTTTGTGTTGTCAACCAAGTGGCAGGAAGTTCTAACATCCCATCAATCAGCGTTTCTGATAATATACAGCACAAGAAAAGTATGTTGGAATCATAATCTCCACCTTTCGCAGATCATGCCAATGTCACGGGAAAATAAAAATAAGTCACAATGAACAAGAGAAAGCCGCATGAGCTTCCTATAAAATCCATGGATAAAGAGGTTGTTACTTAACAAAATTCATCAAATCAAATGCCGCCACAACAAAAAAATAAGGTATCATGCCGCAGATGCAAAATTCTATGGGTCTTCTATTTAACATTGTTTAGTAAATGAAAAATACCAATGTCAACGTTTCAATGTGGGATGTGCTTTCTATTCCATCTCAATGTGATCTCCTATGTGAAGCCCTTAAACAATTACCTCCTGTGGATCCAATAATGAAAAAGACTCATGTTGTGGTTCATGTTTTTCGAGAAAAGAATGATTAAGTAAAACTATCAAAACCCCACCCTTTACAAGTAATAATTTGGGGTAAATACCTAGTTCATAATTATATGATTGATTCTGGGGCTAGTAATTTTGTAATGCCCAAGAAACTAGTTAATATCTTAGGTCTCAAATACAGTCCTATGTCTAGGGGAATTTTACAACTTAATGGGTCAATTGTGAATGTCCTGGGCATAATAAAAGACCTTAAGTTGACACTTCATGCCTGCCCAAGCCTCACTATTACCCATGATATTTCAGTCATTGACCTTCCTCCCATGTTTTCCATTTGTTTTTCTATAGATTTAATTGCTAAGGTCAGCAATTATCTATCCTCGGATTGGACTCACATGCTTTTGAAAACCAAATATGGTATCTGATTCACAATACAAGCTGAGTGATCCATAGGGATCCAAAAATAACTCTACTTCATCAAAAACAGTCAACACAAAGAAGAAAAACAATAAACGGAGGTTTTGTCTTGTAAGTAATAGGACCGCCACCCAGTGCAAGGCTGCGGTTATAGAACTACCACCCAACCAGGGTGGCGGTCCTAGGACCGTTGGTCTACACAGGGCAGCGGTCCTGGCCATTACGGATAGAAAACAAAATTTGAAATGAACAACCTCCGAATTTGAAAGGATGTTCATTTCTCTTCTCCTTCGTGACCTTTCCCATTCTCCAGTGCATGGGAGGACATGGGAAAGGCTATAAATACATGATTGTAGAAGTGTAGAGGATCATCAAAGCATGAGAGCAAGTGAGCAAGAAGTCTTAGTGCTGGAAATTATATTTTTTGTAAAAGAAAGGAGTGATAAGATAGAGAAAGCAAGTAATTTAAAGGAAGTGTTGAGATATTATCTTCTTCCCTTTCATACTTATTGTAAATTTTGTACTTGTTGTTTTGAACTGGGCAATAGAAGTGGGAAGAAAGAGCAATCACCCTTCCCAACTGGTTTTTCCTCCATTGGATATTTCCCATGATAAAACTTGTTGGTGTTATGAGCTTATATAATTTCCTTTACTACAATTGTTGATTCTAAGCATAATAATAATTCATTCACTAGCTATCTCTGTTATTTTCTAATAGAAATTAAAATAGTAGTGATTAATTGTAATTTTGTGAATAATTCCAAAGTTAAAGAGCTTACAGATCATTTTTGTATCAGTGCTAACAAGTATCTAGGAATGTGGTATTTCATTCTTGAATTTTTATGATAGTGACAAGATCTAAAGGCGAAGAAGCTTTACCTTATGATCTGCAGATTTCTACAAAGAAATGGAAACAACGAATTTAGAGAGAAATGGAGGAAGAGAACTTGGTCTGTAGAATTAAGATGTTGGAGATCATGATGGATAGGATGTTTAGAAGGCAAGAGGAACTTGTAGATTTGTAGAAGATAGCTTATGTCAAGCGAGAATTCATGGACTCGGTGGTTTGAGGCTTAGCCTAAAATTTTGGTATAGGCAAGAGCCACCATGAGGAAGATTATGGGGAAGAGCATCAAGAAGAGACTTCTAACACAAGATAAAAGGTAAAATCTGACCATGCTCCTTTTAAAGTTGAGACTAAAATTGAAATCAAAAGCTTTGAAGGACAAGTAGATGCATAATTACTTGATAAATGGTTCAAACAATTAGAAGTCTTTTTAGCATCCATAATGTCACTGAGGCACAAAGGATCACCTTTACACATCTCAAAATGGAGGGACATGCTCTAGTTTGGTGGGAAACTCACCTAACTACTTGTGAAAAGAAGAAGCATCCTATTTTGAAGTCTTGGCAAGAATTTAAGGAATTACTTAGAGCTAACTTCTATCCTATTGGCCATAAAACTGACCAAATGATTAAATGGCAGTATTTTAGACAAGCCAGTGGTCAAAGTGTGCAAGACTATACTACGGAGTTTTGGAGGTAAGCCATGTTGCTAAACATGGATTTGGAGAATGAGGATATTCTGACCAAATACTTAGGAGGACTTCACACTCACCTTCAATGTAAATTCATCTCCACAAATCCCAAGGATCTGAATGAAGCATGTGTGCGGGCATACTACATAGATGATGAGAAAAATCAAGGAGAAGTAGAGCCGAGGGTAAAGCAGTCGACAAATCAACAGAAAAAGGATTATGCAAAAACAAGTAACAAGAGTAATTGGAAAGGAAAAGGTAAACAAGTTGCCACTACTTTAAATACTTGTAAAGATCCCAAGAATTTTTACAAGAATTATGATATCAATGTTCATACTAACGCTACATGTTGGAAGTTTCATCTAGAGTTACATCTGAAGAACCGAACCAAGGACTCCAAGAAGTCCATGACAGCTGTAAAGATAGAAGGGGAGGTGGAAATCAAAGATGAATCTGATGTAAACAAAAGGATTGGATGCATAGCTACCAACACGGACAGTGAAGAGGAGATGAGTAGACTATTCCAGATCAAAATCTAGATCAAGAGAACTAGCGTAAATGCTTTGGTTGATATTGGTTCTCAATATAACTTGATTTCTGAGGCAGTTGTAAAGAAGCTTGGTCTTGAGACTTACGAGCATCTGCACCCTTATCCTTTGGGTTGGGTAAGAAGGGTGTTGAAATTCAGGTAACAAGAAGATGTAAGGTCAAGTTTGGGATAAATTCCCAACATATAGATGTTTTTGAAGTTGATGTTATTCCACTTGATGCTTTTGATGTTGTATTCAGAAGTCCTTACTTATATGTTAGGGATGCTATATTTATGAGAAGGGAAAAATAGTACAGATGGGTCAATGATGGGATCAGCTACAACATCCGTGCACACCAGCGTAAGACACGGGTTACTATCGTAAGTGTTAACCAAGAAAAATGACTTATTCAGGAAAATTATAATCATTTTTGTTTACTTTTGTTAAATGATAAACAAGATGGGGTAGAAGTTTCAGATATTTCTAACCAAGGAAAACAAGATTTGGATAGTATTATTCACTCCTTTCAGGAAGTATTTCAGGCTCCTAGTGGATTAGCACCAAAATGGGAAGTAAAGCATGAGATTCAACTATTTCCAGAGTTACATCTACTAAACATCAAGTTGTATAAGAAATCCTTTCTTGAGAGTACTAAAGTAAAGAAACAACTCCAGGAACTAATAGACCAAGCGGTGATACACCTGAGAACCTCACCGTGCAGTTCGCCTATTGTGATGGTGCCAAAGAAGGATGGTTCTTAGATAATGTGCATCGACTACCACACTTTGAACAAGATCACCATAAAGAACAAATATCCACTTCCCTGCATAAATGATCTCTTGGACCAGATTCAACATGCCAAATTTTTCATGAAGTGAGGATGAAGGAGGAGGATATATGGAAGACTACCTTCAAAACAAAATAGGGTTTGTATGAATGGTTAGTAATTCCTTTTGGATTATGTAATGCACCCACTACATTTATGATATTGATGAATGATGTATTATGGGATTTCATAGATTCATGTGTCATTGTATATCTAGATGATATCTTTATTTTTAGTGCCACATGGGAAGAACATCTAAAGCATTTGCAGCAAGTCTTGTAAGTTCTCAAGGAGAAACAAATGCTTTATAATATGAAGAAATGTGACTTTTCCAAATATTCACTTGTCTATCTTGGGCACGTGCTTGGAGGAGGAGAGCTACAAGTGGATCCAAATAATGTGGAAGACATCATAAATTGGCCAACACCAATAGGAGCCACAGAGACTAGAAGTTTTGTGGGAGCAATACAGTACATGTGGAAATTCATTCCAGGATTCTTGGTAATTACAACACCCCTACACACAGAGGCCACAAAGAGTAAGGGTTTTGACTGGGGTAAGGAACAAGACAAATCCTTTGAGTTATTGAAATATAAGATTAGTCATGCTCCAGTACTTGCTCTTCCTAGTTTGTAGCAACATTTTGAAGTAGAGACAGATGTTAGTGATTACGCTATGGGTGTAGTGTTGCTTCAAGGAGGTAAACCCGTATGTTATCATTCTCAAACCTTTACTTCAGAAATTAAAGGATATTCGGTATATGATAAAGAAATGTATGCACTAGTTCAGGAAATTAAAAAATGGAAACATTATTTGTTGGGTAAAGAAACTATTGTGCACACTAACCATAAACCTCTCTAGTATTTGCAAGCACAGTCTAAATTGCAGCAAGCAGGGCACTATAAATGGATGGGGTTTCTTCAGTATTTCCACCTAGTGATCAAATACAAGAAGGGTAGTACAAATTTGGTGGCAGACATATTGTCCAGGCCACCCATATAGGAAAAGTTATCCTATTTGGACACTATCTCTCAGATCGAGCCCTTCATGAAGGAAGCTTATGGAGAGGCATATGCCCAAGACAAATACTTTAGGGTGACATTTCAGAAGTTTCAGTCCCAAGGGGCTAGAAAGACGGGGATTGAAGATGCATACGGACTTCTCTACCGATGGTGGAAACTTTGTGTTCCTAAAGAAGAAATACTTCTATTGATGAGGGAAGCACATACCTCGAAAGTAGAAGGAAATTTCGGTGTTGGTAAGACCCTAGCCCACTTGCAAAGTTATGTTTATTGTCCTAACATGCAAGAGGAAGTATCAAAATTTATTCATGGATTTAAACTTTGTTGTACTAGCAAGCCTAAAACTAGGAAGGTTTGTATATGCCTTTACCAGTACCTACTCATCCATGGGATGACATTTCTATGGATTTTTTAGGAGGATTACTTATGTCTAAACATGGCCATGACTATCTCTATGTTGTTGTTGATAGATTCAGTAAAATTTGTATCCTTATGGCGTGTAAAAAGATAGTAAAAGTGCGTGAGGCAACAGAACTTTTCTTTGCTAATGTATGGCTGCATTTTGTTTTGCCAAAGTCTATTATCTCTGATAGGGATTCCAAGTTATTGGGGAAGTTTTGGACTACTTTGTGGGACAAGATGCATACCAGATTATAGAGGAGAATAGCTTTCCATCCACATACAGATGGATAAACAGAGGTGGTAAGCAGGACTTTCGTATAGTTGATCAGAGGGTATAATATTAAATACCCAAGGACTTGGGATGAGTCCTTAGCCTACATTCAATATTCCTATAATCGGGCAGTACACACATCCACTATGAAGTCATCATTTGAAGCATGCTTGGGATATCTACCTACATATCCACTATACATAGCAATTGGACATTAGGATGAGGACGATACACAAGACACAGAGGTGACTAGAGCCAACAAGTTCATTGAGAGGATCTGGAAAATCCATCTCAAGGTCGAATAATAGCTAGAGAAATATCAAGAAAAGTACAAAGTGAGGCACAATCAGCATAGGTTGGAACACAAGCTTCATGTTGGAGATAAAGTTTGGCTTTACTTGAGCAAGGAGAGACTACAAGGTCAAGCACGGAAGCTCAAGCCACTACGATATGGACCCTTCACCATATTGGAGCAGGTTATAGAAAATGCTTTTTGACTTGATTTTTCATCATCTATGAGGATGTACTCTATAGTAAACTGTGAAAACTTTCACCTATATGAGCCATCCATACTAGATGAAGAGTAAGAACTGCAGTTGTTACCTTCTATTGAGGATTGTGTCTTCAACTCATGAGGTGAATTAGAGGAGGATGTAATGTTTTAGCAGAAGGTTAGAGAGACTAGAAGAGGTCCGCAGGAGTCTTAGCAGATTGGACTGAAAGGAAAGACACCAAGGCAAGCCCGGTGGTAATCAAAGGAGAAAGTGAGGGAATTGTTTCCTCATATATTCCCCCACTAAGCCATTATGGGACCAAAATCCTCCTAAGAAGGGGAGGTGTGATCCATAGGGATCCAAAAATAACTCTACTTCATCAGAAACAGTCAACACAAAGAAGAAAAATAATAAACAGAGGTTATGTCTTGTAAGTAACAAGACCGTCACCCAGTGCAAGGTGGCAGTCCTCTCCTTTATAGACAGAAAAAAAAACTCGAAATGAACAGCCTCTGAATTTGAAAGGATGTTTGTTTCTCTTCTCATTCATGACCTTTCCCATTCTCCAGTGCATGGGAGGACATGAGAAAGGCTATAAATACATGATTGTATAAGTGTAGAGGATCATCAAAGCATGAGAGCAAGTGAGCAAGATGTCTTAGTGCTGTAAATTATACTTTTTGTAGAAGAAAGGAGTGATGAGACAGAGCAAGTAGTTGATTGAAAGGAAGTGTTGAGATATTATCTACTTCCCTTTCATACTTATTGTAAATTATGTACTTGTTGATTTGAATTGGCCAATAGAAGTGGGAAGAAAGAGCAATTGCCCTTCCCGGCTGGATTTTCCTCCATTGGGGGTTTTCCATAATAAAAATTGTTGGTGTTAGGAGCTTATACTCTTTCCTTTACTAAAATTTTTTATTCTAAGCACAATAATAATTCATTCACTTGTTATCTCTGTTATTTTCTAATAGAAAGTAAAACAACAGTGATTAATTATGATTTTGTGAATAATTCCAAAGTTGAAGAGTTTACAGATCATTGAGCCCATCTTTTCTTACCATATTGAGTCATATGACCCCACTCCCATCCAATCAAATTACTTAATAAAATAATGACATGAGAAATACTTAACTCCTGAGGAGAAGGTTATCCCTTCTCACATGCCTGATTTGTTGTTAAATGAATAGGCTGAAAAATATCATAAGTTTGATCCTTATGATGAAGAGCTTAAAAATTTTGAAACTAGCCTAGGAACTTATTGCATTCTCCAAAAAGAATCTGTGAAACATGTGGCATTCAAACAAGAAAAAGAAAATGTTTTTGGACTATGGTGGATGTTCTTAGATGGTTCTAGAAGCATAAATGGAGTCGAAGCAGGTATTGTGCTCATTTCCCCAGGTAATGAGAAGTTCTTCTTCACTCACATATTTCAATTTGCATGTTCTAACACTGTAGCATAATATGAAGTATTAGTGCATGGTCTATTGATTGCAAAAAAGAAGAAAATCAAGGAGTTGTAGGTCTTTGAGGACACCGAACTAGTCATTCACCAAGTCCACGGAAAATGTGCAATAAAAATCAAATTGTTTAAAGCTTACAAACATAGAGTCTAGAAATTGTTAGAAAGATTTGACGCCATTAACCTACAGACTATGCCTAGAAAGTTGAAAAAGGACGCAGACCAAATAACGGCCCTTGGCTCTCAATTCTCACCTACTAAGGATTTGATCAAGGGAGCACACAACATATCAAAATGGTGGTTAGGCCATTTATTCCAGACAACCAGGCCTTCTGGTAGGTATTTGACATAGATGAACAAATTGTGCAGGTCATCCAAAATGAGGCGGAGTTATTCTTGAAGATGTAAGCTGATTTATAGGAAGTATATGGGGATCAAATTATTCAACTAAGAATAAACAATTTTCCAAAGGTATTAGTCACTCTGGAGTAGATTTTTAGTCCATATGATGAGTTCAAAGGATTAGAAAAGAACATGGCAGCCAAGCAAGAGGATTGTCAACAAGTTTCAATTGCTCCAGGTAAGGAACTTCTAGTTGGAAAGGTATGTGACGAAAATGAAAAGAAAGATTTTGTTTCCTTGTACCAAAAGTACAGTGATGTAGTTTCATGGGACTATGAAGATTTAAAATAATTCAATCTAGATATAGTCCAGTATTCCATTGATCTTGATCCCAACATCAATCCAATTAGATAGAAACATAGGCCAGTCAAGCCCAAGATTGAACCCTTCATGAGAAAGGATCTCTCTAAACTCATGGAGGCCAAAATAATTTTTCTAATCAAGTATTCGACTTGGGTGGAAAATCTCATCCTGGTAAGGAAAAAAAATGGTTAAATATGACTCTGAGTGGATTTCAGGGATTTGAACAGGACTTCCCTCAAAGATCATTATCTATTTCCTTCCATGGAACAAATTTTACAGAAAGTAGTAAGAGATGAGAGTTTTTCAATGGTTGATGGTTATTCTAGTTTCAATCAGATCAAAAAAAGGAGGAAGATCAATATAAAACTGTGTTCACCACTAAATGGGGAATGTACGCATATCATAGAATTCCTTTCGGTCTATTAAATACAAGTCCCACCTTCCAAAGAGCAATGGATATTGCTTTCAAAGGTTACATCAATCAATTCAACTTGTTTTACCTCAATGATATTACTATTTTCTCCAAGCAGAGCACAAATCACATGAAGCACCTAGAGAAATTATTTGAAATATGCATGGATTTTGATATATCCCTTAATCCTAAGAAATGCAAATTTGTAGTCTCTAGAGGAAAGCTCTTGGGGCATGTTATTTCAAAAGAAGAAATTTTCATTGATCCAGAAAGAGTTGTAACTATCGTGACTCTTTCCTTGCCATCTCACAAGAAGGATTTGTAGTCATTCCTTGGTAAAATTAACTTTGTTAGGCGTTTCATCCCTGACTTCACAGGTTTGGTAAGACCTATTAATATAATGCTCAAGAAGAATGAAACATTAAAGTGGATTACTGAAGGGAGGGAAAGTTTTGAAAAGATAAAACAAGATATTTCTTAAGCCCCAACATTGATTAATCCAAATTATACCAAGGATTTCATCATATATGCTCATGGGGTGGAATCCAGCATATCCACGATTTTGACACATTTGAATGATAAAGGAATGGAGAAGATTGTCATGTTTTTTATTCAAATGATGAATAATTATGAGCTCAAGTATAATCACATTGAGAAACAAGTGTTTTCCATCATGATATCCTTGAAGAAATTCAATAGTATGATTATCACTAGCCGTGTAAAGGTTTTAGTATCACACTTGAGCATTAGAGACTTCATTATGGGAGCAGAAATCAGTGAGAAATGAGATCAATGGGTGCCTAAAATCATAGAATATCATGTGATCATTAAGGCCATAAAATTTTTAAGGGGTATATCACTTTTTGAGAAGCTAGCTTTGGATGTTGTGGAACCTAAAGAAACCACCTTCATGAATGAAGTGTCCTCAAATGATGAGTTGTCGCGTAATGTTGAGTGGTAGCATGATGAAAGGAATGTATTCAATGATCGTAGGTGGATTGCTGAAATGTCAAGGTTTCTCTCTAGTGGTGCATACCCTCTTGGTTTAAATAAAGCAAAGAGAAGACATATGAGGTTGCGATCCATTCCTTATGCATTAGTTGATGGCATCCTTTTCAAAAGAAACATTGATGGAGTCTAGCTCAGGTATATTGAAGGGGAGAAATGTGAGAGGTTTCTAACCAAGTTTCATGATGGCTTCTTAGGTGGACATTTCTCTGCTAAAGCTACAACCATGAAGATCATAAAAGTAGGCTATTTCTAGCCTACGTTGTTTGGAGATTCTCACAGGTGGATTAGAAAGTTCAAGGAATGCACACTCTTCACTAGAAAGAAAAGACTGGCAGCCTTGGAACTTTATCCAATTCAAGTAGACCAATCACTTACACAATGGGGTCTTGACTTCATTGGGATGATCAATCCCCCATCTAGCGTTCGTCACAAATGGGTCCTCACAACGACAGACTATTTCACAAAGTGGACTGAAGTTGCACCATTAAAGGAAGCCACTGAATCCATCATCCTAGAATTTCTTAAAGAATGTGTTACAAGGTTTGGCATACCTCATACCATCATTTTTGATAATGTAAAGGATTTTTTAGGATCTAAGATCTCTAATTGGGCTTTGGGACTTGGGATTCATCTAAAACATTCTTCCAATTATTACCCTCAAGGTCATGGATTGGAATAATCTACTAAGAAGAACCTGGTCAAAATCATGAAAAGGGAAATGGACATCAATCAAAGATAGTGGCACACAAAGGTAAAAAATTCTCTTTGGGTAGACAGAATAACAATAAAAAAATGCTATTGGTACTTCTCCCTACAAATTGGTATATGGAAAAGAAGTTAGACTTCCTCTGTCATTAGAGCTTCCTTCTCTTGAATTAGCTCAACAATCGGAATTTGAAGGTGCATATCGAAGGGATATCAGAATGGTGAAATGGGTGCAATTAGAGAAAAATGGGAATTCCGCCATGGGTAAGATGGAACAACATCAAACATCAACCAAAAATTGGTTTGACAGAAAAGCTAGAGATCATATATTCAAGGTTGGAGATCTAGGTTTGAAGTGGGACGTGGATCGAGCTAAACTAGGTAGGAATTCTAATTTTGATGTTATTTGGAGTGGACCGTATATCATCACCACTTGATCAGCATCTAACTCATTCAATTTGTCTTATCTTAATGGGAACGTGTTTCAAATCCCAGTCAATGGGATTCATCTCAAGCCTTCTCATGAAATATTATTCATGCATCTTGTATATAGTAGAGTAGAATTTCAATTCCTCTAAGTCCTTTTAGCACATTACATTATTGGTAGGGTAGGTTTCTTTCCTCGATGCTTTACATTGTCTTGTTTCTTAGGATGTTTTGTGCACAATATTAATCATGTTCCTAAGATGCAAAGAAGTTAAAGGCGTCAAATATTATTTGCATCTATTTCAAAAGATCAAATGCAAAGCAACTAAATCATGTTAAAAATAAAATCTGTGTTAAGATTAAAATCAAAGGTTTTAGGCTAACTCCATGCCCAATCAATGTTGTAGGCTACTAATCATCTCATCTAGCAGGCAGATGGACCATTTGAGTCATGAAAATGTTGTCTATTTTTGCACCCTTGTAAAAATTGAACAACTTGAAAAATCCATGGGCTGAGGAATGAATACTGTGGAGGAGTTTAGGCATGCCAGGAAATGAAGGAGTCAAAGCCGTGGCTAAGGGTAAAATATGCCAAAGTCACAAAATCCGTGAAGGTAAGAAAAGGTTCCATGGATGTGAAATCAAATTTTTGCCACTTGGATAAGTCACGGAATGAGCAGAGAAGGTAGAAAAGCCATGGAATCAGTAATACAAGGTTACAACACTAAGGAAGAAAATGTATAACCAAGCAAGACCACGGAGTGAACAAAGGAATCCATGGATGTTAACAAAAATCCACGGAATTCAAAAACCATGGATGACCAAAAGTTTAAAGACGTGGATCAAAGGAAAGTAGAATTTTTCCACGGAAGGCTTAAATTGACAATGGTATGCATCATGAGGATCTTATTCTTGTAAATCTGATATGATTAAAGAAATATTAGCCTCCTCCATGCAATATAAAATCATATTTCGTGAGTTTATTTGAAACAGATGTGTGAATCAAGGAAGGCATATCTAACACGTAAAATGTCTACTTAGAATGGCTCAACCACCATAATTAAATGCAGTATGGGCGTTGTTCCTTCTTTAACAAGGCAAGTGGGATGAGGAGGTAGTTTTTCATAGGAATATAATATCTTCTCAAATAATTGAATGGAGGTGGTTGATTGGAGTAATAGGGAATTTTAATTTCCCTCTCTTTTTTCCTTCTTTATCCTCTTCAAATTTATATATATTGTAAAGTGATGCCCATTTTTAATGTTGGATACTTTGGGAATACGAAGGCATCATTTCATGTTGCACAAGTGTTCTAATAGTCGTATGCCTTGGGTTTTATCTCTGTAAATGTTTTTACATCTTCCTCCTATATCGTGATGATCTGTGCATGATTTCTAAACAATAAAATATTTGGTTTTGTGGCTATTTTCAGCCTTAGCTATTATTTCATTACATTCTTTTGCCTCCCATTTATTCGCACATTTGTTTTATGTGTTATTTCAAAGGTATGTTTATATTGTGCATCTTGAAATTAGAACTTTTAATATGATTTCTATTTGTGGATTTCGTTTTGATCCTCCTCATCATCATTATCTCCCCATTTCACTCTTAAGTATTCATCCCCTTAGTTTTGGTGTTATCACCTTCTCTAGTTTAGGTTTATGTTTCATGCTTATCCTTATCACCTTGGTCCCTTAGAAAGTTAGAGTAGAGTTAGATATTTGCATTTCAATTCCTAGGAGTAGTTTAGCATTAGGAGTAAGCAGAGGAAACCATTCTTCTCTAGAGGTGTGTCTTAGTTCGAGTCCCATAACTTGGAGATAGCTCCATTTGTCTCAAATCCTGAATTGTCTATGATTCAAGCACGTGTGCATATTTGAGCTCCGACAAGATATTTTGGAATGTTTACCATGGGTCTTAGATTTGGATCAATAATTCCTATCCTTAGTGGTGATAACTATGATCTCAATCAGTGGATTCGAGGATTGTGATATATATTCTGGATTAGTTGATGTATAAAAAGTTGATTTGGTAGAGGGATAATGAATCCCCTTTGTGTTTTGTTTTATGGAGGTGCTTGTTTTATAAATTTTGCAAGGGGTATCATTGATATGTTTTACAAATCGAGAGGATATGATTGGTACGCTAGCAGATATAGATGTAGTTATAGGAATGGATATTGGAGGACGAGTTGGTGTAAAATATTAGGATAGAATGTATGATGTAGTCATATGTAAAGTTGTAGGTGCATGCATCGATATAGGTGTTGGGATAGTTGTGAGTGGGGTTGTAGAGATATATGAGATAGAAATGGGTGTAGTTAGAATTGATATCGAAATTAGTGATGTAGGTGTAGTAATAGGTGTGTTTGATGTAGATGTCAGAGATTGGGATGTAGTAATAGCAGTATGGTTGAGATGGTTGTAGACATTGGTGGTGAGGATGAATCTGATGTGATATATTGTGGCATGATAGAAGTGGATGAATTAGGGGGTATAGTTGAAGTTGATGCAGATGTGGTAAGGGTAGGCATAGGTATAGGTATAGTAAAAGTAGTAAATGTTTATTTAGGTGCGATGGTTGTGGATATGACATGTTCTAAATAACTGGTGGGAATAATGTCTAAGGTAGGAGCATGCAGAGTTGTTGATGAGATGAGATCTTGATTAATGGTGTTAATGGTGTGAGCATTTGGTAGTTGATATTTAGAAGGGGTGGCTTGATATTTTCGTGGTTGATTAGAAAAAAATCACTTAATTCTATCGAGGGGTTAGCTAGGTGAAGTGGTGGAGTTGTCTATTTGAATATCCCCCTAATTTATAAGTTTTTGAATGCAATATTTGAAAGAACGATACTTCTCAATGTCGTGACCTTTGACTTGATGATATTTACAAAATTGGCCTTCATAATACTAAATGGGCTCAGGTTGTGAGTCATCCACGGGTCATATGGGAGGAATTTGGATAGATTGTATTGTCATCAACTTGTTAAATACCAAACTATGTGATTCCCCCAAGGTGGTATAACTAGAAGATGGTCTAAAAGTTCTTTGTAAAAACTTCATGGAAGAGACAAATGTGAATGCAGAGTGGACCATGATGGTATTGGTAGTAGTTTTAGACTTGTCGCTATGTGTAATGGGTTTGATGAACTTAGTCATCGGCTTGTTTTATCAAGGCTCGAGTTGGCCTTGCTCAAGGGTGTGGGTTTTTATTTATTGAGCCATGGTGAAGGCTTCTTCAAACATTAGGAAATATTGGATTTGTATTGTAGAAGAAATATACTTCACACAAGAATGTGAGAAGAGGTCAATGAGTTTATTTTATGGAAGAGTAAATAATAGTTGTCTTATAATGTCATGCCATAGAGTGACAAAATATATGATACACTCATCATCAAACTGTCTAATGGCGTATAATTCACTGATAGTGATTTTTCACTCAATATTAATCGAAACATTTTTTAGAAATAATTGCGCAAGCTAGGTAAAGGAGAATAAGCAATATTGAGGTATCCCGTTATACCAATCCAGTGTTAGATCATCCAAGGACATAGGGAAGGTGTGAAGGATGAGTCCTTGATCATGTGCGATAAGGTAACATCCGTTTTTAAAATCGTGGAGATGTTGTTGGGGATCTTCATTTCTGTTGAATTTTGTAAACTTGGGAAGCTCCCGATGAGGATGGTAAGGTTTGATTGGAATTGATGGATGAATGGGTTCATTACAGATTTGTTCATAAGATAATGTAACCTTAGGTCTAGGGTAGTGGCCTCTAGACTAGCTATTCTATTCATTAGGACATGAATAGGATCATTAATTGTGATGATAGGTTGAGATTGGATTGGCTGTGTGGCATGTAAAGTAGCTTAATAAGGTGGTTGATAAGTTTGTGGTTGTGGGGGTGTTTGGGGAATCATTTGATAAGGAATAATATATGTCATGGGTTGAGATTTGATAAGTTATGGCAATGATTGATATTGAGAAATAGGGATGTGGTATGATTGTTTGTATTGGATAGGTTATTGTGGTAAATGATAAGTGGGGAAATGAGTGTTAAGAGGTTGAGATTATTATATCGGCATACTAGTAGTGGATGGAATACCAATAGAGTTAACATATAATGTTTTGGGTGGAATGGAATCCACCAGCTGAGTATATTAATAGGATTGGGGGATTTTAGGGGGTATACGATGTAGGAAGTCATAGATAGGGCAAGAGGGAGGTCTAAGAGTTTCTAAAGGAACTAGAGATGGGGGTGTAGTTAGTATAGAAATGTTGGATTGATGAGAGATATGAGGATTATCTCTAAGATAATGATGATTTTGGATGACATGGTCCTCACGAAGTGAATCCATGTCGACAAGGATTTTGGTGACCAAAGATGTGGTCTCAAGCTTAAAATTTTGTTGGGAGAGATCATTGAAGGAAGGGGTATCATTTGATGGAGTGGATTGTTGTGGTACCTTGACTTGAGGAAGGGTAATAATAGGCATGAAATAGATGATCATTTGTCTATGTAATTGGTTAACAAATAAGTCAAGTAATAAGTTTCTTATTAACATGATTAATTAATAAATGTGAGAAAAAGAAAAAGGGAGGTGGATCACGAAGGTTCCTAGAACAGCAGTCTAAGTTTGGTTTTAGGTAGTTATGACTGGGGAGATTTCAGTTGGTTGCCTATTAGGTGATGAAATACCAATTAGTCAACCAGGTAAGGAGATTTTTTGATTTGTGACTTTTAGGTTATGTGTGATAAAATGTGAGATACAACAAGTTAACCCCTACTTACTCTATGTGATCAAGAAAGATGTAGAAAAGAAAGGTTCTTTTTTTAAAACCAAATCAAAATGTGAACTTTTGATGAGGACACACACAAGAAAGGGAAATGTGATGCAGAAAGGAGTAAATAGGGAAAAGAAGAGGAATACCTGGATAACACTTTTCTTATTTGTCTGCACTATTGAGCAATGAGTGATCCAAGCCATAAACCCAACACAAGTAAGCAATAAAGAGAAGCTTCATGTTGCAGTGTTAGTAGAAAGAAAATTAAAATATAGATGGAAAAGAAAGAGATCACCAAAAGGGTGGTCTCATCGGGCATGCCAAGAATGTTGATCTATTATTTTGTTCCTTTTCAAGTTAAATAATCTAGTACTAAAGAAAACTAGACAACTTAGAAAATGGAGGATTTAAGGTACCACGAATGCGATCTAATGGATACGGGTGCAAAGTGAATGATGGATCCTCACTGCGAGCTTGATGAACCTGTAACTCAAAGACACTAAAGAAAATTGATTAGATAAGATGTGTAAGGGTTTCTTAACAAATCGGATCCAAGAATCGTTAATTTCCTTGGTGGATTTCAACCTCCATTTTAAATAAAAGTGATATAAATGATGGATCATCCAATAGCATGAAGAAACTGAAGAAATACAAATTCTAAAAGTAACTGATATCTGATTTAGATATTGATTTAATCAAAATAATTATAAATTAAATGTTACCTAGTCTGGGTCGATGGTGACCCATACTGTGTAGAGGCATGTCAAAGACGACCGGATTGGATGAAAGGAACCTGCAACAAACCTGAAAGTTCTTCTATGGCTGGATCTTGATTTAGAAGATGGGTTGGGTCTATGCCGATTGGGAATGGGTTGACAGGGGGGGAGTCTAGATAGGGTGACCTCGAAATTAATTTCTAAATGACCTCAACATTAATTCATATCAGTCAATGACCTCAACCTCCTTTCATCGGCCCATCGGCGCAAAAATTACCTTGGGCCGCCCAGATCCTAGGTCTCTCTAGATTGGAGATTGGATGGGGTCAATGCCTTATAATTTCTAAAATTCCTTACACCATTAAGGAAGTTTATGACAGAATTTGTGGAGGCCACTTTAGTGGTTTACTTGTCGCTAAATGCATTATTTACCTTGTTTATTATTGGCCAACCCTAAACCGTGATTGTTGTGACTATGTCAAACGTTGTGTGAAATTCCAGTAACATGCTAATCTTCATCACACACCTAGTCATGCCTTACAGGTCGCATAAGACCTTTGGCCTTTCCTTCAATGGGGTTTGCATATTTTGGGAGAGATTAATCCTCATTCTTCACAATGCCATCAATAGATAGGAGGTTCTCCCTGTTCCTATGGAATTCTTACATATATGTATTCCAATTATGTATCAGATATACGAGTACCCTACTCGATTCATTTGGAGGGTAACGGGCATAGGAGGAATATTTGTTCTTTCCTTCATGGGATAAACCTTTTCATGTTCATGTGGATGCCTCTGGCATGGCCGTTGGTGCTGTTTTAGCTCAACCTAGCGAAGGTATAGTAGATCATCCCATTTGTTTTGCTAGTAGGAAGTTGACCCCTGCAGAACAGAATTATACCACTACGCAGTGCAAATCTTTGTCCATGATCTATTCCTTGCACAAATTTTGTCAGTATTTGTTGGCCACACCATTTGTGTTTTATATAGATCACATGGCATTAAAGTATTTGGTGAACAAGCCCGTTTTACAAGGGCGCATATGCCGTTGAATACTCTTATTTAAAGAGTTTGACTTTACAGTTGTGGTAAAACCAAGTAAAAGCAATTCTGGACCGGATCACTTGTCTAGAATTCAATCAGGAGAAGAGGCACAAATAATAGAAGAGACCATGCTTGATGCACAGCTATATAGGTTACAACATGCGCCATCAGAATTAGAGGACATTGATGTCGAATATCATCATATCATCCCATCCATATACATCTACAATAACACATAAGAAATGCATTTTATATCATCAAAGGATCTATCATCTAACATCCACAGCACATGTATACATCAAACATCGAAATTAGATACATGCAAGTACAAAAATCAAATAACATCATAACACATCCATAAGTGCTGAATCAAAACACGCAACATGCACTAAGATTCGACATAGAGTAATTTCTGAAAAAGGGTATTTTACATCATAGGATTATGCCAACTCGAGTCACACATAAACATGTGTGTTTGAGCCCAAAAATTAATCCTTTATATATACATGTGTGTCATATACATCTATATCAATAAAAAAGGATACACATCGGTACTCTATATCAAAAATTCCTTCAACTGAGGCATACAAAGATGCTACATCAAAAATGTCCACATACCTATACAAGTATCAACTATCCAAATTGGTACTCAAAATAATACATCATAGATATGAAATTCCATTAAAAAGGGGATGATAAAATTCTCTACCAAGCACACGCCAAGCTTTGTGGCATCCTCTGGCCACTAGAAATGCCTGTATGGCCACCAGATAACATCTATCTCTGGTAGCTCATCAAATTCTCTCCTATATCTGAATAGGATGCCAAGATGGCCATATACATCCCCACCATCTGTTACCCATGCCATATAGGATGGCTCCTCAGGATCTCAGACATGCGAGACCCAACACGAGTGCTTCTTATTCAGCAATATTGTTTCTACAATCAAAATCGAGTTTGAAAGACAAAGGCATAGGTTCACCATCAATTGGAATGAGGATAATACCAGCCCCACCCCCACGCTAACACTTGGAGCCATCGAAGAAGAGTGTCATTTGGTAAGTAGGTTCATCCAGGGAAAGGGTAGCAATAGACTCATCTGGAAAGTTGAAGTTAGAGGGTTGATCCCTGGAAATAGGTGCATCGGCCAATTGGTTGGCAATAGTTTGGTCCTTGATAGACTTTTGATGGATGAATTTGAGGTTGATGTTAGCTAGAAGCATAAGCCAGCATGTGGCACATTGATTTTGATAAGGTTTGGCATACATGTAGTGTAATGGGTCAGTATTAGTAATGACGAAGGTTTTGTGGTTAAGTAGGTAATGGCAGAGTTTCGTGGTGATGAAATCTAAGGCTAGGAAGAGTTTTTTGGTGTGGGTATATCTAGTTTCATAGTCAAGAAGGGTATGGCTTATGTAATAAACCACTTTCTCTCGGTGTTGGTCGTTGTGATGAGCAAACATGGCACCTAGAGAATGGTCAGTGGCAAAAATATATAGGTAGAAGGTCTGGTTATCCTTAGCAGGAATGAGCACTGGTGGTTAAAGGAGGTATTGTTTCAAGGCTTCAAAGGCTTTATGGCATTCATCATCCCATTTGAATGAAATGTCTTTCTTGAGAAGATGGAATGGTTGACAGCGGTCGGAAAGCTGGGAGATAAAACAATGAATTGATTGCAATTTTCCTTGTAGGCTGTGAAGTTGATGGAGATTAGTGGGTGGCGGCATTTTAAGAATAGCCTTGACTTTGGTAGGATCAACTTCTATGCCATGTAAGGAAAAAATGCAACCCAGGATTTTTCCAGAAAGTACCACAAAGACGCACTTCTTGGGTTGAAGACAAACAAAATACTTGATGAGGCGGTCAAAGATGACCTTAAGAATGGGCAGGTGTTTGGTTCGATGCTTGCATCTGGCAAGCAGATCATCTACGTAATCCTCAAATATGTGATGCATGATGTCATGGAAGATGTAAGTCATGGCTCAATGATATGTAGCACCAGGATTTTTGAGTCCAAAAGGCATGACTCGATAGTAGAAAATCCCCCGAGGGGTGATGAAGTTAGTCTTGTGTTGATCCTCTAGGGCTAGTAATATTTGATTGTATCACGAGAAACCATCCATGAGCGATAACATTTCATGGCCCGCAGTGAGATCAACTAGTTGGTCAATGTCTAGTAGTGGGGAAATTATCTTTGGGATAGGCAAGGTTGAAGTTGACGGAAATCTAGGTAAATGCAGAGTCCCTCTTGTCACCTTCATGATAGGAACGATGTTATAAATGAATTAGGGATAATCAATGGGTAGGATGAAGGAAAACGAGAGAAGGCGTTGAAGCTCTTCTTTAACCAGAAGAGCAATGCGAGGATGCATTTTCCGCAGCTTCTGTCTTGATATGTTTTGGCATCAAGAAATGATTACAATAATGTGAACCATGATTTTTAGAGTCAATATCCGGGCATATCAGCATATGGACCAGGCAAATGCATTGTTATGGTTCCCGAAGGAAAGGAGGGTGAAGGCTTCATGTTCAGTATCATCTAAGGGTTGGCCGATCTTTAGAATTTGCGGGTCGTCCTGAGTATTAATGTTGATTTCGATGGTCAATTCATTCAACATGGTATATATCTTAGAGGGTAACGACCAATGAATATAAGATTCTTCTGCACCAAGGTAGGTGAGGATGGACTCATCATCCTGACATTGAATGTCGTTAATTGAAGGTGTATCATCATCGATCATGTCAGGATACAAGAATAGGAGAGACGAGGGATCCTCGACCATCGTGTTGATAGGTCAGCAGTCCTAGGGAAATGGGTGTTTACGAAAAAAATAGTTAGGAGGTATAGCTTCAGGATCTATGGACTCCGTGGGTGAAGATGGTAATGTAGGTGAATGAGAGGGGGAAGATTTCTCATCTTGTATAACGTCAATGCAAACCTTCTTGGCAGGTGGAGAATCAAAACCAATGCCACTACGGTCATTGTGTTTAAGAGAGGTACAGGAGATGACAATGTGCTGACGTTTTTCATAAAAAACTGAAGTCAAATCCTTTCCACGTGCACCAGTGGAGGAAAGTGTGAGGAAAATGGCGGTCAGTGATGGAGTGTAGGTCAGATGAAAATGGATGGTTTTGGGATGGAGGTTCGGGTTTATATGTGGCCATATCAAGTCCACCATACGTTAGGTTGGTGCGAAGGTGGGGAGGGCCATAAGGAAAAATATCACGGATGCGAATGTCATAACTGGGATGTTGACGCAGATTCCCATACTCTTGTGGAGGTGAGGAAGGTATCGATATTGTATAGGCAGTATTCCCCTTAGAGTGAGGCGTTGAAAAATGACCTTCTAAGGGATCAGTAGTTTGTATGTGAGTAGCATGGGTATAGTATGGTTCACTAGATGAAGGGGAGACAAGGGTGCTAGCGGTAGAGGCTACAGTTGCAGTGGGGATAACAATGTTAGATGCAGCAAAAGTAGTGGAAATTTTGGTGGATGGGCTCATGGATGAAGGTGAAGTGGTTGTGGTGGCAGATGCCTTGATTGGTATAATCACATTTCATTGGGTTGATATAGCATGTTATAGGTCTTAAAAGGTGAGGGGTCGACAGGGATGATGTCATCTATGTCCCTCGTGTTCAAATTTGAGGCATTGATGTAACGCTCGAAGAGAACACAACCCATAACACGGATCCAAGCTCAGCCAAGTAGCAAGTTGTACTGGAACTCCCCTTCTAGGACATAAAAAATGTTCTAGGAACGGTGCGAGGTCCTACACGGACATGGAGAACAACGATACCTAGGGTAGAGTTCATGGCATCATTGAAGGAATGCAACATAACAAGGCATTACCATGCATGTAATTAGCAGGTATTTTCATTTGGTCATACGCATGGGAGGAGATGATGTTAATGCTATCACCACCATCGATCATATACATGCGTTGTATGCTTATATTATCGATGAAGACAAAGATGAAAAGAGCAGGGATTGGGGTCATCAGACTAGAAGGGAATGATCTCTTCATCTAAAAACCTGAGGGTGGCCACGTGGTGAGTGGGTGGAGGTGTAGAGGAAGGTAAAGACCTAGTGAGGGAGGCTACGTGGTGAAAGGTAATGATGGTGGCCACAGGTGTGGGGTCATTTGGTAAGACTTCAATAGATTGAAGGACCTCCATAAGAGTTTTGACGATGTGACTCTGAGGTTTGGACGAGGTCATATAAAGACATTTTGAGGGGGGTATTGGTGTAGTTTTTTTAGCATTGTGCGATGTCTAACCCCATCGGAAATGGGGTATGCAGGACCGTCAAATAATGAATTTGGGTGTGGGTGTGGATGGTATATTGGGTAAAGGGTTGGTTGATGGGTCACTTGCTTTCTCTTTTCCTTTGTCTTTCTAAGAATGGGTGGCAATGTTGATCATGTTAATCTGAAGAGATGTTGATGAAGAGGGAGTGTCATGGAAGGTATAGTGGCATGAGGGGTAAAACCCTAGTGGGGGATAAGATCCTTGTGAAATGAGCAGGGGTGCATTGACATTTGTGGTGGTGGTTTGGCCAATTATCTTATATGAACCATATTAATTTGGAATCTCGAGGGATGTATCAAATATTTGTGGGGGTGGAGATCTTCGTTGCTAAGTAGGTGATGGGAAAGGATCTTTGGAAATTGGCGAAGGGTGAAATGGGGGTCCTCAGCAAGAAGATCATTTATCGTCAAATTTTTCTTTACGAGGACACAATTGGACAAGAGCAATTTTTAAAGCCTTATAGTTCTCTATATCATGTCCTGGCACACGTCTGGTAGGTTGCAAATTTTGGTTTCTTCAAACCCTTTTGGTTTGGGTTTTGAGTGGGCCGTAAGGTCTAAGGGGCGGTAATGTGATGACGGAAGTTTTGAGAAGAGGTTGTTTAAGATTTTGGCATAAGATCCCGCTAGTGGATCACAATGGAGAGGTGAATGTGGGTTTGGGTGTAGGTGCATGGCTAATTGTGGAGGAAGATGTTTTACAATAGGGGGAGTAGGTTGGGCTACTAAATTGGTGTGTGGTGTGGTCTTAGGTGTTGGTTGTATCTGCTTGGGTAGGGGCGTGGTAGATGAACTGAAAATGGAAGGTTTTGTTGGTTTAAATACCTTATTAGAGGGTAGTGGATTTTTCGCTTTAGGTTGCGTCTTTTTGGGAAAAGGAGATACGGGTGTACGAGATGTGGAGGGAAAAGTAGATGGTGGAAGAGGGTGGGGTCACCCACGGGGGTAACTGAGGTGTTGTGGAGGTAGGTGGTGTGGGTTGGGAAGGAGGCATGAGTGAAAGAGAATTAAGTGTCATGGGTAGTGAAGAACATATTGACGGTATTAGAGGTATGGGTGGTAAGAAGGTTACGAGGTGAGGGACGTAGGTTGTGCGTGGTCGCTTGGGTATATTAGAGGTCTACAATGGGGAAATG
Source organism: Taxus chinensis (assembly GCA_019776745.2). Classification (NCBI taxonomy): domain Eukaryota; kingdom Viridiplantae; phylum Streptophyta; class Pinopsida; order Cupressales; family Taxaceae; genus Taxus; species Taxus chinensis. The sequence continues at coordinate 564,856,934 of CM034153.1, read as the reverse complement.
AGTTGTTTGCGTTCTTGGTTTACCAATGGATGGGGGTTACTTGGCCAAGGTCGAGGGGTGAGGTCCTAGGATGGACGGAAGGGGTGAAGGTGATAATGGCATGGTTAGTGAAAGGTTAGAGGTATGAGATTTAGGGGATTGGATCCTCGTTTTAGGGGCTAGGGTTAAGTTTTGGTATTAGTTTTGGAAGATATAGATAAATCTAATTTCATGGGTGGGGTGACTAAGGCTAGTTGTTAGTATGATCCCTAAGGTAGGTGATAGGTTTAGTTGCAGGGTGACATTATAGGTGAGGTGTAGGTGTTTGTGTGTAGCTATGCATATTGGGATATGGGAAGAGGTGTGAGTTGGGCCAAGGGTGGTGTTATGTAATGCATTGTAATAGTTCATGATTGTGTTTGGTTTGGTTTCACTCAAAACACTTTTGGATAAATAGTGGAGGTGTCAACAAGGGGACAATTGTATTTGCGTTGAACCATGGAAGTAGAAGGTGTCATCAAAGTATGCTTCTATCGACATAGTCCTAGGCGATCGAGCCAAGTGTGAGAATGGTACTGATGTAGGTGGGGTTGATGTGGACTCGAGTGGAAATCCCCGTAAAATTTGTTTAAGATACAGGGAAATGGTTAGCCTCGGACTCTATAGGATAAGAGAGTCCGAAAGTAGATCAGCATGACCCTGAAGGTCTAATGGTGAATGGTCATATACAAACAGGTGGTGGTATTTCTATAGTATCCTCGATGGGTAGAGGAGAGGATAGGTCCAGCCGAAGTGGACTCTCCTTACGTTGGTGGCATAGGCTAGTGGATCTGCATCTACTATTGAGTAGGAGAGGTGCCACTAACAACTGCTGAGAATTTTGAGGGGTGGAAGGTAGCATGCTAATTATAGGCTCTTCCATGGGTGAAGGGGAACATGAAGGGGGTTCCTCTGTGAGTAAAGGGTTAGATCGTATACTAAGTTACGCTAAACCTGGTCATTCTCACCTCGGGTCAGAATCTTGTCTACCTAGAAGGAACATCGTCAGGTCAATTGGGAAGCTATTGGTATGTCATCAACACATAGCATTTTGTGACTTCATGTGACTTTTCTATCATCCTTTAAAGAATCACTAGTTTGGTTGGATGCAAGGGGCTTGATTACGGAAATGGTTATGTTCGTAAGCCCACCTAGGGTATGGTTAGTAGGTGTATTAGAGTTCTTATCCAAAATAAGATATCCGTTCTTTTACCACCTCTTTGACCATATCACTTGAAGGTCCTGCAGTTACTTATTGATGTGATCCTATGACAGGACCTGATAGTTTACAAAATTCATGTTCCTTATACCATGAGGGCATGGGTCAACTCAGGGTCGAAACTCAATCATGTGGTTTATAGGTGGAAGAGTACATGGCACCCATGCCTCAACAAGCTATTCCAACCCAAAAGAATAAGATTCTCGCTATGGAATTGTACTCTAATTGTTCTCGTCTGAGCTGGAAAGCTTGGAGATGAGATACATCAGCATAAGGTCCCTTTGGTCATCGGTTTGATTGATGTAGGCAGCACTGGCTTTTAGAAATACGGCATTAGCAGACCCTTAGAGGCTTAGAATGCTGCCATTCTCTACCCTAACCAATTCCCTCTACCCATTATCCTATTCAAATTCTGACTCTAGTTAGTTTCCTTGTTATGAAGTTGAATCATTGGAAATTACACCAGCACAAATTTCAACAATTTTCGTGCCATGGTAACATGACTTGTACCATCATCACTGCATATATTCATTTCATCTTGTATACCATTTCTTTACATGTGTATCATACATTTTCCTACAAAACAGTTCTATCACATGATCCACATGGAGGTCATTGGAATGTACAAATGGTTAATGAGGTTATGACACTTAACCATGCGACTAAGTCAGCAACCTAGACTCAACGTCATACTGTTGTGCAGAACCTAAAGATCAATCATAGTAACCTTCTTGACAACCTGACTCCATCCATGCCTAGTGACCTAACTCAAGGTCCATGGGCTACTTGATTAAATGACTCCATGGAGTGCCTTGGTAGTCCGACCTGTACCAGTCCACCATGTAAGTCCTACGCAGGGACATTGGGAAAGTCCTCAATATGCCTAAAGTGTCATCGCTGGCATTTCCACTTATATACCCATATATATAGGATACGTATATATATATAACAATGGAAGTTAAAAACTATACACACCAGTTCATACTATAAACACCATCATCTATAAATCAGGGTACGTCTCTAATAAAAATACATGGGTGAACATATATCCCCATAATAAGTCACAATCATAGGTCAGGGAATTGTGTCAAATACAACCTCACCGATCTTCAGCTATTGTAGGACATCTATATCCATCAACGAATCTCATGAGGTCATCGGTCAGGTTGTGATGGATCCTCACCTCTCTGTCGGCATAAGCAGGCTGGATACTATATCCAAAATACACAGGTTGACAATACAGGAACAGGAGATATATATGGCACATATCCAGACATGGGTGACAAACGAGATAGGGGGTTGATAGTAGGTCCATGTAGGTGGGATGGTCATCAATTGTCTCCTCCTAGCGATTAGGGGAAGTGCCCATGGGATGGACGACGTCTGAGATTCTGGAATGGAGTAGGGGTCACCAACACCATGGGTCAGCCCTGTAGCCAATCGCTCTTTGTGAGTACAATTGGTGTGGACATGTTGTTATGGTCTGGCCTCCTCAACGAGGGGGATACACTGATATGCCTTGTCCGAGTGACCCTGTAGACTCAGGGGTCTTGAAGGGTATGGGTCCTAGTACTCTCTACACTACTGCGGGTGACGTAGACCTGAGGGTAACACTCTACACTTGATTAGGGGCTGTTGTGATCTATAGGAATACGGGTAGGATGGGATGTCTATCACACATGACGCCATATCAACTGATTCTGATAAGTATTGAGTGGAAGAGTCCTAAAGGCATCTCTGAACCAGGCCATAAGATTCTGATCAACTGTGAGTGGAGCCATCAGTCTTCACCCCCTGTAAGCAATGGTGCCTAAGTAAGGTTGGACCCATGAGTGATAAGACTAGTACCTGGTAATTTGTCCCACTGGGACCATGTCAAAATGTGTCACTGTTTTCTTTACATTTTCGAAAGTGATGAAACATATAACGGTAAAGGCCAATTAGGAATATCTATGAAATGTTGGTCGGTTGATGGTTGTTGTGCGCATGTTCTGAACTTCTTGATCCACAGCTGAATGTTAGAGCTTCCTTTTGGCTAGGAGAAACTATCTGTAATAGAAAACAAGACCACAAGAAGAATAGTTAAATGATATATGACAGTGAACTTCCTAGCGTATGCTAGTTCCGGGAAGTGTGATACTTCCTAGATGGGTGTTAATCCACTATTTTAAAACAAGTTAATGCGAGAAATAAATAAATTCCTACTGTAGTTGATATGATTTAGGTATTTCATTCAAGTACAATAAGTAAATCCAATCACAACAAGGCTAGGATATAGTTGGATCTAAGAGGTGAGGTGTCTGTTAAGGTACTGGAACTGATCAGGGTCTGATTCTATGGGTTATTTAGGTCAACTGGTAGGGTGATTGTTGGGTCTATTCTTGGTCAAGATGTAAAACATAGAGACCAACGTCATTCGGCTAAATGTGACTGATGCCAATTTACATAGAACCATGACAGTCGGTTATGGGATAACCAGTGCATCGGTATGGTCAAGATAAAAGAAACTCAAATAGATAAAATGGTAGGGGTGAGCTGAGGTCAAATAAAGTTTGGAAGGGTGAATGAGGAAGGTCTGTGGTGGTCTTAGGTAATGCTCAGAAGTATACAGAAGGATGAGGATAGGTTATTTCATAATATGGGTGAAGGGATATTGTGAGTTCACAGGAAAGTGGGTGATTAATCAATAAGCATGCAAAGAATATATTAATAACATGAGTAATAAAGATTACTAATTGAAATAAACCCTACTCGATAACGTCATACTTATTGTGTTAAGTATCTGATGGCTAAGTGGTGGGGGTGGTTGATCAGAAGAATACGTGTATGGTACTATAGCGTGATGAGTTTCCCAGAGTGCTCCCATGAATGCAATGGCTCTATGATTGAACCTGGTAATTGTTCTAGATGTCTAGATGTCATAAAAGCATGCTTGTTTCACTTGCATGTAGCTCTGATCTCCTTTCTTGATCTCAGAATGTGCCAGCCCAAAAAACAAGTTTTTTTGGGTCAATGAATGGTAACCGACAACGTAGTTCTAGGTTGACCGGCGTTGGCTTAGGGGTGACCGGCGTCGGTTAAGGTGGGATTCCCTAGGTTTACTAAAATTGGACAGATCTTTTCTACCTCTTCTTAGGCTCAAGTTCATTCCTTGATTCTCACGAATTTAGAACAGAAACGTTACATTTTTATGAACAGGAAGGTGGTTAGAGAAGATTTTAGGGATTGATTTTAGGGATTCGACCAAATCTTAGCTCATTAAGGCAAGTAATACTTAGTTATTGTTAGTTGTGGAAACATGCCAAGAATAGGTCTAAGGTGAGGTGGTTAGATGAGGTGTCTAGGTGAGGTGGAAATTAGATTAATTAAAATAATTAAGTAATGAATATTGTGAGGATGGGTATTAATTTAATTAAGTTAATTAAATTAATATTAATTTGGGGTGGAAGGGGCCATGGTTAGATGAGTATGCTTGAGTTGGTTATTTGACAAGGGACCAAGGGGGAGTGTGACCCAATTTTGGTGTCTACACTATCATTACCTACATTGATTACATGACAAGATGTGTAGAGGCAACACCTATGAAGGATTGCACTGTAGTGATAGCTACTAAATTTTTATGGGAGAACATAATCAACAAGTATGGTTGTCCTTTAAACTTAACAAGTGATAGAGGTACACATTTCCTCAATAAAATGGTCAGGATTCTGTTAGCAGAATTTATGGTGGCCCATCACAAGACTACCCCTTATCACCCCCAAGCAAATGTAACTGTTGAGCCATTTAACAAAATACTAAGTCACACGTTGACCAAAATCTATGATGTCGGAAGACAAGATTGGGATGATAAAGTATCATCCGTTCAATGGGCATACAAGACAACCTACAAGAGGTTGAATAAGGCCACACCATTTCAATTTGTGTTTGGCACAGAGGCTGTTTTGTCAGTTGAATTCATGCTACCATCGTTGCGTATAGCACACGTAGCAGGATTGGATGATGAACAAGCATTGCAAGAGAGGATTGATAAGCTGATGTAGCTAGACGAAAGTTGATCACTTGCTAGATGGAGGTCAGAAGACAAAAAAGTAAGACAAAAGGCATGGCATGATCATCATATTAAGAATGGGAAATTATAGGTTAGGGAGATGGTTCTGTTGTGTATACCATTGACTTGGTTTACAACCAACTGGGAATCACCAAATATATTGATGGACTTAACATTTAAGGCAGAAGCAGCCTAGAGGCCCAATTCTAGTGCTTTGTATTTGGCAATATTGTTTGTACAATAAAAATTGAGTTTGAAAGACAATGGCATAGGTTCACCATCGAGAGGAATGAGGATGACACCAGCCCCACCTCCATGTTGACACTTGAAGCCATCGAAGACGAGTGTCATTTGGTAAGCAAGTTTGTCTAAAGAGAGGGTAGTTATGGATTTTTCTGGGAAATTGAAGTTAGACGGTTGATTCCTTGAAAGAGGTCCGTCTTCTAGTTGGTCAGAAATAGATTGGACCTTGATGGAATTTTGATGAATAAATTTGAGGTCAAGGTCAGCAAGCAGCAGAAGCCAACGTGTGACACATTGATGTTAATAGTGTTTGGTGTAAATATAGTATAAGGGGTCAGTATTACTAATAACAAAGGTTTTTTGGTGGAGTATATAATGGAAGAGTTTGGTGGAGATGAAAAATAAGGCTAAGAAGAGTTTTTTGGAGTGGTTATATCTAGTTTCGTAGTCTATAATGGTACGGATTATGCAATAAACCTCTTGCTCTTTGTGTTGTTCGTCACGATGAGCGAGCCTGGAACCTAAAGAATGGTCAGTGGTTGAAGAAGGTATTTTTTTAAGGCTTAAAAGGCTTTATGGTATTAATCATCCCATTTGAATGAAATGTCCTTCTTAAGAAGAAGATGGAATGGTTGACAGCGGTCAGAAAGCTATGAGATAAAACGACGAATGGATTGCTACTTGTCTTGTCAGCTTCGAAGTTGAAAAATATTAGTAGGTAGAGGCATTTCCATAATAGCCTTGACTTTAGCAGGATCGACTTCTATGTCACGCAAAGAAATGATGAAACCAAGGATTTTTCTTGAAAGTACCAAAAAGACACACTTCTTTGGTTGAAGACGAACACAATACTTGATGAGGAAGTCAAAAATGACCTTAAGGGTGGCCAAGTGTTTGGCTCAATGTTTAGATTTGGTAAAAAGATCACCTACGTAATCTTCCAATATACAATACATGATGTCATGGAAGATGTAAGTCATGGGTCGCTAGTAAGTAGTGCCGGCATTTTTAAGGCCAAAAGGCATGACTCAATAGTAGAAGGTCCCCCAAGGGGTGATGAAGGCAGTCTTGTGTTGATCTTCTGGAGCAAGTAATCTTTGATTGTAACCCGAGAAACCATCCATGAGTGATAGCATTTCATGGCCAGTAGTGAGATCAACTAGTTGGTCAATGCCTAGTAGGGGAAATTCATCGTTGGGACAAGATAGGTTGAGGTCACAAAAGTCCATGTAAATCTAGAGTCCCCCTGTCACCTTTATGATAGGAATAATTTTAGAAATCCATTGGGGATAGTCAATGGGTAGGATGAAGGAAACTAAGAGAAGGCATTGAAGCTCTTCTTTGACCAGATGAGTAATTCGAGGATGCATTTTCCACAGATTTTGTTTGATGGGTTTCGCATTAGGACTGGTTATGATATTGTGGACCACGATTTTTGGGTCAATACCGGGCATATCAGCATAGGACCAGGAAAACACGTTTCTATGGTCTTGAAGGAAAGAGGTAAAAGCTTCTCGCTTAGTAGAATCTAAAGATTGGCCTATCTTTAGAATGTCTGGGTTGTCCTCAGTGTTAATGTTGATTTCAATGGTCAATCCATTCAACATGGTTTGTGTCTCAGAAGGTAACAACTAGTGAATATAATAATATTTCGTACCAAGGTAAGTAAGGATGGACTCATCATCCTAACATTGAACAACATTAATATAAGGTGTATCATCATCAATCATGTTAGGGTATATGAATGGGAAAGAAGAGGGAGCCTCGCCATCATGTTGATAGGTCAGAGGTCCCAGGGAAATTATGTTTATAAAAAAAAAATTAGGAGGAATAGATTCAGGATCTATGGACTTCGTGGGTGAAGATGGTGACATGGGTGAATGAGGTGGAGAAGTTTTTAATTTCTTAATGAGTTGACGTGAGCCTTCTTGGGTACAAGAAATGATAGTATGGTGGCATTATTCGTAAAAATTGAAGCCAAATCCTTTCCACGTGCACCGATGGAGGAAAGTTTGAGCAAAGTGGTGGTTAGTAAGGGAATGTAAGTCAGATGAAAATGGTTCTGTTTGGGATGGAGGTTTGGGTTTATAAGTGGCAATATCAAGTCCCCCATATGTTAGATCAGTGTGAAGGTGGGAAGGACCATAAGGAAAAACCTCTCCTATGTCATAGTCATAACTGGGGTGTTGATGCAGGTTCCCATACCCTTATAGAGTGAGGAATGTGTCGATATTGTATAGGTGGTACTCCCCCAGAGTGAGGCATTGAAAAACACCTTCTAAGGGGTCAGTAGTTGATATGTGGGTATCAGGGATAGACGAGTCGCTAGATGATTGGGAAGAAGGTGAGTCAATGGTAGATATTGTGGCAGCAATAAGGATAGCAGGGTTAGATGTGGGAGAGGTGGTGGTAGCCTTGGTGGATGGGCTTGTGGATGGGTAATGACAGATGCCTTAAATGGCACAAGTACATCATTAGGTTGGTACAACATGTTAGAGGTCTTAAAAGGCGATGGATTGACCAAGATGGTGTAATTATGTCCTTCATGTTCAAATTTGAGGCAGCGATGTAAAGTTGAAGTGACACAACCCATGGCATGGATCCAAGGTCAGCCAAGAAATAGATTATACTGGAACTACCGTTTTAGGACAGAAAAGTTCTGTGAGAGTGTGGGGACCCATGCGGACATGGAGAATGACGGTACCTAGGGTAGAGGTCATGGCATCATTGAAGGAGTGCAGCATAACTGGGTTACCATGCATGAAATTGGTAGGTTTGCACATTTGGTTATACACATGGGAGGAGATTATGTTAATACTAGCACCACCATCAATCATAACACGTCGTATGTGTATATTATTGATAAATATGAAGATGAAAAGAGCGGGATCGGGGTCGTCAGACTAGAAGGGGGCGATCGCTTCATCTAAAAATTTGAGGGTGGTTACTTAGTGAGTAGGTGGAGGTGTAAAGGAAGGCGATGACTTAGTGAGAGAGGATACATGATGAGGGGTAATGATGGAGGCTACAGGTGTGCGGTCATTTGGTAAAACCTTAATAGATTGAAGGACCTCTATGAGGGCTTGATGATCTGACTCAAAGGTCTGGATGAGGTCATATAAAGACATTTTGAGGGAGGATTGGTGCACTTGTTTTAGCATTGTATGATGTGTGACCCCATCAGAAAGAGGATATGTGGGACCTCGAATGGTGACTTTGGCTATGTGTGCCAATGGTATGTTGGGTACAAGGTTGGTGGATGGGCTAGTTCCCTTTTCCTTTCCTTTTTCTTTCTAGGCATGGGTGGCAATGTTGATCATTTTTTATTTCAAATTTTGGGGGTGGATAAAAAATTTATGGGGGTGGAGATAATGGTCACTAAGTAGGTAATGGAAGAAGATATGGGGATATCGGTGAAGGTGAAATGGGGTCCTCATCAATAATATCGTCATCGTCAAATTTTTCTTCGGGAGGAAATAATTGGACAAGAGCGGTTTTTAAAGCCTTACACTTCTCTACATCATGTCCTGGCACATGATGGTAGGCACAAATTTTAGTTTCATCAAACCCTTTTGGTTTGGGTTTGAGTGGTTCATAAGGTCTAAGAGGTGGTAACGTGATGACAGAGGTTTTGAGGAGATTGATTAAGATTTTGGTGTAGGACACTACTAACGGATCATAATGGGAGGTAAGTGTGGGTTTTGGTATAGGTGTGACCGATTGTGAAGGAAGAGGATTTATACGATGGGGAATGGGTTGGTCCACTAGTTTAGTATGTGGAGTAGTCTTAGGTCTTGCAGGCATCTGTTTGTGTAAAGGTGGGGTAGAAAACTTGGCGATGGAAGGTTTAGTTGGTTTGACTACTTTATTGGAGGGTAGTGGATTCTTAGCTTTAGGTTGCGCTTTCTTTGGTAAAGGTGACATTAGAGTACGATATGTAAAAGGAAAAGTAGATGATGGAAGAGGAAGGGTTACCCACGAGGGTAAACGAGTTGCGGTGGAGGTGGTTGGTAGAGGTTGGGTAGAAGGTGTGAGTAGAAGAGAGGAGAGTGTCATGCGTAATGAAGACGTTATGGAAGGTAGTGGTGGTATGGGTGGTAAGAAGGTCATGGGTGATGGCGGGGGTTGTTTGGATCACTTGGGTATATTAGAGGGTCAAGAAGAGGAGGTTAAATGTTGTGTTCTTTGTTTACGGGTGGAAGAAGGTTGTTTGGCCAAGGTTGAGGGGTGAGGTCCTAGGATGGACGGAAGGGGCGAAGGTGACAACGGTGTGGTAGGCGAGGTTGTGTATGAGGCCTAAAAGGTTTGGTATTCCTTTTAAGGGCAGGAATAAGTTTAGTGTTGGTTTAAGAAGATGTGGTTAAATCTAATTTTACAGGTGGGTGAGTAAGGTTCGATGTAGAAATGACCTCTAAGTAGTGCTGGGTTTAGGAAAGGGATATGATTTAAGTTTGGCTTAGTCTTTGGGTATAGGTGTGTGTTAGGCTGTGGGAAGATATGTGTGTTGGTTTGTGGTTGATGACATGGAAGGTATTCCAATAGCCATGGTTGTGTTTGGTTTGATCACTTGAAACACTTTTGGATAGATTGTGGAGGTGTCGGTGAGTGACAACTGCATTTGGGTTGAAGCAAGAAGTAAAAGATCTCCCCAAAGTAAGGCTCTATCAACATAGTCTAGGTGATTGGCCAAGCATGAAAATGGTATTGCTGTAAGCAGGGCCAATGTGGATCGAGTAGAAATTCCCATAAAATGTGTTTGAGAAACAAGGAAATGGCTAGCTTCAGACTCTTTGGGTAAGAGAGTTGAAAGCAGATAAACATGATCTTGGAAGTCCGATGAAGAATGGTTATCTAAAGGAAATGGTGTTTCTACAAGATCCTCTATGGGTAGAGGATGTGATGGGCCAGATGAGATGGACTCTCCTTATGATTTTATAGGGAATAGACATGTGTCCCCTATGAGTAGGAGAGGTGCTACTAACGACTGCTCAGTAATATTAGGGGTTAGATGTGAAGCGCTAATTATGGGATCTTTTATGGGTGAAGGAAGAAATGGTGGGGGTTCCTCTGTGGGTGGAGGAGTAGACAAAATAGGTTCATGTGCATGTAGGGGAGCTCGAGCTAGGATTTATTCTATGGAAGGAACATGGGGAAATTGCGAAGTAACTAATACGTCCTCAAAAATAGCATGGACCTCTCAGACATTGCTACAATTGATTGAAGTGTCACCTATTTGGTTAGAAGATGGGGCATGATTAGGGAATGGATTTTTGAAGATATGTATGTTTTGGTTAGTGGGTGCATTTGGGTTATCCAAGACTAGATCTCCGTTGTCTAACATTTCTTGAACGATATTCTTAAAGCTGATACAATTACCATCACTATGACCTTTGACACGATGATAGTTACAAAAGTCATGTTTTTTATACCACGGGGGCGTGGGGTGATCAGAATCAAAACAAGTGTGTGGTTTTATAGGTGGAAGTATAATGGCACCAGCCTTAATAAGATTTTCCAAAATATAAGAATACGATTCTCCTATTGGGGTGTACTTTCAATGTTCTCGTCTGAACTGGAAAGTGTGATTGGGTGAGAGATTAGTAGAAGGTTTGGCTTGGATTGATGGGTGAGAGGGTCCAGCCTTGAGAACCACAAATCATTCATTCGATTTCAAAGATGAAGAATAATCATTTGATTTGAATGCGGTGTTCTTGTTACATAGCTGAATTTTCTTATCTTTGATAGCATGAATTTCAAATTTTCATGCCATGGTGAATGCCTCATCAAAGGTTCAGAAGGTTTGCACCTATAGGGTTGGTGAAATGTGTCTAGCACAGGCCCTAGTAAATAAATCTATGAGCTCATTTTGGGGTAATTAAAATGTGAGTTGGTTAATTAGGTTGCGCCAATGAGTGACAAAGTCAATGATAGAATTGTCGTCATACTGTCATGTGGAGTAACGATCGATCATGGTGACTTTCTTGACAATGTTGATTGAGAAGTGATCTAGGAAGGCTTAGGGTACTTGATTAAATGAGTAGATGGAATGTATGGGTATCCCACTGTACCAGTCTAATGCAGGTCCCATGAGGGACATCGAGGAGGTCCTTAGGAGCAAAGCATCATCATGGGTGATCAGGTAACACCAATGTTTGAAAGACCGCAAATGTTGCTATAGATCTTCTTTACTATTGAAGCGGTTGAATTTTCACATTTCCCAATGTACAGGGTATGGGGAAAATAGGAATGGATGGATGAATGGTCTCATTACATATTTCATCATAGGTGAGAGAATTTTGTGAGATGGAAATCGATGCTTCTAGTGTCTGCATCCTTTCGAGCATTAATTTGATGAGGTCATTGGTAGGTTGTGTTTAGAAGGGTTCCTGTTGTGGCCTAAGAGGGGGTGGTGCTGAACATTTGATGTGGGTCGCATTTCAATTTATGGTGATGCCAATTAGGAAGGTTGAGGAATAGGGGGACCAACATGGAGGGAATATATCCAGAATGAATGACGGATGAGATAAGGGGTTGTTGATAATATGTATATGTAGGTGGGAAAGTTGCAGTGACTCTAGTAGTGATTGGGGAAAGAGACTACGGAATGGAGAGGAAAATATTATGGAATGGCGTAGGGGTCACCGACACCATGGGTGGTTGTGTTGCAATTGGTATATGTGAGATAATGGGTGCAGATGGGGTTATGCTCTGAGTGGTCAATGAAGGAACAACAGATACTATAGGTGTGACTGATGTTACAGATTCTGCGGGTCATAGCGGGTGTGGGGCCTAGATGCGAAACCACTAGTGGTAAAGCAGGTGAAGGTAACACTGAACTAGTAGTAGCTGATACAGAAGTGGGGATAAGAGACGAAGAGATGGATATAAGCATGCCATATATCAACTGACCTGAGGAATCCCATGTGGATGAGTGGGAAAGATAACATTCTAATGTTGTGGGATTCTAATCGAGAAGTCATGTGAAATCCTCATCGCCTATAGCAATGGTGGTAGGTGGGGGTTGAATCCATGGTTGACAGGATAAAAGGTGGTGAAGGACTAGGTGGGAGTGGTTGAAAACTGGTGTGGAATATAAGAGCATTAATTTGGCTGCGAGTCAACACCATGTGAATAAGTATTGACCTTGAAATACTGTATTCTGTAAATGACAGAAAAAATAGTAGGAATAGAGGAAGAATGAGACAGGGAAGGTGAATTCGGTCAAGGTTTGAATTTTGAAAACCAAACACAAACACCGACAACGGTCAGGATGACTGGTGATGGTTAATAATGAACCGATGTCAGTCATAGAAACCGATGCCGGTTACTCTGGAAAAACACCATTTTCAGGAGGTGAAACAAGACTAATGAATATTATAATAGAGAAACTACGTATGAAAGCAATATCAACATAGGGAAATAGGATGGTGCCTTGAGGACCAAAAATAGAACAAAAGGAGTGATGAAGGCTATTCCAGGAAAAATAACTAGAAAGCTAGAATCCAACACTGATTAGGTTTAACCGACGACAGTCAGATGTGAACCGATGATGGCTGTTGGACCGACACCGGTTACTGTGAAATGAGAGAGCAATGAAGAGATTGAATTTTGTGAATTAAATTTGGTGAGGAATCAAACTTAGGAATCTGAGAATGAGAAGATGGGGTCCTAGCACACTCAAAAAAATTTAGAATACTCAACTATGATGGTGGAGTGTACAAGGAAGAAAAAAAATGTAGATTCGTTGTCTCAAAACACAAGTCAAGAAGAATGCTAGGAAAAAAACACGATCCTAAAAGTTATTTTCATATGTTTTTTTACCTTATGTTATTTAGAATTGACCATATGAATTCATAATAGAATTTTTGGTTGGGAAGGCGTCCTACGAAAAAAGATATCTAAAAAGTGAGATTTCGGGTTATGTCATGGCAGGGATTGCTCTCTGATGGGGGTACTAGATAAAGATAACCAGCTAGGGAGTACCTGCCAATCCTCTGATCATGTGATCATTGACAAGTGTTCCCAGGTAAGATGTCATTTAAGAAAATGTGTATATTCAGATTTTATGCAGTTGGTAGAAGAAGAAAGAGAGTGCTTTCTATGGTTCAATTGTGTCAACCATCAGTTGGGCATGACTTCCAGCATATAGGTCACTCTCATTTTAATGTGAACTAAAAATGCAGTAAATCAGAATGCAATGCAAATGTTTTAAAAACCCAAATCGAAATATTAGTTTTGATGTAGCAATTGATGAATAGGAAGAGGAATGCTCTTTCACTAATGCAATATAAAAAGGAAGAAGAATGTGTTCTTTTTAAAAAACAAAAAAAACACGATTATTTTTACACAATAAAGAGAGGAAGAATGATTCCAGAGAAAAAAAATTGTTGGAACATAATGATTAAGTGGTCTAGCTAACCCTTAATGTATATGGGTCCATCACTAATATATAAGTTAATATTTAATAATATGAAATATTTATATTTCTATTATTAAATATGCTAACCTAGGTATATACTTTAGGTTAAATATTTAATATCATGAAATGATCATATTTCTAATATTAAATATTATAAACCTAGGTGTATGTGTCAACCATTTTAGGTTGAAAAGGTGGGTCAGGAGACATACCCGATCACCTTATATAAAAAGGACTTTAGGTCCTCATTTGATATATTTGGGAAATATATCAAAGGTGTGCAAATCAAGTGATTTAGTTTTACAATTGGTGAATAGGGTTTCAAAGAAGGAGGTGATTTTACTCGATGTAAAATAAGTTCTCTAAAGTTAAAGGTTATTTTTAAATTGGTTTTTACCCTATTGGGGTTTTCCACTATAAATAATGTGTCACCTGTGATATTTATTTCCTGTAAGTATTTCTTTATTTACTTATATTATGATGTAATCTTTATTTAAATATTTATTGTAACATTATGTAATATGTAAGTTGATTAAATCTATATTTAGTAGAATCCTCAAATTCTAACATGGTAAAGAGCGACATAAATTAAATCAATTAAGATCAAATGTTTTGTATTTTATTTATTTAATTGTATGGGTTTTTTCAACCAATCCGAAAGTATATTTAAAAGTATTTAGTCCCCTTATTTTTTCCCTAATTTATTTTGGCATTACATTTGTGTAATTAAACTCTCGGTAAAAAATTTAAGGTTTTTTTATTTTAAATCCCTAATTTTGGGGGGGGGGGGGGGAGATGTAATATGATATGATTCTTACTTTCATTTACATTTTATAAATTATATCGAATTAATGTTTGTTTGGAGATTGATGTGTGCACAGGTGAAAGGGGTTTCAAATATTTACCTACGTGAAAATCACATATAGAAAAGTACAGGATTTATTACTATATGAAATAATTTTCATGTTTTCTATAATTTCAAATGTTTACAAGTTAAATATTTTAGAAGGTAAATGCATACCCGTGTTCTTTGGTCCCCTGTAAAAGGATTTGATTTGAAAAACTATAGTTTATAGTTAATCTATAACTATATCCTATATAATTTGAAAACTATATTATTATTTTTAAATATATATATATATATATATATAAAAGAAGGTTTATATAATAATTTATATAAACATCATATTAAAATTTATATAGTTTTTTTTTTTTTTAAGAAACAAACCTAAGTTTGAATCATATGTTATATATATATGGTTAATTTAAACTGCTTAAAATATAAATTTTATTAGATTTGGTTTATATATGTTTTAAAAAAAAAACTAATTACTTTTTTTTAGTAAGGGGGTCCATGTTTGTTGTTTGGCCATGAAGGGATTACTTTTAAAATCTTAATACTTATTAAATAAAACCTAACATGTGTCCCTAACCATTTATATTATTCATGTAAGGGGGCAGCCCCATTCATTTATATCTTATAGTTTATAAAAAATATATAAATAAACTTATTTAAAGGTTTTCTTTTATATAAGAGTGGGAGTGGAGAATAAAATGAAATAATATCTCACCTATAAATGTGGAACTCTCAAGTATAAATGGAGAATTAAAAAAAGGCTAGTTTATTGGTGGCCCATGTGAAGTGTGGTAAATATTTATTAAATTATTGGTAGTTATAGCCACATAAAAGTTTTAAAGTTTTTAGCTTGAAGGAATTATATAAAATATTTTGCAATATGTTCATAGTTTTAAATATGTGCGGGGTAAAATTAAGAGTAAATGAAGGGAGGAGACAAGGTTCATGAAAATAGGGATTTCAATTTATTTCATTGGTCGGGTTAATTTACTTGTTCCCTCTATAAAATATGCAAGTTAATCTATACTCTCATAAATCTACTTGCACCTAGTAAAATTCTTTTAACTTGGTCTATGTTCTTTAAACCCCTTTAATAAGGGTTATGTGTTTTTTTATATAAAAACAATATACTATAGTTTATAATTTTTATGAACTATATGTTATTTTTTATTTACATTCTATAAATTATATACATTTTTTTAATAAAAAAAGTGTATATATTTTAACATTATAAATTCTAATAGGTTGTTATAATGTGTTAAAATATAACCTCCCTAATATTATACAAAAGAAAAAATCTAGAATTTCACATCCTGGAAATACACAAGTTTTGGCTTCATTAAAATTGACGGTCAAATGACTGTCATGGTAGACCAAACATAAGACAATATGACGGTTATTAAGACATCAAATTTAAGCTCATATGTTCTAGGAAACTTTAACTGTGTTAAAATTGACGGTCAAATGACCGTCACGATATACCAAAGCATAAGCCATTATGACGGTTATTTAGACGTCAAATTTAAGCTGGCTGGATTTTTGTCTACATTAATCTATTTTAGAAATTTGAAGTTGTTATGCATTCTTAGGGGTCTCTTCTTCACTTTTATATGGTTGGAAATATTTTTATATAAATCTGGGGTATAACGCATAGCCCTTTATATTACGGGTTATTATTTTGATCATGAGAGGTTAATTAGTATACATTGTAATGATAGACTTAGTTATGATCAAATAGTTTTTTTAAATCTATAAAATTTAGATCTGATTCTATTAAAAGTGTTGTTTTTATTATCAATAAATATGTATCTAACTCTATGGTACATTGTATATTATAATGAGGTTTGTTTTACAAGTTTAGGAAAACAATGGCGTCCAGCTATTTCTGTCTTGACAAAACCGAGATCCTAAATGAATCCAACTACAATATTTGGGTCAAAACAGAATTTATGGTGAGGAAACTCTAGACGATTGCTTCTGGATCTAAGGTTTCTCCCACCGGTCATCAAACAATTGTAGATAACATGAATGCATTCTTGCAACGAATGTAAGATGCTCTTTCTATGATTCTATGCAATGTGAACGATGAGTATTGTACATACCCAAAAATGTAGGTACTGTACTACTGGAAAGAGGTTACAGAATCCCCAAAGATGATTCAGGTCTCTTCGCAAGGTGTTCGGAATCTAGAAAAACTCGCCAAGTAAATGTTTGCATCCCAAATTCTCTATCCAAGCTCCATGTGCTTTGTTCTATCCTCTGCCCCCATTTTTCTTTACATTTTAGTCTTAAGTGACAGGACTGCCACCTTGCCTGGGTGGCAGTCTAGTGATCGGCACCCACGATAGGGCATCGGTCCTGTAACCGCCACACAGCACAGGGTGACAGTCCTATGTGCATTTTTCAAAATGTTCCGACGATCACGTCAAACATAAAAAATTCAACTTTCACCCGCATTCTTCAACCACTTTGGCTTGCATATAATTTTTGGTCACCTAGTATATAGTGTTTTCCCTTTGTTTATAGTAAAGGAGATCAATTCCAAGTTACCCTCTGGTAAATCCAAATGCTATAAATAGCCATCTTGTTTTCAAACAAATGTCCCCTCTCCTTTTGTGTTTGATTATTCAGTTTGTTGGAAGTTCTTGCATGAGTTTCAATAATTTGATATTTTGCATGAATTTTCATTCTCTCATTTCTATTTTAGAGATCATTTAATTTTCTTGATTTCATCTTACTTTATTGTTGTCCCATACAATCAGTTTAGAATAAGGTAGTTTCCTTTTTTAGATTAGAATCCATTTAGAGTTCCAAGTTTTGTTTTGTCACAAAAGATAGATTCCAGAATTCTCAGCGTATTTGTGTTGTATCCCCATAATAAATCCTGCTAAGAATTGCATAGTCAAGATCTGTTCACTTGCACTATCCCTCTCTTACTTTCATTGTATTTGGTTTATATCCAAATTTACCATTGTTCGAGTATCTTCTGTTTCTGACACTATCATGTACACACTTTTCTAAATTTGCGAGAGCACAAAGGAACGAGCAGATCACACTGAGGGGACAAGTCATGACACAACTGGATTTAACACTGTTCTGTAAACTCTAGGTCTGAGTTATCAAAGTTCTAGTTACAATATATCAATTAGAGTAGTAAATTATTTCATTTTAGTTACAGCTCGCTTTTGATATTGACAGGGAAGTTGTAGGGAATGATAGTTTATGAGAAACTATGATTCATTCCTCACTTCTGAGGTAGGATTGAGAGTATTTCGATTAAACTAGTTAGATATTTAAATATTTAGGATAAATTAATAACTACATAGGAAAATAGCTATACCAAGCTACCTTTCTTGTTTTAATTTTTTTATTAGATTAATTGTCCAATTTTTGAACATATTAGAATAGTTGCTCTTTTAATTTTTTTTAAATACACATCATCAAAAATATAAAAAATAAAAGAATATATGCATAGTGTAGATATATCTTTCATAGTTGGTTTATTCATTTTAGTTAAAGTTGAATCATCTTTGCATGACAATCACGGGACCTAGAGAGCCCAGAGATTACGTTTTCAAACTGGTGGTACCTCAACCAAATCTCTCCACAACACTAGCTGATATAGATCAAGACCTTAGGATTCAGGTTTTTCAAACGACAATAAACCTACAAGTAATTAGTGAACAATTGTGAGAGTTGAATATTGAAGATGACAAGGCATGCACATTCTAGTCAAATCAACCCAACTACAGACTGCCTTGATAGGATATCCGCATGACCATACAAGAACTTGAAAGAGAATAAATATTTGGTTCCGATCCTTTAGTTCCACAACCCAACGCAGGAGATCTCCTCATCGACATAGATATTGGCTTACGTATTCAAGTTGCTAGAACACTTGTAAGGTATTCTGAGAAGACCATACAACTTCTAGTTCTAAACATAGAAGCTGGAAAAGCTTATGACTATTGGATAGTCAGAACGAGAGATTGACTCATCATATGACCATAGGAGGTCCGCCACAACCATGAACTTACGATTGTGATCCATAGGTCCCACAACCCAACGGGCCTACTGATCAATCAGACGTTGACGCTGGTTTACGCACATTAATATTCAGATCCTCACCACTTCCACCAGACATCATTACACAATTCTTCATATTAAATGTAGCAGCCAATCAGGCTAGGGATTTCTATACTAGACCATAGAATCATCCATAAAACTCCAAAGGATCCATTACACCTCTCATCACCATTTTTATGACCTTTTCTATAAATATACACAAAGCAACTATAGGCCATTTTCCATGTATCCAACAGCCAATAAATAGGATCTCGACAGAGATCGACATTGATTGGAGCCTCCAAACAGCTATTATATCTAAACGATCCGTTACACCAATTCAGGTTAGGAGGGCCTTCTTTGCCTTAGATTCGTAGATTCCATTATTGTGTGTTGAGGATATAAGATTACCCAACTAGTTTTTCTATATCCAGGACGACCTCGGGAGGTCTGGTACAAAGAAGAATTGCTTGTAGATTCTCATGCTTGCATGTCAGTTTCCTATCATACAAAATTGTTGAACCCAACGTGAACCAAACAACTGTTCTCCTTTTATTTTCATTTCTTCATCCACCTTTGTTGTTTCCCATTATTCTGCGGGTATTCATATACCCCCCAAATATGTCAAGATACGACGCATATGGCAGACCTCTCTCAGGGCTCAAAGAAAATTATGGTCAAACAAATAGACAACCATCACCCTTGATTTTTGCATGGGCTGACAACTATTCAAGTAATTACTTGTCATCACAAACTCCTCCTCAAAGAACTAGCTCTAGTTCATCATTCTGAATTGATGAGTTGGATCAGCTTACACAAATGCAACAACCAAAGCCCTCAGGATCTAGCAATATGACATTTATTGGAGAGTCTACTTCATCTCATCAGGTTTTGTTCAGACCAAAAATTAGTAGAAAGTCAAATTCACTTCCATTTTTGGATGAGAAGTATTTAGCGCGCTACACTAGAAGTGAACAATGCTTCCAAAACATGTACCCACCTATAGGGAGTTTTCAAACACAACCTGATACCCTACTCCAAGAAAATGCCCCCACTCCTCCACCTATGGGAAATAATCTCGGTGAAGCTTGGTAGGGTAATGATCAATTCACATCAGGGTATCATACCCCTTTACAACCTCAGGGTGTACAACAAACACCATTAAGGAAAAACACTGTGTCTTCACCAATTGAGGTCATCTCAGCCTTAGTTGAGAAAGTTAGAGGATTGGAACTTTCTCAAGAAAATCAGAATTCATATTTCAGGAAAGCAAGAAGCCCCAACCCTCCACATCACCCCAACCAATTTGACCTCCTTACAAAAAAGGCATGTTAGGCATGCCTCCTCAACATCCGTATAACTATCAGCAGCAAACACCAACTAGAACCATGTTTTCAAATGCTGCTCCAGTTGAAAATATGATACCTCTCGGATTAGCACCTAACAACCCGTACCAAAGCAATGTTCCTCCCTACTTAAACATCTATTCAAAATCACCATAGGGAAACATGTTCTCTTCTCCCAAGATGTTCGCTCAACCACAGGGATTTCCTTATGCCCCTGCAAATATATATTCCATGCCATATCAACAACCCGTGCCACCCCCACCACCTCAACAGGCACCATCAATGGTCGAAGCCTATGCGGCAGGGACTTACTTAGAATATTTAAAAGAACCCCTAGACTTCACCATACGAAATGTCATGCTTCCAAGGCCTCTTCCTGATTTACGCAAATATAAAGTGGAGGGAGATCCAAATGCGCATATCAAGGCCTATGCCACAGCCATTCGAGAACTACTCCCTTGGGATGGGGTTGTTGCTAAGATATTCCCTAAAACCTTAGAGGGTATTTCCCTTGATTAGTACTACAGAATACTTGAAGCCTCGATATACTCATTCAAAAAACTCGTGTCAAAGTTTATCAAAGCTTTTAATATGACAAATTATTAAGAACAAGAATCAGGGAATTCTTGCATATTAAACAAGAGCATAATGAATCCAGTGCTCATTTTATTCAAAGATGGCATACGGTTCTCTACTCATCAGCAAGTGCTCCAAACATGGATCAGATGTAACTATGTAATTTATTCCTTCATTTCCTCAATAGAGAGATAAAGGAAGAAGTCTAGAAGTTCCCACTAAGAACTTATGATGAAGTACGCGAGAGTGCTCTCCAAATAGATCAAGCAGCAATCGATAGTGGTCGTAAGACATACATAACGAATGATAAATTAATCACTCCCAATCAAAACATTACGACCTACCCTAATGCCAAGAATACCAATCAAGGACCCAAAATCCTTAACAAAAACCATGGGGTAACAACAGATGGAGTAACAGACCAAATTAAAAGAGCAAACATTGTAAACATTTCGCTACCCGTTAATAATCAGTGAAATAACAACTTTACTCCAACAATCAAAGCGGTGGATTTTAATCGTCCACCACGACAACAACAACAATTACGTTAAATCCAAACACAAGGTCCAAATCAAAACCCAACTAGATAACAGATTCAAAACCAAAGGCAACAACCTCAAAATTTTAACTCTAACAACCAGCAACCTTATCATAATTTTGGACCACAGCAAGTTTCAAATCAACAACCTCGAAACTATAATCCCAATTTGTATTGTGGTTTCCACAAGATTAAAGGCCATAATACTAGAACTTTTCGTGACTATAACAAATTCATGCAGTTTTTTCCAGAAGACCGAAGATAACTCTTTATAGATATGTTCTTAGCAAATTCTATAATACCCACGCCAAACACTTACACAGGGGCAGTCTCCCCTCAAAATGCACCGCTTAAGATCTTTAACTATCTGCTCCCAAATGATTCTAACAATAACAGGTTAGATCCAAGTGGAACGAACAAGGGTGTTATGATAGGAAATAACGATCATGAAGCTTCAACTTCATTAAGTCCACCGGTCGCACCCCAATTAGGAACTCGACCACAAACCAAGATAGTTGGCCTGGTAGAACTAGACACTGAGCTACCCATAGAAACCATAACAAGAACACGGAATTATTCTTCTCAACCAGTTCCAAGTTATCCATTAGAACCAGACAACACTCAACAAACATTGGTAAAACCCATAGGCACTTATGATTTAATTAATGACTTAACAAAGACCTTCTCTCATATTTCCTTCTTGGATTTGTTGAAGAACTCTCCCACCCATAGGGCTTCTCTCTTAGAAGCATTAGGCCTTGGTCATTTAATTAACATCACTCCTCCATAAATGTAAGTAAACCATGTAGACTTCGATGTCTACCCTCCAGGGCAGCCAAATAGGGATACTGAGTTTATATTTGATATAAGAAAAATACCAACAGACACTGAAATCGCATGTAGAGGTGACCCAGATTTACATTTACAAGTATGGTTTTACAATAATTATGTTAAGCATGTAATGATTGATGATGGGGCAGTAGTTAACATAGTCCCCTTCTCTTTTCTTCAAAACCTAGGATATGGAGAAACAATTTTTTCCACAACACGAAATATGCTAAGAGGTTATGATAGCCTCAATGCCACTTCAATTAGAACCATAGTTTTACCAGTCACTTTAGGACCCAAGACGGTCCTCACCGAATTTTATATTATAGATCGGGAAACCAACTATAATATGATTCTCGGTCGACCATGGATACATCGCATGAAGGCAATCCCTTCCACTTTATTCCAGGAAATAAGATTCTTACTCTTAGGGAAAATATTTGTGGCATAAGGTAACCCAAAACCCTTTGATATACACCTAGCTAACTTGAAGAAAAGACCAGACGTTCACTCCGATTTTGAACTCCCAACGAATCAACTTAGTAAACCAATTAATTCAAAACCAGAAGAGAAGTTGATACCTACAACAAAATTGGAAATTACAAATCTAGTCGAGGGCATTCCAGCACTCAAAAATGAGACTAACGCTATAGAAACGGTATCATTAGGGACTACCACAAAAATTGTTGAATTACTAGAGAAAGATCTACCCATTCTCCTACCATTTGATTCTATGGGTATGGGATACACCCTAGGAATCGGTTCCCTTCCATCAGATGAAGTTTTTATGGTAGAAGTAACCGAGGCAGAAGAAACAGACATGATGAATATCCCAATGTCTATTTTTCCAAGAAAATATTGGACTCTCCACTTCAATGGAGCTAAATGTTGCTTTGGAGCTGGGGCAGGTGAGATCTTTACTTCTCCTGAGGGAAAGATCCTACCTTTTTCCTTTAAGTTAAATTTTGAGTGTACAAACAATGGGGCTGAGTACGAAGCCCTCCTCCTTGGCCTCATCATAGCCAAAAGGATAGGCATTGATAACATTAGAGTGCTAGGAGACTCACAACTAGTTGCAAATCAAGTCTCTGAGGTATATGAGACTAGAGCTAAACTATTACAACTCTACAAAACAGCGGTTTTAGATCTAAGAAAAGGATTCAACTTCATAATTGAAGCAATCCCACAAGAGCAGAACCTTCCTGTAGATTCAATAGCAACCTCAGCTTCTCATTTTACTCCAAACAGTGAGTTAAAAAACACAAGTTTCACAGTATCACTTTGTACTGAACCATTAGTGCGTAAAATACCAACAAACCACTCCTGACTCATATAGAAGTTGAGAATGAGTTTTACATCCTGGATCACTTTGACAGTGATAGAGTCACTCTCGAATATCTAAATGCCTATGCATAGCTACATCTTGCTCATCACACAGTAGATCTTTCCCTAATCCCACATTCCTCTTCCTATTTTGGAAATCCCATGATAGAATCTCCCTCGCAAAAGGATCTCGATATCTACAAGGTAGAGAACAGAGAAAGTTTGGAACTAGCTCCAGCCCTGCCTGAATTTGAAGAAGGCAACACTTCCTTGATCGAAGAAACAATTGACATAAACATTGGAATGGAGGAAGAACCAAAGATTTTAAAATTAGGATCCTCGTTAACTCCAGAGGAGATAGAAATACACACCCAAATCCTCAAGGAACATCAAAAGGCTTTCATGTTTAACTACAAAGAAATGACATGAATTGCACCACATATTGTGGTACACAATCTTGTCACCAAACTAGATGCAAAGCCAATTAAACAAAAGTCAAGACCAATGAAATCAAAAGTGGCTCTAATGGTAAAATAGGAAGTAATGAAACTTCTCCAAGTAGGATTCATCAAACCAGTTGACTATTCACAATGGGTATCTAATATCATCCTTATTCTCAAAAAGAATGGAAAGATACGCATTTGCATAGACTTTAGGGATATTAATAAAGGATGTCCCAATGATGACTTCCCGTTACCATCCATTAACATTATTGTTGATGCAACAGCTAGATTTGAACTGTTGTCCCTCATGGATGGGTTTTCAAGGTATAATTAGATAAAAATATCTAAACAGGATTGAGCTAAGACCACATTTATAACTCCTTGGGGAACTTATTGTTACGTTGTCATGTTTTTCGGTCTTAAGAATGTCGATGCTACATACTAGTGAGCAATGACATACATATTCCATGACCTTATTCATAAAATTGTGGAATCCTACGTGGATGACTTATTGGCCAAGGCCAAGAAGAGCTGTGATCACCCAGAAGTACTATGTATCATTCTCTCACGATTGATTGAATATGGTGTCACATTGAACCCAGAGAAATGTGTATTTGGTATGACAGGAGGAAAGCTTCTAGGTTACATTATATCCTCATGAGGGATTGATGTAGATCCATCCAAAATCTGGGTTGTTCTTGAAATGATTCCACCATCAGATGAGTCTGGTATTAGATCATTTTTCTGGAAACTAGGTGCAATTCGAGGGTTCATTTCGGACTTAAGTTTTGTTGTTCACCCAATCAACAATTTATTAAAGAAATATTATAGCATTGATTGGACCGAAGAATGTAACGAGGCCTTCAAAGCAGTTAAATGCTTCTTATTATCTCCTCCCACATTAATGCCTCCTAGACCAGACCATCCTTTGATCCTATATTCACAAGCTATTGATGTCTCCCTAGCTTGCATGCTAGCTCAAGAAGACAACAATAAACAAGAACATGCAATCTATTTCATTAGTTAGACGTTTCTTGATTATGAAAAATGTTATACACAGGAAGAAAGAGAATTCCTTGCCATAGTCTCTGCAATGAAACATTTAAGACATTACATGTTAAACCAAGAAACAAGGGTCATTGTAAAGACGGGTCATTTACGAGCATTCTTCATGCAAGGGTCTTTATCTAAAAAGGCTGGATGATTTATAACCTTAATGGGTGAATTCAAATTAACATTTGTAAATCAAAAATCTGTTAAGGGACAAATCATTGCAGACTGGTTAGCTAACAATCTGTTAGATGGAGGTGATCTGGTAGATTTGGACTTTCCTGATGAGTGGATATACTTTGTTGAAACCAGACCCCCCATCTCTACATGCCCTTGGTACACTGACATTGTCAATTTTATCATGGACCATATGTACCCACAAGGTGCCACAGCGCAACAAAGAAGGTGGTTACGCATTATCGCTGCTAAGTATGTTATCTTAGAACAAGTGCTCTATTGTAAAGCCTTCGATGGAATGCTTTTAAGATGTGTCGACACAGAAGAATCCAAGAAGATTCTTTATGAATCCCATAGTGGGATATGTGGAGGCCACTTTAGTGGTCACGTCACTGCTCGTAAAATACATCAAATGGGCTATTTCTGGCCCACTCTTGAACATGATGCAGTAGAGTTTGTGCGTAAGTGCCATAAATGCCAAGAATTCTCCCATAAGATGCACATGCCAACACAATCTCTATAACCAATAGCAACCCCGTGGCCTTTCTCCACTTGGGGTCTATATTTGATAGGGAAATTCTCTCCCTCATCAACGGATGGCCATAACTTTATAATCATGGCCATAGAATATTTTACCAAATGGGTAGAGGCCATGACTCTCACCACCGTGCCAGGTTCTGTAATCACTAAGTTTATTTTGAATCAAATCATTTGTAGGTACGGTGTCCCGCAAGTCATTATCTCAATTAATGGCACATCCTTTAAGAATGATGAGGTCTGTGAATTATGCAGTAAATTCAAGATAAATCATCATACAGCCTCTCTTTACTACCCTCAAGCCAATGGACAAGCCGAAGCAACAAACAAAGCATTAAAAGCTATTCTCCTCAAAATAGTTAAGGAGAACAAACGAGATTGGAATTTAAAATTATACCCAGCCTTGTGGGCCCATCGAACCTCAATAAGAACACCAACAGGAGGAACCCCTTTCTCATTAGTATTCGGGGCAGATGCAGTTCTCCCGCTTGAGGTTGAAATACCTAGTCTCTGCATCTCATTACAGGGGATTCTAGGAGAAGAAGCCTATAGAGAGGCATGCCTCTCTCAACTAGAAAGCCTTAATGAGGCCAAGCTAAATGCCGAACAATGGCATAGAGCCTATGCTGACTGGATGTGTCGAAAATATAACAAAAAAGTCTACTAAGCGAGAAATATATGAGGGACATCTAGTTCTAAGACTAGACAGCCAGATTGATATAAAACCGGCGAAGGAAGGAAATTTTGGCCCAAGTGGTTGGGCCCATACCGAGTCATGAAAGACTACAAAAATGGTGCATATCTCTTGTGTACACTAGAAGGTGAGGAATTCAATGGAACCGTCAATTCTTTGCATCTTAAATAGTTTTATGCATAAGACATCAATGTCGCCATTTGTATATTATATCTACCTACATTACATTAGTCACTTAATTGTTTCATTTTGTTTACTCGTTTCGTAACCATTGGGGTCAAGGAACTTATTCTTAAGCAATTCATTACAAACTTCTGAAAGTATTGGCAAAAACATTCAAAATCATATCTCTTCAAGTTTTCGTAATATCATCAAATAATTCTAAAATCTTTTCATCAAGATCGACAGACAAATATTGACGAAAACCATACCAAGGCCTACATACTTGGTTTTTCTCTTTCTTTCTATTAGGTGAAGTTGTTCTTACCTACGGTCTATTCTAGAAGCTTCTTGGTGTCACATCTATCCCTCTTATGTCTCTTTGAAACAAGGATATTCGAAAATCATAGATCAAAAGTGTCAAAATCAAATAAAATCAAAAATACCAAGAAAACAGAATATTTTATTTTACACACTTCTTTGCCCCAGCAACCTTCGGTGATAATCCCACATCTCTTACTAGTGGTGCAAGGTTGGGAAAGGAAAGAAGTGCCCCTACTCACCTATATCCTTCCTTTAGTGACAAACCCATGCTTCTTACTAGTGGCATGGGGCAGGGTGTGGGGGGTCCATTCACACAAATTAACAAATCTTGGTATTTTATAAATACAAATCAAATTATATTAAGTGAAAATAAGTGTCCAAATTCCAAAGAGATCAAATCCTAAAAACCATATTTTGTCAACCAAGTTGCCATTTATAGATCTAAGTCTAGATAAACTGGAAAGTAAGTTACCTTCTGAGTTTGGTGGTAGTTTTGAGTAGGGTAAGTGTGTAGGTCTAAGTTTGGTTTTGTCACTGGTTTGTCTATCTTTCATCATTTCATCCAGTCAAACTCATATAATTTGCGCCCTTCCCAACTCTTGGTGTTGAGCCCTCGCATCTTACTAGTTGTATGGAGTTAGGAGTGGGGCAAGTTCATCTCTCTCATCACTACATGTTCATCGCGTTTTTCCAAAATAAGAAGAAGCAACGAGCATTGCCCAAAGAAGCCAAAAGTTCAGTGCTACAATATGTTTACATCATCACATATCAGCATTACAAAACAAATCAAAGAGAAACATTATGTTATCACTTGTCATCCATTGCATACATTCTGAAAAGCATATAAAAACAAAGATTCGAAAAAAAATCTGGTGTACACATGGTAAACAAATCAAAAAAATTCTAGATACAAGAAGATCTAGATCCAAAAAGAGATATATATGTATAATGTTTTATATATAATGCCATCATGCACTAGGCATGGTCAAAACGCTCAATGAGCCCAGAAAATACAAAAAACACTCGTATAAATATCCAACCAAAAATCACTACATAAAGACACCATGATCTCTCAATCCCTGTGAGATCCCTCAGATGGTGCACAACCGCATCTAGGACTCCTGCTATGATGATGCTTTGAATGAAATGAGGGCTCACGATCACAGTCAGTAGTTGTGGTCTCACTGTGAGAATGACTCCTCCTCATCAAGGGCTCAGTGGTCCTATATCTAACTACCTCAGCATGGAGAGAAGTCATGATCTTTGCTGCCTTCCAGATAGGGGAAAACATGTCAGTATGTCTACCAGCTACTAAAGGCTCTCCCACGTCCATAGTAACCTTGGCCCATGTACTCTCCAAAGGGAGCAGTAGAGTGTCCACACACACATGGTGAATCAATTCTTGCCATCCCTCAACAGTTGTTGCAAATAAAAAAGGAGAAATAAACAAGTTAGAAAATTGTCCATGATAAAGTCAAAAACAAACGAAACAACAAAAGGTAAATATCAACTAAACAATTCTAACTAAAACAAAATCAAGAAAATATTAGTAACTCACTCGGATCTCAAGGCATCCAGGTGGGATCTCTAGGATCTGCACCTGTCACTGACATTGCCACTGACTATGGAATCTCCTCCAAATATTTTAAGAAGTGACGTCCTGCTATGGACTCATCATCTCCCCCAATGTCCCGAGAAGGCAACTCCTCTAAGATTAGAGTCACCTTCTCTACACTCTCCTCCACCCTCTCAGCCCTCAAGATATCCTAAGTGTCATGTCACTCAGAGTCACTCTCATCATCCCCAGCCATCCCACCTGTCTCACCTGCCTCCCTCCATCTCCTCTCATGTGAACTCCTCAGATTTTGAGTTCACATCAATAGTCTCATCGCTCTCTCCACTATGATCAGGACCGGCTCTGATCTAAAGTAAAGGTGTTGAGAAGCACCGGCTACCCCTTGGGCACAAATAACCCGCCTAGCTGCAATGGGAACTCCATGAGTGATCGTGGTCCAACCTCGGCCTCTAGGACCTCCCCTAGCCTCGCGAACAAACCTGTATACTGGCCCCGCTAGAGGAAACATATCAAAGTAAGGGAGGCAAAACTATTTTGGTACTCTGTCAAAGGGGTGGATCTCCAACTTCCCCATCCTTTCTATCAGCTGACTAGTAGTATAGCAGGTGATCAATGTGTTTGTCTCTTCTCCCCATAACCCTGCCATGGCCTGATAAGAAGTGGCCTCCATGTCTGCAATAGTCAAAGAAGCCACTGGCTGGTGTGGCGTCCTAAGTACGGTCATCCTTGTCCACCTCGTTTCCCTGACAGCCCTGAGATCCTCTACCTGTACACCTCTCCCATAGGGAATGATGCACTCATACACCCAACTCATGACTAGAGTAGGGTGGCTCAATGATTGCCCCTGTAATCTGACCACCCTATACAAATCATGATAGGTGGTCCCAAAGATGTCTGCTCCCCAAGCATAAA
Organism: Taxus chinensis; assembly: GCA_019776745.2. Taxonomy (NCBI): domain Eukaryota; kingdom Viridiplantae; phylum Streptophyta; class Pinopsida; order Cupressales; family Taxaceae; genus Taxus; species Taxus chinensis. The sequence goes on along the minus strand of CM034153.1, from coordinate 564,827,583 downwards.
TGTGGCCATGTTCCTCAATCTGTGTAATGATAGGAGCCCAGCACTATAAGAGAGTATCCCCTCCCTTGTACCCAATCAACCATGAGGCAAGGATACCATTATAGCCTAGCGGAGCACAGGGATATCTGAACCAACAATAGAATGGACCTTCACCCCCTTCTTTGAGCCCATGGAGACAACAGCATCTCCCATATAGGTGGCCCACTAAACCATCTGAGATCTAGATACTACTGTCTTGAGAGACAGTTGCCTCCCAAGAATCAGGACCCCCAATATGTGATAAACATCCTCTAGGGTGATGGACCACTCACCCCTAACTCCTGGAAATCGGAAAGTGTTCTGATCTACGTCCCAGTATGAGAATAAGTGACACAATATGTGACTAGTAGGTGTAACATGAGGGACCTGAGCAATCCTCCAAATACCAGCCCTTTGTAGAGTATCTCACTCTGCCTGAGTAAGTGCCTCTAGCACTGTAGGGAGCCAATCACACTCCCTCTCTCTGCTCCATCTGATGTACTCCCCCTTCTGCAATCACCCAAAATAGAGAAAAAGAGTAAGTTAGTAATGTAATCCAACTAGAGAAATTACCAACATAATATAAAAATGTCAAAAATGCAAAGACAATTAAAAATTACATCTCTTTTTGCATTTTGTTCGAAACTGTTGCCCTGTGTACAGCAGCATTTTCATAACCCGCCACCTTCTAGGGTGGCTAGTCCCATGACCACCACCCTATGTAGGGCGGCAGTCCTGTCCTAAATCGGCGAATGCCCCTTAAGCCCTAAAACACTTAAAAAATGCAAAAATACATCATTTTGGATTAAATGAAGACCTACCCTATGGGTGCCCCCCCTAAAGACTCATTTAAGACTAACATTTTCAAAAATAATCCCACCAAGACAAATATTTCTATATTTTGGATTTAAAAATGATAAAATGAGAAGAAGTAACCTAAGACTTCACGGGCCGATTTCTTGCTCTTGGAAGCATGATCACGATCTCACAATGGACATTTTGACTGTACTCTCGTCAAAAATGGTCACATGGGTCCCAGAGCTCAAAAACCACCAAATCAACATGTGTAAATGAATAGTAAAATGAGCTCATTTTAAATATATATAGTATTCCTAATTTCTACAGGTTTTGATGTTTTTAAGTAGAAAACCTTGGAGCATCGACGGAGGTAAGTTCTAATCCCCAATGTGAATGGTAAGTCCTCATTCAAGCATATTAATTTAGTTTTATTTTTTTTATTTTATCTATCTGCACTTGAGTCCTCTTTTCATTTTACAGGTAGTTTGGAATTAGATAACAACATTTCTTGACACACACTCTTGGTCATTGTGTATAACCTCTAACTCCCCATTTTGGGACCGCCATACTCGGACCCATTGTTTTATGCCTCTTCATGGCCAAAACGCCTCTCTTGGGGGCAATATGTACGTACCCAAAAATGTAGGTATTGTACTAGAAAAGAGGTTATTGAAGCCCCAATGATGATTCAGGGTCTCTTATCCATGGTGTTCAGAATCCAAAAAATCTCACCAAGTATATGATTTTCATCCCAAATGCTCTATCCAGCTTTGTGTGCTTTAGTTTAGGAATAACCCCCTTTCTCTTTGCATTTTGGTCTTAAGTGACAAGACTGCTGCCCTGCCTGGGACAGTGGTCCCGTGACCACCACCCAGGATAGGGCGTGAGTCCTGTAACTGCACCCCCTACATAGGGCAAAGTCCTGTGCTATATTTTCAACTAAACGTTCCTTTAATCGCATCAAACGTAAATATTCAACTTTCACCCACATTCTTCAACCACTTTGGCTTGCATTTACAGTTTTGGTGCCTATTATTTCTAGTGTTTTCCCTTTTTTAATAGTAAAGGAGATCAATTCCAAGTTACCCTCTGGTAAATCCAAATGCTATAAATAGCTACAACTTGTTTTCAAACAAATGGCCCCTCTCCTTTTGTGTTTGATTATTCAATTTGTTGAAGTTCTTGCATGAGTTTCAATAGTTTCATATTTTGCATGAATTATCAACCTCTCATTTTTGTTTTAGAGATCATTTGATCTTCTTATTTTCATCTTACTTTATTGTCGTCCCATACAATCAGTCTAGAATAAGGTAGTTTCTTTTTTAGATTAGAATCCATTTAGAGTTGCAGGTTTTGTTTGTCACAAAAGATAGATTCCATAATTCTCAACGTATTTGTGTTGTATCCCCAATAATAAATCCTAATAGGAATTACATAGTCAAGCTTGTTCACTTGCACTATCCCTCTCTTACTTGCATTGTATTACAGTTTATATCCAAAGCTGCCATTATTCGAGTATCTTCATGCTGGACACTATCACATACACACTTTTCTGGATTCACGAGAGCACTATAAGGAATGCCAAATCGAGAACACTGAGGGGACAAGTCACAACATAACTAGGATTTACCATGTGTTAACTGTAAACTCCAAGTTTGAGCTATCAAAGTTCTAGTTACAATATAAGTGAATTAGAGTTGTAAATTATTTCATTTTAGTTAAAGCTCACTTTCAATATTGCCAGGGAAGTTGTGGGGAATGATAGTTTCCTCAGAAACTATGATTCATTCCTTACTTCTAAGGTAGGATTTAAGAGTAATTCGATTAAACTAGTTAGTTATTTAAATATTTAGGATAAATTCATGAACTACATAGGAAATAGCTATACCATAGCTACCTTGTCTTGTTTTAATTTAATGATTATTAGATTAATTTCCATTTTCTTAATGTATTAGAATAGCTTCTCTTTTAATTTATGTTCAAATACACATCATCGAAAATACAAAAAAAAAAGGAATATATTATGGATAGTGTAGATATATATTTCATAGTTAAGTTGATTCATTTCAGTTAAATCTCGGATCATCTTTGCATGACAATTTTTTTGGACCTAGAGAGCCCAGAGGGTTACGTTTTTGAACCGGTGGTACCTCAACCAAATCTCTGTAAACAACCAATAATTGATATAGATCAAGACCTTATATGAATTCAGGTTTTTACAAATTTATTCTGATAAACCTACAAGCAATTAGTGAACAATTGAGAGAATTGAATATTGAAAGATGACAAGGCATACACATTCTGGTCAAATCAACCCAAATACAGAGTTGCCTTGATAGGATATCTGCATTACTATACATGGACATTCGAAAGAGAACTAGCCACCAGTAGATCCTCTGAACCCACTTAGTTCTTAGAAAAACATAGTAAACTTCCTCATCGACATAGATTTATGGCTTGACATTTTCCTGTTGACCTCTACTTCTCTGCATGGAAAAATAACCTTAAGGTACAATGAAAAGATCAGACAACTTCCTGGTTTTGACCTCCACTCCACTACATGGTAAAATAACCACTACATAAATATTAGATAGTCGGAAGGATAGATTGACTCCTCATATGACCATAGGAGGTCTGCCACAACCACAAACTTACGATTACGATCCACAGGTCCCACAATCCAACGGAGTGGCTACTAATCAATCAGGTGTTGATGTTGGTTTACACACATTAATATTCAAAACCTCACCACTTCTGCCAGACATCATTACACAGTTCTCCATATTAAACGTAACAGCCAATCAGGCTAGGGATTTCATGACTAGACTAGAGAATCATCCATAAAACTCTAGAGGATCCACTTTTACACCTCTCATCCACATTTTTATGACCTTCTCTGGAAATATACATGAAGCACCTACGGATCATTTTCCATGTATCCAATAGCCAATAAATAGGATCTTGGCAGAGCTCAACATTGATTGGAGCCTCCGAACAGCTATTATATCTGAACGATCCATTACACCAATTTCTAGGTTAGGAGGGCCTTCTTTGCCTTAGATTCATAGATCCCATTATTCCATGTTGAGGATATAATATTCCCCAAATATTTTTTCTGTATCCACATATATTCCATTCTCACTGGCTATCTCAAAATGACCTCCTTAAGTACGAAGAAGAGTTTCTTGTAGATTCCCATGCTCACATGTAGACTTTTGCCTATCGTACAAGTACCTTCTACACATTGGTAATATTGAACATCTGAAAGAGGTATGGACACAACTAGAATCCATACATTAAGGATACTTGGTATATCAAGGATAGTAATGACAATATAATACCTGAAGGAATTCGAAGAAATGGTCCCATCTCCTATTAATTGACTGATTTTTCTTTAACCCGTCCAATGTTGACTCTGTTGCTACCCCCCGAGTATCACCACGTAATTCAAAACTATGGCATGACCTCTGCTATCTCCATGTGAGTTGATCAAGCTAACCAATTACATCACCTGCATAGTGGTGCCCTAGTCAGTTATGAGTTTAGCCATTTGATGTCTCCCACCTCCTTGAAGTTATTTGCCTTAAATCCTCCTAAAGGTTGTGTGGATTATCTCACATTTAGTAAATGGGCCTTGGGAGTAGATATTATTGATGCTAATAGATGCTTCTGAAGCACTCTTATCTTCCTAGATAAGAAATGGTTGTGGCTCAATGTATGTCCCATCCTTTTTAGGTCCATGTATGTGGACTCTCCCAAGTATTAGCTCACCAGAGTTCGTCAGTATGTGACCATACATCCATGACTCATTGCATGAGCTCATCCAATGCTGCGAAATTATAGTGGTAGGCCAGGTGGCCTGAGGACCCACCACATATGGCAATTGTTGATGGTATCTTTTTAACAAACATGACGCTATTGATCAAGCATCAGACATTTCCTAGTAGTCAAAAACCTGATTATTGTCCTAGGGCCTTTCACCTGATTCCATTATTACCACATAATCGTTGTCTGATTGTCTAGTTGACCTTATGGAGTATGAAAAATGATTTTTTGACGATCCACAATTTTATCATACAGATCCATTTTCCATGTTTCAACCTGTAGTTGATTTGAAGTATCTCGTAAAGTCTAATTCCATGGTTGTAGTGATCTCGAGAAATCCTTTGGGAACTTTGGTTTCCAACTAAATGTTCCTTCAGATCATACTTCTCCATGCTAAGAAGGATTGTTTCCTTCTCAAAAGGATTCTAGGTTTCCTCTTAATTGGATCTTCATAACCCTAATGATATATTCATTGAAGAGATAAGGCTCGCATATTGATCATTACTATGCCTATATATGTTGACTGATTCCTTCTCTATGTCTGGTGATAATTCTAGTTTGATCCCCTCGGACCTATGGCACTTAAAGAGATCACTACCTTGATATTGCAGTCACTCTAATGCCAAATCAATGATGACTAGGTCTCTGTCATCATGTATTTTTAAGGACTTGATATAGATTTTTGATTACCATTGTTATAATAAAAAACATAAGCATGATAAACATTGTCATTGCAAAAGTTCACTTACTTGGTGGCTCTGGTAAACCATATGTCTTCTTCAAGACAAGTTGGAATAGATATTGATCCCTAAATCTTCATCTGAAAAAAGTTAATCCTATTTTATATACATTGTTAGTTGATAGTTTGATCTTAGCAAAACCAATTCACTACATTAGCTATTAGGTCCACATATTGTTGGGCCCCTAATTTTAGCTTCCAAATCTTAAGGCGCACATAGGCGCGTACAGCCGGCAGGAGAAAGCACGCAAGTGATAGGTGCATAAGGAAGGAGTTGAAAAAGGCTTCTTGAAGAACCCAAGGATGTGCACGCCACACGAAGAACAATTCAGGACTTAGCCAGTTTTGGCCTTTGGGAAAGAACAAATGAAGAATGTGTTCCATTCAGATAAGGTTCCAGCCTGGCGATAAGGATGTCCTGGAAGGAATATACCTTGTGATAAGAAAGATCCAAAAAGTTAATCATGACACAGAGAGGCATGCGCCCGGGGTGACCCACACCTTGACACTTGGGGCTAGATCTGAGGCTACAGAGGAGTTTGTTAGAGCTCAGAGGCCTATTTATACGCATGCCCTTGGCAAAGAAAGAGAGATGAAAAGTGAGGTAGCAGAGCTCTGCAGGATTACTGCGAAAACTACTGGGATGAAACTGGGTACATGAATTCATAGTAAGGATGTAGTGAGGGAAATGGGGAATGATTTTTTTGACTTGTGAGAATACATGTATGGATCCACATATGGCATGCATGACTACGGTCTGCCTCCTGTAATCTTTTATAAGTAAACACTATGAATGAATGTGATAAGGTTTCCATGACAAATTGTATCAAGGTCTCTTTCTCTATATTACTCTACATATTATCTAGTATGCACTTCTGTTCTTAGGTAATCGTGAATCTTGACTTAAATGGTTAAGTATAGTAATAGATGTACAACTTCCTTAGTTCTATTATTTCTATTGTGCGCATTGGTTCTATCATGATTGAAGGGGTGTAGAAGCCGTCCTAAGCTCTATAGCCCATTCATGTCTGTTAAATCACTAAGTCAAAATCACGAAGCTATGCCTTCTACTGAGACTCACATAAAAGAGAGACTCGGATCCCTCTCATGTGCACCTCGGGTGAGTGCCCAGTGCCCACTGGGTGATAGGCCGGCGTGCATGAGGTTACCTTTTTTTTGGTGGGTGTAAAAGTGACTACATCTTGGTTCCGTTGCCGGGACCTCTTTTTGAAGTTGTAGTGGAACATGGCATATATCATGATCTCTGTAAAAAGTGATGATGGAGATTCTTAACACTTGGAAGGTGTTGAAGATTAGTTTAAAAGCACAGAGGATGAATTCACTCAGAGATTTAGTACCAGATCTAGTTTTGACTACACAAATATGGGTGGAAGACACTCTTTACCATGAGTTGTACAAAACCTTCTTTTGTTGTTTCCCAGTAGAGTTATTCGAATGGCTCTCAGGCTTATACATCTAGATCGGGGGTGGCGTTATAAATCATACCCTTGGACCCAAGAAACATATCAAAACCTGCAAGACATTGATCTAAATTGGACCCGTGCTATAAACCATTGGTGGAAGGGAATACTGACTAGCTACACTTTGGAATACGTCAATTTCCATGTATTCCTGTCTAGAAGTTGTTGAGTTTGAGTTCTTGCGGGATAGCTCAGGGGATAATTTTTGTCATGTTATTCCTCTTGCAATCAAAATCTTGATGGTAACCATGGGTTTATAGGCATTTCCTTATGGCTAGCTAAACCACTCTTGAGAGCTAGGCAAGGAAGCCAGGTTGGGGAAGGATGGCTGATCTAACAACTGAACAGGAAAGGGAGGAGAGGTACGGCTCAAGTATAACGAAGCGTGTGAAAATGAGATTGATAGATAGCATGGGGTTATAAGTGGGTTATGGAGCTAGAGATGGTGGAAAGGAGTTAAGGTTCACGCGGAGGATGTGGAACCCAAACAGTCTGTGGATACCCCATCTTGGTAAGTGTGGAAGAGACAACCTTACGGCTTCTGATGAGAGTCTATCACGTAGAGAGAGAAGAGTCATTGGCACACATCTGACCCCACCTAGTGACTGGACCTTGGCACTTGGGTTGTTTGAATGAGGGAAGAGTACAGTTGATCCATTTGATATCGGTGGAAGCAACCTACCGGTGCCTAGAACATAAAATTTCTCGTTTGGGACTTCTATGGCTTCACACACTATTCTAGTATTTGGTGGAATGTTTGGACAAGGCACATATACAACTGGTTTTAGAAGTGTGTTGGGAAGTGGTGGAGGCAACTATGACTGGGAGTGGTACTAGTTCACAAACTATCGACGCACAATTTAGTGGGACGACGGGAGCACTTAGACATGATAAACATAGGCCCTGTACCTAACATAGGAGGATCTGGAGGTGGAAGTGGTGGAGCTGGTGGCTCAGTATCTAGTGGATCTGGCATGGAGGAGGAAACACCAGAGGAAACCAAGGGACTGGATCGAGAGGGCAAGGGCCTCAGCCACCTCCTCAAGTATTTTTTGAGATGTCTCTACACTTACTAGATTACAGTGGAATAGAAGATGCCACAGAGCATGTGCATAAATGTGACCTGTTATGGCATGCAAAGGAGAATCATAACCTAGGATCGAAAGGCCAGTCAATTTGTAATGACCTTGCAAGGACGCATGCGCATAGGTGGTATAGAAAGTATGACCCTCATCAGACTGCTGTGGATTATACCGCACTGAGAAATGCATTCTTGGCAGAATTCCACATACCTGAGTTTGAACAAAAGAGCATTAGCTCTCTCACAGAAATCTAGCAGGGAATGGCAGAGAGCGTGTGGGAATACAATGATGCACGTTTTAAAACTCTTTTTTCAAAGACTATCTTATGATATCCATCCTTCACAACATGCTCAGTGGTTTTTCGAAGGATTGATCACACCCTTTAGGAGGGGCTCTTATCTCATAAAATGTTCACAAACCTGCGTGAAGCATTAGAAGCTACTTTACGTGCTGAAGGTAGGTTGGTAGTGTTAACACTGGTGTTAGCCCATTTCTGGAGGCTCAGATTGCTGTCATGGATAAGCAATTGGAGAAATTTTCTACCAACACAATTCCAGAGATTCATGGAGGGTTGTGGTGCATGGATTGTAACATGTAGAAGGACACACAAAGGATAATGGTGGGATATGTACTCGGAAGGTGGTACACACCATGGTAGTAAACTATGAGATATGTCATGAGGACCATGATACAAGTAAGTTCTCCCTGTTACAGCACATGATCCATAAAAATGTATCTTGTTATTAAAAAATATGTACCTTAACCACTCATGACACCAAGGATTGTAGATTGATTGACCAAATTCATGAGGCAATTGATCTTGGTGTGCACTAGACTGGCATTACCAGTAGTTCCAAAGGAGATGAATGATCAGTTATGAGGAGCACAAAGATGGAGATGCACGTGGAAGAGGGTTTCATAGAGGATTTTGTGGTCATGGTAACCACAGAGGGGAAGAAGTGAGTTCCCATGTGGGACATGTTTTAATTATGGAGCTATAGACCATTAGAAGAGAAAATGTCCAAATCTTCTACAATGCTCTTGGTGTGGAAAGAAACATAAGTACAAATAATGCCCAGATTTGTACGAACATATGAGTCAGTAGTACCGAGAAGGATAAGGGCATTGCCATGGTGAGTATTAAGAAGACTGACATGCATAGTGGCTCCTATGTGAGTAATACAGGAATCAAAACTAGAGCCTGTTATGGTAACAACGAGGGTGGAATCCACACATGCAAAAGAAGCACCTAGGCAGAGACCTTTGGTTTTGAGAGAAGAAGTAGTACATGAGAAGTATCCAAACCCGGCTCATCAAAAATAAGTCTACTAGGAAACCTTGGACGTAATTCAAAGTTTACAAGGGGAGATCCAATGCTTAAAAGAGTAGACTAGAAAAGATGAGTAAAGGAGGTCAGTGGAAGCACCATGGGATGAATTGGATTAGGTTAAGGAGGTGTGTAAACTACTTAGGCTGGAGAATATTATTCCCTTGCTAGGGGCATGGTTGAGAGAAAAGGTAGCCATGCATGCTGGGGAAGAACACGAAAGGTAGATCCTGCATGCAAACCTTCCACCTCACAACCTTGATTATGACAAAGAGATTACCTTGAACGCAGTAATGGATGGATGGTTGCTTAGCAACATCCTCTTTGACACAGGTGCGGAGGTCAATGTTCTCACTCTGGATGCATGGCATCAAATGAGAAGGCCTGCATTGTAGCCATCTTTAAATGTGTTGTATATGGAAAATAAGACAAAGGTTATGCCCATAGGTGTCTTGAAGGATGCAACCATTACTATTTAGGGGACTAGGTTCACTAGGTATTTTTAAGTCTTGGCGCTTGCCGAGGCAGATAATTTCCCAGCTCTACTTGAGTGCACCCGTGGTGTTATAATAATAATGCAGATCTCTGGTTTAACAAGGGGTACATAAGCTTTGAAAACAAGGAAGAGCATGGTAGTTATACCACTTGGTTGATGGGAAGTCCACCCCCTATACTAAACCCATTGGGGATGAAAGTCCTAGACAGAATATATGTGCACTCCATAAGAGATCCAGAGACCATCCACCCTACATAAGGAGTCATCCAGTTTGATGATGCACAATCTGTCAGTGATACTACTAGTATAGCATGTGATAATTAGGCACATGGGACTTATGAATTGATTGGGTGACATATGAAAGGATCGGTAACCAAAGGTAACAACAACACATGTACAGTTCAGCACCTGAGGAGGGAAAAAAATAACCAAGGTATTCTGGGGATGCATACCCTGAGGTCTTTTTGAGAGAGATGGAAGCTCACTCGAGGGAGGACGAGTGGTGAAGTATGCTAGGTTATGTTTTGATAGGCACAACAACAAGGTGGTGGGCCACACAATATTGAAAAACTTGTTGGAGTGGTGTGAAGTTAGAATTGTGATCACTGTCTGATTCTCGAAGAGTAACATACCCACCGTTATTAAGGATTACAATGGCAATGGACCTGTGTGCATGTGTTTGTTTTCAAAATAATGCTAATATGAGTAAAGACTAACACCTAAATAGCCTTAACTTAGCAAGAATTAAACAACAAACTAAACACCATCAAGATAAGAATTAAACAAGGGATAGATGCTAGCATTCATCAATACAAACTTTGAAACTAACAATGCTAAATATCTAAACTCCTCTATTCTCTAACAACAAATAAATGAATGGACCTAAGTAAGCTCCATGGCTATCAAAATAGTTGTCCTTAGTATGCCAAGTAACCTAGGAATGAGGGCCTATCAAAGTTGGGCTACAAGACCCCTTTGACACCTCCCATATGACTTAAGCACTTAAGAAATAGGCTTAACTCTTCAAGATGATAAACTCTCAAAAGGGCAAGGTACAAGCTCTTAGTCTCTTTGCTAGATGCTTTGCATTTTGCTCTCTAAGGAGTTTAGGTGTAAGTAAAAAGGTAGGTGGAGGGCTCTTTATATAGCCCAAAGGATAAAGGATTCAACACACTCTCATGAATGTGGGATAAAGGTAAAACATGATTAGGAATGGATAAGGTTGCTTTATTAAAGGTAACCTTACTTTAGAAGGGATTTAATACACGTTTAGCAAGTCATGGGAGTTGGGGGTATTTTTTTTAATCAAAGGTGATTAATTAATAGGTAGATGTAAGCTTATAGAAGATAATTAGAAGAATATTAGTATGATTTACGCTATTATAAGGGGATTAAATCAATTAAATATTGATTTATTGGTTAAATGGAAGGGAAAGCTAATTAATTAAATAATAATTAATTAGTCTATGTAGAAGGGGTGATTTATTAACGGGGAGGTCATTAATTAGGGTATTTGTATAGGAAACTTAATTAATTAGCTTAGTGTAATTAATTAATGATGATATGAAGGAAAATGAGTGATTTTGATGATATGTCGTTGATTCGCAAGAAAGGGGGATAATTAGCGCAATTTAAGTATTTAAAATTACTTGGGCGTAATTATAAGTGTCTACATTTTCCCCTCTTTTGGGGTGGCGTAAGTGATGCCACTTCAAAGATAGTAGACAGAAGAGATTTTGAAGGGATAGAAGAAAAATTATAGGAGGGAGAGAGTGCCCCCCTCGAGTGTCGATGGGGTGATGGAAGGAAGACGATCGACAATCAAAATAGATGAGAAGTAGGCAGAAGAATGGGGACGAGGTAGCGATGCCCCGAGGAAAGGGAGAATTAAGGGTGAAAGGGAAGAGGTGTAGAAAAAATATGGATGAGGGGAGGAGAAGAGCTTAACCTCTAGCCGCTTATTTGTTTGGAAAAAATTTGATGTCATCACATTTCCATATGAACTACATCATCGGTCCCTTATGAAAAATATAAGCATATGACAAAGGTAGAATGACATGAAAAGCCATACTAAGAACAATTTTCCATTGATGAAAGTACCAACTCCACGTAACATACAATAATGCAATGCAATACGAGAAGGAAAACAAGCTCATATAACATGGAAAACAAGTACGAACACATATATCCAACCCGACAATGGTCAAGACAGTTGTACAAATATTTTGTTATCAGTTCTGAAGAGATCCACAAGTTCGTGACTGATGACAAGGGTTAAAAATGATGCCCCAAGTAAGGATACATGCAAGGGGAAATGAAAATGGACACGGGGTCCATGAAAAGTGTTTGTGCACAACGAAAAGAGCACCAGGCAACCAAAAGTGCTCCAAAGTACAAACGAAGCAAGCAGCTAGCTTTTGTGAATGGTTGTGAATCTAGTGATCTGTGAGTTATATTAATCGGGGAAGATGTGAGACAAACCAACAAGATATGGAGAAAATACCATGCGCAAGACACAAGTTTCAGCTGTAAGAAGCAAGTTACCATTTTGTAGGGTGTTTAACTTTTTTAGGATTATTGTTTTTAAAAAAAATTCCTTGTTTTTGGATTTTTTTTTTGATATAGTAAATGTTTGTATTGTTTTGGCTTTCTGAACCATGATAAACAATAGAAGAAAGGAGAAGAAGAAAAAGAAAGGGCCTAGGGAGCAACAGAAAGTGCCCTAGGTGGAAGAAAAGAGAAACAAACGACAAATAATGTCCTTGTTAAGTGGAAAAATTAAGAAAAAATAATTATTTGAAAAATAATTATTTACGAGGGTGTGAAGAAGAATAAAAATTTCCAGGGAGCAATAAAATTTTCCAGGGGAGAAGAAAGGGGTATTGCACAAAAAATTCCCCAACACGGTGAAAAAAATAAGAGAAAAATAATTATTTAATTAAAAATAATTATTCCACAACGAATAGAGGAGAAAACGGTGAGCTAAATGGGTGTCCCGGCCGTTCCGAATCGGTGAAAAAAAGGTTAATATACCCCCCCAGGGGGGTAAAAACATCGCAATCAGTTCATTTTAACCACTCAGTTTAGAAAACTTACCATGAGGCTCTGACACTTAGGAGAAATGGTGATCGCACGTGATCGTTTGAGGTGTGCTGTAGATTGTAGATGATAGATCTATAGACAATATCAAATGTTATTTTCAAGTGTTATTTTGATGTATATGGATGGGACGATATGATGATATTGGTGCAGGGGGGATAGATTTTTGATTATGCACAACCCCTCTTGCCCCCATTGATAATATGATATGTGATGATTAGCTTAGCATACATGCATGATGTAAAACTTAGCATTTTTGTTTATATAAGATGTATAGATGATGCTAGATGTGATGATAGTGATGGTAATGTGATGTGAATGATAACAAAACATAGCACATGCAAGAAACACAATCAAATTCTACAAAGAACACCAGGAATTAATGCAATACACCATGAATCACCATGCCTTATTAACAAGTAACAAAACACAACCAAATGCGTTAAGAAATAAATAATGAATTAACACACTAGCATGTCGAAACCCAACGCAATATGCACAAGCAAGAATGAATCTAATCTAAGCAAGAAAATATGAACTATGAAAAAGTACACCCAAGCAACAAACAACTTAAAAGCAAGCACGCAAAACACTATACAAGCAACAAGCAAAGCAAGAAAACAAGACAATGCAAGTAAATGTTTTTGTAAGATATGTTGTCATAAACCAATTTTCTATTGTTTAGGTTTTTGTGAAACAATTTTATATTCTTTTTGTGTTTTGTGAAACAATTTTCTATTGTTTTTGTGTTTTCTTAAAACAATGGTCTATTGTTTTTGTGTTTTCTCGAAACAATTTTCTATTGTTTTTGTGTTTTGTGAAACAATTTTCTATTGTTTTTTCATTTTCTCAAAACAATGTTCTATTGTTTTTCTATTTTCTCGAAACAATTTTCTATTGTTTTTGTGTTTTTTCTTGAAACAATTTTCTATTGTTTTTGTTGTTTTTCTCGAAACAATTTTATATTGTTTTTGTGGTTTTAACAATTTTCCAAAGCTATGTGCAGGTAACCAAGAAAAGCATGGATGCCCCCAGTGTTAGGTGGGGAATATACAAGGGTAGAAGCCACATGCTTATGAACAAGAAGGTGAATTCATTGAGTTGCCCCCAGTGTAAGATGGGAAATAACAAAAGACCACGTCCCTTATTAGATGAATAGAAGAAGGGAAAGCCGGATCAAGGCTGGACAAGATGGTGTGCACAAGGAAACTTAAAGGCAGAACCAGATCCAGGCCAAAGACAACTACCCTTCTAATATAGAATTCTTGTGAACAATGAATCCTCCCGAGGTGCCGGGAAACCATTTTTCACCCAAGGACTTGTCCAAAGTGCCACAATTGCGTGGTTTTCACTAGTGGATGAACATGTTTTCTCTTTTTCTTTTTCTAATTTTTTTTTTGATGTTTTTGTATTTTTTTTTAATTTTTGTGCCATGTTCAAGCATAGAACTTCTTAAGATGCATGGTGTTCATTGGCTCTTAGAGCTCATCACCATTGGGGTGAGCCAGTTTGTATGCCCTGGTGCCGTACTTGGCAACTATGACATAGGGTCCTAACCAGTGTGGTTTGAACTTCCCTTTCTTTTCTCACTCTGCTCTAGTGTTGAACTGGTTCTCCTTCATAACTAAATCACCCACCTCAAACTGGTGAGGGATGATTCTCTTGTTGTAGTTACGGGAGATTCTGTGTTGATATACCTTTAGGTGATTAAGAGCGTGAATGTGCCTCTCATCCAGGAGCTATAACTCAGCCAATCTTGCCACTCGATAATCTTCATCCTTATCCAAATAGTCCTGAAAAGAAATTCACATGGATGGGAGTTTGATCTCTAAAGGGATGATAGATTCTGTCCTAAACACTAGGGAATATGGCATCGCACCCGTAAGAGTGTGAATTGATGTTCGGTAGGCCCAGAGGGCTGGGTGGATTTGTAGGTGCCAGTTTCGACCGGTTTTGCTAACCACCTTCTCCATTATCCTTACCAAAGTCTTGTTTTTTGCCTCAGCTTTTCCATTACCCTGAGGGTAATATGGTGTGGACCATTTCAATCTGATTTGGAACTATTGGCAAAGACCTTTCATAGTTTTGTTCTTAAATTACTTCCCATTATCTGTGACAATGGCTGCAGGGATACCATATCGGTAAATAATGTGATTCATGATGAATTTAGAAATCTGTGCTCCTGTGACATAGGTTAAAGGGATAGCCTCCACCCATTTTGTAAAGTATTCTGTAGCTGTGATGATATGTGTATGACCATCAGATGAGGTAGGAGTAAGCTTCCCTATTAGATCAAGTCCCCACTTAAAGAATGGCCACAGGGTAGTGATTGGTTGCAATGTTTGTGATGGAGCATGGATGAAATTTCCATACTTTTGGCAAAGTATACAATTTCTAACATAATTACAACAATCATTTTCCATGGTGGGCCAATAGTAACCTACTCTTAACAGTTTCTTAGCCAAGATCATTCTGTTTGTATGTGCTCCGCATACTCCTTTGTGTACTTCTTTAATTGCCTGGATTGACTCCATCACATCCAGACAACGTAACAGATTCCCATTGTAGCCACGATGATAAAGTGTACCTCTTAAAAGGGTGTAATGGGATATCTGGCAAGGCTTTGCTTTTCAGAACGGGAGATATTGGGAGGGAAAGTACTGTCCTTAAGATAGGTGAAAATGGGTTCGTACCACGGGGAATATGGACCCAACAACCTCACAAGCCAGAAAGATTCCGACACGTCATATATGGGCTGGTGTAGATTTTCTACAAAAAATGGCATATCATTGTTCCCTGGTGGAATAAAAAGCATAGATCCAAACCATTTCCATAGCATCTGCTGATCTATTCTGCGCTCTTGGGATCTGCTCAAAGGTAATGCACATAAAATACTCCTTCAGAGTTTCCACCAACTTCTTGTAAGGTATGAGCTTGTCATCCTTAACTTTATACTCATCATTAACCTATTTGATGATTAGCTACGAATCACCTACAACCTTAACATGTTGAATATTCCACTTGATGGCTAGCTTCATCCCTGCAATGAGTGCTTCATATTCTATAATGTTGTTCGTGCAAGGGAAGGCCAAGCAGAAAGCCTACGGTATAGGATCGCCCGAAGGAGTAATAAGGAACACTCCTACACCTGAACCATGAAACGTAAAAGATCCATCAAAATGTATCTGCCATATGACAAATTCTTCAATGTAGAGAAAAGATGCATTTGGTAGATCCAGACTCAAAGGTTCTGTGCTTTGCAAAGGTGCTTCCGCTAGCTGGTCGGCAAGTACTTTTCCTTTAACTAATTTTTGATGGAAAAATTCTATATCAAACTCACTGAGTAGAATGATCCAATTAGCCTTTTCTACCTGTGAGGGCGGGTGGGTTTGGAAAAAAAATACTTGAGTGGGTCAACCTTGGATATGAGCTTGGTCTTAGTATTTAGCAGGTAATGGCAAAGTTTCTGAAAGGTAAAAACAACGGCCAAGCAAGCCTTTTCAATCTGAGGATAATTACGTTCATAGGCAATGAGGGTGCGTCTCAGATAGTACACTACTTTCTCTTTATGGCTAAGGTCATATTGGGTGAGTAGTGCACCAATAGCATATTACATAGCAGAAATATAGAGAAAAAGTGGTTCTCCCGGAGTGGGAGGCATGAGGACAGGTGGATTAGCTAGGTACTGTTTAAGCAAAGCAAAGGCTTGTTATTGCTCAGGTCACCAAATGAAAGTGACATCCTTCTTAAGAAAATGAGTGAATGAGTGACATTTATCTACAAGCTGGGAGATAAAGCGGCGAATGGCTTGAATTTTCTGTTGTAAGCTACGCAGTTTCTTAATATTCTCAGGTGGAGGCATTTCTGTGATGGCAGACACTTTAGCAAGGTCTACCTCAATACCTCGTCTTGACACGATGAAGCCTAATAGTTTTCCCAAATAGCACACTGAAGACACACTTCTTTGGATTCATCCTGACTTTGTATTCATGCAGGAGTTCAAAGATACGCCACAAAATGATAGGATGATCCACTCTTGTTTTGGGACTTTCCCAAGATGTCATCTATGTAGTCTTCCATGATGTCATGAATCATATCGTGAAATATTATTATCATGGCCCGCTGATAATTTTCTCCCGCATTCTTAAGGCCAAATGGCATCACTTGATAACAGAAGGTTCCCCAAGGAGTTTTGAAAGCTGTTTTGTGTTGGTCTTCCTCAACAATCTTAATTTGATTATAACCCAAAAATCCATCCATAAGTGATAGCATTTCGTACCCTGTGGTTGAGTCAACAATCATGTCAATGTTGGGCAACGAAAAGTCATCTTTAGGGCAAGCTTTATTGATGTCCCTAAAATCTGTGCATATTCAGATACCGATAGGTTTCTTCTGGACAGGAACAATTTTCAATATCCATTCAGAATAATCAATTGGCCTGATGAATCTTGCTGCAAGCAACCTTTCCAACTCTTCTTTAACTAATAAGACCACTCTTGGGTGCATCTTTCGGAGCTTTTGTTTGATAGGCTTAGCGTCTGCGTGCACAACCAGGTTGTGCACGACCAAAGTTGGATCTAAGCTGGGCATGTCTTTGTAAGACCATGCAAACACATCAATAAACTCTCACAGTAGCATAGTGAACGTCTTTTGTTCTCTGGCCGAGAGTGATGCTCCCAATTTTACTATCTTGGGATCTTCTAAGGTACCAATATTAACATCGATGGTTTCTTCAACTAACAATTTTGATAAATCCTCCATACACGTAGGATCGGGAGGTAGGTTGAGATCTTCATCCAAGGATGTCTCTACGATATTTTCATCCTTGGCGTGGTCACTTTATTTGTCCTTTGATTTTCTTATTTGTTTGTCAACCAGTGCCTCAAAGAGGTTTTCACTGTGTGACTTGGACTTTGATTTTTCCTGAGGCTTTTCTTTAGAACTCTTGCCCTCGCTTTTCTTTAAATTTTGTTGACCACAAAGTTCAGCCTCCTCGCCGAAGTAGGCACAGGTGTCTAAATCAATAAAGAAACCCTTCTTGTGATCTCCAATGGGAATTATATCCCTTATACCCATGAACTCTGCAATAGCCTTGTCGTTCTCTAATAAATCTAGTGGCGCGTGACATTGTTGGTCCCATTCAACAAGGGAGGGGTATACAAGGTCAAGGGTTGGTTCAGTGGGGGTGATGGTTAGGACAGTGTTATTCATAAAAAGGTTTGTGGAGGCCAAATCCTCATATTGGCTACAACAAGAATCGGTATCACTGTCTAGATAATTAGAGCCATCTTCACGCTCTGAACAAGTCACATCTTGATCGTTAGGGTGTGCCCCATAAGGGTGAATCCCGATGCCATATCTTTCAGTTTTGAAATGGGGGAGAGGGATTGGTTTCCTTCGTCCTTGTTCATTCTTACCACATCTTAGGCCTTAACAGCCCATGGAGTACATCATTCTACTCGATTTTTCATATTCTAAGGTTTGATAACAAGATGGTTGAGTGTCCTCAGGGATCCAAGTAGTAGGTGGATCAAGTAATTTTTCCTCAGCTAACAAGCCTCCGGGTATGAACGACCCAATAGGGTGTTCCTCTCTAGGTCTCTTGAAGCGGTAGTTGGGTCGACCTCTAGTCTTGGGCAATAATGAGAGGTCAAAAACCAAGAGTGCTTGTTGTATATTATACTCCCCATAGCCATATTCTAGGATTTTCATCTCCCATGAATTAAATGGAGATGTTGAAGTAGATGCCCCATGAGCGTAAGAACTAAGAGAATTTGAATCTACTCAAGATTCCATGGCCTCAGAATGAAGAGGGACATCTATATATGTGGAGGGACATGCGTATGTACCCTTTCATGTAAAGCTATTAAGAGCTCTACAATGAGCAAAGGGCTCTAAATCTCTTGGTATTTGTTGTCTACTCAAAATTCCCCTCCCTAACAAGAGCAAATTTCGGAAAATTTTGAGTCCAAGTGCTTTTCTCTGAGGTACCTAAGTCATAAAATTGAAGAAATCCAAGTATTGGGCCTTTCTCGCATGTATTTCAGGCCTGTCGGACATTTTTGTCCCGACTGTCCCAAGTTCCAAAGTGCAAGTTGTTCCGCCGATCGGCCGAAATCCCCGAAATTGTCCTATCTTCGGGCCCGTCGGAAGTTTTTGTTCCAAGTGTCCCGAAACTTTTGTGCAAATCATTTCATTTTCGGCCGAACCGCCCGAACCGCGTACTTCGCGCCTTTTTGTCCCAAATATCCCAAAGTCAAAAGTATGAGCTTTCTCTTTTTCGGCCGAAGCTTCCTAGTCGAGTACTTCAAAATTCTTTGTCCCAAACTGAAAAATGCGCCCCCACTTCATTTTCGGCCGAACCGGTCAAACCGCGTACTCTGGAACTTTCTGTCCCAAAAGTCCCAAGTCCAAACGGGCCCGCTGTTCCAAATTTCGGTCGAAATGCCCGAACCGCGTACCTTGCGCATTTTCGTCCCAATTGTTCCAAAAGGCTTTTTGTGCATTTTCTCTTCATTTCGCCCGAGCCGCGTGTTTCGCGCATTCGCGTCTCACTTGTCCCAAGCGTGCCTAGTGTCATCCATACTTAGACGCTTTTCAAATTGGTGGTTGCGTAATTAAATGCGCATTGAATTCTCTCCACTCCCCAAACGGCTATATAATGAGCATTTCCCCTTTGCATTTTCCCACATCTTCCTTGTTATCCTTTGCTCAAACCCTTGCCGCTTGCCAACTTGCGCACGTTCCTCTGCTTCTGTAATTCCATTCCAAGTCTAGTTTGCAACCTTGTTCCCCTGAAACTATCAACATGAAGATCAAATTTCAAGGATAAGAACAGATTTCTCCACTCGAGTCTGCTGTAAGCAACATTGGAGATAGCGAGGCCCGACATCTCGATTTCAGTGATTTTTTGGGAAAGGATGGAAGATGCAAATCCCTCACCAATGGCTCAGACAATTCATGACAGTGGTTTGGCGTACGCTGGAGGATTCCCCAATTTCAGTACAGTGTGCTGATACAGTGCTTGCATGCGGAGCTCACTTCGACCCCGATTCGAGCGAATTGACAAACGTACACGGGGAGCTCATTGCCAAGCTGGACGCTGCCGCCATTGCTGCCCGCTCTGAAGATCCCGGAATTGGACAATTCCATAGTTGTTTCCCAAGCCCAAGCGCAAGCCATGTTCGATCAAGACAGTGACAAGTACAGAGCACGAGTGGCGAAGTCCTGGCTAAAAAAACCCTAGGAAGGGAGCTTCCCGCCTCACCAAAACCCTCATCCGAGCAGACTTCAACGAAGAACTGTCAGATTTCATAATACTGCTGGCTCGGGTCATGGGTTTTCCTTCCACCAGCGAGTTCCATTTCTGGATGTGCCCGCTCATCAGTATGGTGTGCGAGGGTACACAAAATATCAACTGGGCTGAGATCATCAGCATGAATCTGACGGAGCAGCTATCCAACGTGCTGCAAACAAAGAAGTTTTTCATGACTTCATATCTGATGTATACTCTGGCAGCATCAAGGCAATGGTTTGGATTCTCATATATAGACGCCCACAAAGGCAACCCAGTGTATGCCTATTGCCCGCAGTTTACCTTGGAGACCAGCAACCGCAATTTCAGAAGGGGTTAATGATGCTTTCACTATGTACGTGGTCCGATTGCTCGAGGGGTGACACCGCCAGGAGGTTTTCAGATGAAGCCATGAACTTGATATCACGGTATGGGGCCTACTTCATCCAATTCAGGAAATTCTCATACATCAGGCTTGCTGGTTATGAGGAAGTACTCCTCTGCGGCTTCCCATGTTCTGCAATGACAAGATGGCCTTGATCGAAATATGCAGGCAACTGGACAATTTGCACAGAACTTGCAGAGACAAGAAGATTTCTGGCTTACACTTTCCCATCTCTCTGGGAAATTACACATGTAAAACAGCCCTGGATGCCCAGAATATAGAAAGAACTTTGGTCCCTATCACCGTGCATTTCTTCAAGCCAAGAACCTGCTTTGACTTGAAGAAGTTTATTGAACAGAATATCAAGATAGCCTATCACCATGTGGCAGAGGCAGAAGACTACTGGGCTGACTGTGCAGACGACTTTGAGGCCAGAAGAAGGCATTATGGCAGGTTTCTCCTTGCAATTGATTCAAGAACTTGGTCTGTACCAAGTTCCTGAAGGTCTCGAAGATGATAATTCTGAGCTATACTCATATGAGTATGAAAATGTGATCAAGCACACCCCTCTGGAGGACCTGGATTGGAACAGAAAAGAGAAGGATGATTTGACTGAAATCCTTGCTCCTGTCTTAGTCAGGACTAAGGTTTGGTTCAATAAGAAAGT
This sequence comes from Taxus chinensis, assembly GCA_019776745.2. NCBI lineage: Eukaryota > Viridiplantae > Streptophyta > Pinopsida > Cupressales > Taxaceae > Taxus > Taxus chinensis. The sequence goes on along the minus strand of CM034153.1, from coordinate 564,806,372 downwards.
CCGAGAATTCAGGAGGGCACTCGGGAGAATCCTCCTCCAAGGATGAATCGACACCAATAAGAGAAGCACCAGTTCCAAGGTCCGAAACACCAAAGAAATCCCCTCCTGCCTCAGCAGCTCAGGGACCTGTGGAATCTACTCCTTCTCCATCCACTCAGGTATATAAGAAGAAGCTCAAGGAAGTAAAGAAGGAACCGGTGGAAAGAGATCTTCAGGAGAAACAGGCAGAATTGCCTATCGGACCAGAGAACATCATCATCCTCAGTGAAAGTGAAGAAAGGGAGAGGCCAACTCCTATAAATGTTCCTGAGGACCCAACAGATAAAGACAAGGAGGTCCAGAGCACTGAACTTCCAGGTACTATTGATTCTTCTACTGCCATTGTCTCCAGTGCTCCTTCCACATCCCAGCTTGAGTCAACAGCTGCACAGACCCTGAGTGTCATGAGCTCCCTGTCTCTTGGTCCCCTTGCTTCGCCTGCAGATTCTTCTTCCTCTTTTGCTTGGGTGCAACCCTTGGTTGACAAAAGGAAGAGAAAACCATCCTCCCAAAACTTGGGACCAAATTTTGATGCTGTTGCAGCCATGTTGGGCACCACGCCTTCCCGTGCCAAGAAAGCAAGAACCACCTCCAGAATAGTATCTGATACTCGAGGTCAGCAATTCCCTGGAGATTGCCAAGCCTGCAATGGACAAATCAGAACAGGACTTGCAAGTATCTGACTTGGAGCTAGCTGAGAATCCCAATGGGAGAATCTACCCCTGAAGGCGAGATTCATAACCTCCAGGAAACAGTCACAAGAGTTATTGGGAGAGTGGAAAAAGGGACAGCAAACTATCGAACAGCTGGTAAGAGCAAGCCCGAGTTCTTACAGGTTTCATCAAGTCTCTTCTATCTAAAGACAAAGTTTTGGATCCCACTCCCTTGACTGCTCTACCTCCTCCTGTAACTCTAAGCCAAGATGAAGTGCAGGGTATTAAAGATATGCACAAGTATTCTGTCTATGGTAGAGCTATTGAAGCCATGGTAGATGACATGCTTGTTGCCGGGCTAAACTTCATCGATGAAGCCTTTAAGCTACATGGAAAAGGTAGATAATTTGCAACAGAAACTGTCCTCTACCATTGGGGTTATGGACAAAGAGCTTAAACTCTGGGGCAGTTGTATTGTAGACCTTCGCCTCATGGGACAGACAGATGAGAATATCTTACTGGCAAATAAGATTTTTGATGATGCCAAAGACAATCTATCAAAATCTTAGGTCTACAGCGTAGAGTGGAAAATCAGAGTCCTGGAAGAAGCTGTAGGTGAAATGAAGAATAACTGGCAAAAGGGAGAAGCTTTCAAGACATTAGCTAGCTGCAGCATTCAAAGATATGCATTGTCATCTTCAGGATGAAAACTCTGGCATTCCCTTGTCCTTGCAAGAAATCAAAGCTCAGTTCAGAGCTTTTGTCAAAGATAATTTTTTCAAGGAGGACTCCATCTCTAAGGACAAGATAAAGGAAATTTGTTCTCTTCAGTCTGCCATTGAAGAAGCAAACAAAGACTATCATACTCACGTCGAGTTTGATAAAGAGATGGAGAAATGCCTGGGATTTTGGACTCAGTCTGCAACCAACACATCAGTTCCCCGTGGCAGAGATATAGCTGAGTCATTGAAGAAGTTCAGGCAGCGGATTCTGAAGACAGTGGGATCCCTTCCCAGTAGCCGGCCACCTGTCTCCTTCTCCTTCCTTTCCTCTTCTTTCCTTTCTTTTCGTATTCTTTGTAATTAGTTAAGGTATTGCATTTGGCGAGTACTTAACTATTCTTGGTTAAAAGAAACGGTTACAAAGAGTAACCGACTTGTAAGCTATATAATGGCCTTTTCCACGCCATTTTTGAAGGAGGAAGAACTTGGAATTTTTACTGAAAGTGTAAATAGATCTTAAAGAAATCAATACAAAAGGGCTTTTCATTCTTTGTCTATCTGATTCTTGTCATATCTGTGTTTTCCTTTAATATTGTGAAGATCATTTTTGTTCTTAACTCGTTTAGTCTCTCTGATTGCATACTATTCAGTTTTGCAAGTACAGCGATCTTGTACAACCAAGAAGGAACTTTGTGTCCTTGATTTATAAATCTAAAGGGAGGTTATTTATGGAACTTTGTGTCTTAAATTTAATCTCATGCAAATGATCTTGTCTTAAATCCTTTGAAGCTTCGCATACACGAAGAATTATTCTGCTATCTATAATTCTGAATGTTGCTATTCTGCTCATCTTCTTATTCCTTTTCCTCAGTCCTTGTGTAACTGATAATCCTTGTGGAAAACACTTTCGTAATATCCAAGTTCGACCATACCATGACGTTCTGTATATTTGTAAATAGGTTTGTTTCAGAATAAGGGAACCTCTCCCATTAAAGAGGAGGGACTTTTCGTCCCCTGTCTGTTGCTCTCTAAAAAGTCCTATTTGACGACCAACAGTATTGTAAATATATGTCCCTCATGCTTCAGCTTGATGCATTGATGAAATGTCGATGGCATGGCCTGCATGGCATGAATCCATGGTCAGCCTAGAAGCATATTATATGGAAGTTCCAAGTCTAGGACGTGAAACTTCATCTGATGGCAAGTGGGGCCTACCTCCATGGGCAGCATAATGGTGCCTGCTGACTTTCTTTCCGTGTTGTCGTATGCGGTGATAGTGATGATATGGGGCTCAAGATCTGGCTCCGTATGTCCCAATTGTTTGACTAATTTAAGCGTGCAGATGTTCAATCCAGATCCATTATCCACAAGCACCTGTTTGATTTTCTTTCGGGTGATAACTACCTCAATGTATAAGGGAAGATTATGTTTAGGATTCTCAGTAGGGACCTCCCTATGGCTGAAAGTGAGATGCTCACCGGGTGCAATATTTGCCACCGTGGCTTGAAGGTACGCAGGATCAACCTCTAAAGGCACTCCCGACCCCTGAAGAGTTTGATACAAAATGTCCTTATGCACATTGGATATCTTGAGAAGATCTAAGATCAAGATCTTAGCAAGTGTCCTCTCAAGTTGTTCTAAAAGGTTATATTTACTAGTTTATGGGGTCAATAGAGAGGGTTTTGGAATCACGAGGCGGGCATGCCTTGTTACCGCAGCGCAGTCCTTTCCCTTGATCTGGATGGTATTGACACGGTCAACAGGGGAGTGAATACATCTGATAAGTGAATCATAATGATTGTTATCTCTTTTGGTATACAAGTAATTCACAGCTTTATAGGTTTGGGATGAGTCTCCCCGATCTAGCTTTGTCTTTTCCAACTTATTATGCTTAGGGAATGTTCCTTATAAATCCCTATTTTCTCGTTAGGTGTTTGTGTTTTGCCAGGGTTATCCACCTCTATCTCCCCATTATCAATGAGGTCCTGAATATAGTGTCGAAGCCACAGACATTTGTTTGTCTTATGACCTTTAACGCAATGCATTTCGTAGTATTCATGCTCCTTATACCATGAAGGTTTAGGAGCATTGTCATCAAATGGTTGCATTGTAGGATAAGTCATCATGTGGGCCGCATCCAACTATTTTAGTATGAACACGTTTGGAATCAATGATTCCATCTCCCACCATGGTTTTGTTTTTGTTAAAGATCTTTGGCTTTTCAACAGCTTTGACACTTTGGTTGTCTTTAGATTGGGTTTTGAGGGTGCCTTTGGGAATGAGAGCCTTTTCTATTTGAATCCCTTTCTCAATAACCTCCTCAAAGGCACGGACACAATGCATTTGAAGGTGGGATGCTATATCTAGGTTGAGATTAGGGATGAAAATATTGACCAGTTGCTTCTTAGGGAAATCGCAAGGGAAGCGACTAGATATCCCTCTCCATCGTTGGAGGAAGATGGCGAAGGTCTCATTTAGGCGTTGTTTTGTGCTGCACAGGTCTGCCATGGTGACATCACTCTCTATGTTATACAAGAAATGACACACGAATCTTTTCGCCAATTATGGCCAGATGAAAATTGATCCTCATGGTAAGCGCGTAAACCATTCCAATGCTTGACCTCCGAGACTCTTAGGAAAAAGTCTGATGAGGTAATTATCACTATAAGACACCTCTTGACATGCCATGTAGAAATATTTAACATGATCCCTTGGGTCTCCCTTTCCTTTGTATTTGTCGAACTTTGGCATATCAAATTTCTTTGGAAAGGTTTGAAGGGTCATTGTATTGTCAAAAGGATAGGGGCATAGTTCCTCATATTGGTATTTCCTAATACTCCCTATATTGATTTCTTGTATGCTCGCAAGCGTTGCTTTCATAGATTGTACTTCTTGTGCGAGCAATTGTTCTTTAGTGGGAGAAACGGGGATGTGTACATGATGATACCCCTGTGTCTTCTTCTCCTTGGTTTTCTCGATGGAGTTCGTGGATCCTAAACTTAGGCTTTGACTTTTGAACATTCTTGTTTGTGTCTTTCTGTACTTGGAAAGTAAGCAAAGCTAGTTGTCGGCTTAAGTTACTGAGTTGTTGTTGGATTGTGACTTGGTTTGTGTCTTCTTCTTCTAAAGGTTCCTCCTCTTCGTATTGTGGAGGTTCTTCCCCTGTCTCATGTTCTATCTTGTTTCTTCGTGGCACTTTGATGAGGGGTATTCTATGCCCTACCACTTTATCATTTTCTACATAAGAAGTGGAAGCATGTCCGTCTGTTAAAATATCTTCCATATTGATAAGGGGGTGTTCCTCCTTAATAGTGTCATTTGTTTGTAGTATTGGTTCCTTCTCAATGGGCAATTTGGCCCCCTAATTCCATGACCCGTTGCCAAAACTCTATCTTTGTTTCTAAGGAGAAACTCATCTAGTAGAGTGGGGTCAAAATCAAAGTTTGCGTGTGGTGATTCTAATTTCATTTCCACTATGATCGACCATCTCTTCTGTTTCCTTTTCTGCAGAAAATAGTGGTCCTAGATCGTGTCCGATAAATGGGTTTGACCCTTGTCTGTTAGAGGTTTCCCAAGCTTGCGCCTGTTGTTCCTCATATGTTTGTTTCTTTAACCCTAGATGCGTCTTAGGAGCCATGTTTTCGTGATAAGCTTTCACTAAGGTAAGTTGTAGATTTGTTCAAAAATTCAATGACTACCCCTAAGTGAAACACAAGATGTACGTGTTAAGAGTAAATTAACAGTGTGAGGAATACCAATGTGATAGAATGATAAAGTCACCAATGAAACAATCGTTTGGTATCAAAACTTAATCAAATGAAGTACCTCTCCTAGATTACGTTTTAAAGTAATTTACGACGCCAGATGATTAACAAGATGTCTCCACTTATGCCAAGATTCAAAGGAATGAACAAAACGTAAGTAAATACATGAAGTTAAATGCGATCTCCCAATCAAGATATACGATGAGCAAGCTCAAGTCTGATTAAGACCTATATCTCAAAAAGTGTCCAATTATGATTTGCGAATGACACAACAATATCACCAAGATATGTTAACCCCATTTTGCAAGAAAGTGGAGTATTGATATCGAGGTGTTATTGATATGACACGCACAAATGGTAGTTCCTAACACCTTTTGAAATCGAGGTAATAATAAAACTGAACAAAAAAAAGCTCAAAGTATAGCTAGGAATAGTTAAGAATGTGTGCAGCGTAACCGTACAATATAGGTATTTATGTCGAGTTTACAAGAAACAAGACGTAAATATCGAAATTGTAATGATACGAGACAAACAAACTAACTCCTCTATGGAAGTCCGCAGTGATGAACCACGCCTAACTACAATGACGATCTTGACGTGGGTATCAAGATCACAATGGCCTACCAAATGACGTGAAAACACCTCCACTCACTTTAGACGTTTAACTAACCCAGCCGCAAACATGGATGGGCATAAACAAACAAAAAAGTGAGCAGAAACAATCGATTGGTAACATAAAGGTAGTCACACCTTCTTTTGATCAACAAAGTTTCAAAAGAATGTGAAGGAAGTAGATCAAGAAAAAAATGATGAAAAATGTTAGTCTTCACTTCGGCAGAGTTTCACCTTACCTTAGGGTAAGTGAAAAATTAAGAGAAAGTAATGCGTCACACGTTTCGTGATGCAAAGATGGCTCATAACTCAACATTGTTTTAGAATAGTCAATAGTGGACTCCTGGCCAAAGTATATTCTTCCTAGGTGGTTCTCTTGTCCTAGGTGTTACAAAATTATCCACAAGTGAGCCGACAATTTTCCCAAACAGTCTTGACTAGTCTTGGGATTATCTCGACTTTTCCCCCTTCAAGCACAATGGGTAACTAAATGCATCCATCATGTACTATAAAAGGGGTCGCCATGTAGGGACAACTTGTAATGCTATCTCACAAAGGAATCACTAGTTAAGATAGGTAGTGTGGAGCACTTCCCATTTTTTCCACAAGGTTCCCTCTTGTGTGGACTACTATGGGGTTCCTAGAACCACCCACATTGTTGTAGCTTAAGGCGTTATGCCAAAGGGGTTATGCTCTAGTTGAATAGAGAGGGACGTACCCTTTTTTGAAACCTGCAATACAGTGTTTTGAATATGTTGTTCTTTTTATCTTGTTTAATTAGGTTTGGTTTACTTGAACACCTTTTGGTAACCTGTATAACAACTGTATTAGTAGTTTTTGAATTTTTTTTTGATTCCTCCTTCCTTTGACAAGCATTTTTAGGTCCCACACTCAAGTGTTAGTAGTTCTCCAAGAAAATCACATTATTTAAAAGAGGATTAAGAGCTGCTTTTGATTCTCAAGATCATCCAAGGATGCAAGAGAAGAGCATACACAACAAATAATCTTAACTATACTTTTCAAATCAACCAAAAAATTTTTGTAAAATGTTCATTCCCTTAAACCAAAAGTGAAAGATGAAGTTTCCAATTTACCAAATGTTATAAAATGAAGACTAAAGTTGCTTTTGATTCTCAAGATCACCCTAAGGTGAAGAGAAGAGCATACACAAACTTTTACAAACTATATAGAAATGGAAAACTTCAAATCAAAGGACCGTTGAAAAATGCTTTGTAAAAGGTTCATTCCCTTAAACCAAAAGTGAAAGATAAAGTTTCTAATTTACCAAATGTTATTAAATGAAGACTAAAGTTGCTTTTTATTCTCAAGATCACTCTAAGGTGTAAGGGATGAGCATACACAAACTTTATCCCAACTATATAGAAATAGAAAACTTTAAATCAAAGGACCATTGAAAAATGCTTTGTAAATGGTTCATTCCCTTAAGCAAAATGAATAATCAAATTTCCAAGTTTAATCCCAATGTTAAAAAGATAGATATCAAAGTTTTTTTTTATTCTCAAGATCACCAAAAGGTGCAAGATAATATCATACACATGCTTTGGTTTGAATCAAGTAAGCATGAAAATACAACATTCATCAAAACATTAGACATTTTAGAAAATGACCAGTTTTAAACTAATAGAAAAACCTGTAATTTATGTAAGTATAAATCCCAAATTTATGTTTTCATTTCATATTTAACTTCAATACATTTCCAATTAAAAAAAAAATGGATTCATTTCAAGTTCAGGAGCAAAAGTTATGGCTTTCGGAAGATGGGTTACACATATGCTCTTATGCTCACGGGTATGCACTTGACATGCACTCAAAAAATGTCAAAAAAGCGTCCCTTAATCTGTAAAATGGTCAATTTTTTCTAGCCAAGATTAAATTTTGACAACAACCCATCACATTAATATATGAATAAAATACTCAATGCTATCAAACATTAACATACATGCTCAAGAATTTAAAATTTTGTAGAAATTGACAAAACTAACATGTAGAATGATGAAAAAGTAAGCTCTAAAAATGAAAACATGATGAAATCTTAAAATTTTCTCACCAAGATTAAATTTTGACAGAAACCCACCACCTTAATATGTAAATAGAAGACTCAACACTATTAAACACTAACCTACATGCTCAAGAATTTAAAATTTTCAAGAAATTGACAAAACTAGCATGTAGAATGTTGAAAAAGTAAGCTCAAAAAATGAAAAAATAGAGAAATCTTGAAATTTTCCCATCAATTCCAATTTTGATAGCACTTCACCTCCCTTATACCTACAAGGAAGCCTCAACACATGCAAACTAAACAAAACAAGTTAAGAAAAATAAGTTAGATCAACATGTGTAAAAGAGGGTTAGTAACCAAAAATGAAACTTAACTACAAAAACTTGAAATTAAGTGCAAAGGACAATGGAGTAAGTCCCACCAGGTGTGCCAAACATGTGCATGTATACTTTGTTTAATGCTAAATCTAAATGAAGCAAGAAACTACCACCTAAAATATGTCTACAATTTAGCTAAAACAAAGCATAAACACCATCAAGATAGAGAACTAAGCAAGGGATCTAAATGCTAACATTCATCAACTTTGACAAACATTGAGATCAAAAATATGCTATGCTATTTTAACATCCTCTACTCTCCTAGATTACCAACATAGAATGAATGGACCTATTTAAGCTCCAATGGCAATCAAAATAGTTGTCCTTAATGTCCAAGAACCTAGGAATGGGGGCCTAATCAAAGAATGGGCTACAAGACCCTTAGGACAGCTCCCATATGACTCACTTAACAAAGAGGCTGACCTCTTCAAGATGATGAACACTCAAAAGGGCAATGCAAGCTCTTAGCCTCTTTGCTATATGCTTTGCATTTGCTCTCTCAAGAAGTTTAGGTGTAGGTATAAAGGTAGGAGGAGGGTTCTTTATATAGCCCAAAGGATAAAGGATTCAACACAATCTCATGAATGTGGGATAAAGGTAAAACATGATTAGGAATGGATAAGGTTGCTTTATTAAAAGTAACCTTACTTTAGAAGGGTTTAATTTATGCTTAGCAAGTCATGGGAGTTGGGGGGTGCTTTAATTAATCAAATGTGATTAATTAATAGGTAGATGTGAGCTTATAGAAGATCCAATTAGAGGAATATTAGTATGATTTAGGCTATTAGAAAGGGATTAAATCAATTAAATATTGATTTACTAGTTAAATGGAAGGGGAAGACTAATTAATTAATAATAATTAATTAATCTAGATAGAAGAGGTGATTTATTAACAAAAGGTTGTTACTTAGGGTATTTGTTGGATAGGTGACTTAATTAATTAGCTTAGTGTAATTAATTAATGATGATATGAGGGAAAATGAGTGCTTTTGACAATATGTCATTGATTTGTGAGAAAGAGGATAATTAGCACGTAATTTAAGTATTTAAATTTCTTGGGTGTAATTATGGGTGTCTAAAATACCCACCTTTCTCACCATGGTACAGAAATGTGATTAAGTTCAGCTCGAAGGAATGTTTGAAGTAGATACCTCCTTCCCTTTGGGAGACCAGTTGTTAAGTAATGGAGTCTGGCGAGACTAAAAAATTCCTCCTTCACCTTTATGTTGTATTTCCATTCTAAGAAGCAAACACACTACTTGTCAAGACAGAGTGATCATCCATTCTCTCCATGAAATAACGAAACCCCACCCACCATTTGGATATTTTCTAGAATTACCAGTCAGGCTTAACATCATTGAAATTAGGGGGTTGTGGAATCCTATTGCTAAGCACCTCCCATTTGGAAAATCAAAATTCCATGTCAAAAACAGATGAGTAAAATTACTTGAAGTGAGACCTAGATTAAATAGAACATTTTGAAGAGGAGATCCATTACATAAAATTCGACACATGCATGTCAAAAAGGCATTGTTTTATGAAAGATGGTATACCTTTATTTCAATGGAGAGTACACTCACACATGTGAAAAATCATCCATATGGTTATAGTGAAAGTTACAGTATAATGCATATGCGTGTGCAATAATTACAAACCACTCAAAACCAACAATCATTACAAATGTCAGTGCCAAGAAAAGTGGATCACATATCAGAAGGCTTCCAACTGGGGACTACTTAGTCAAAAAGTAGGTATCAAAAAAAAATCAATCTCTTGCAAATTAAGAATTATATTCCAAAGGGTTGTCATTATAAACAAGCAGTCCACCATTCATTAGGAAATGACCTCAACCATTTTTTTTGGGTATCTGAGTAAAAACTAATGTTAGCCAAGAAATTGACCACCTTGTTTCCCTAATGGTGGATGTGCTAAGGGTTAACCAATTGGAAGAAAATATGATTATTATATCGGTATTATTGATGTTGTGGATGGTCCATCAAGATGTGTTAATCCAATGGAAATCAGTCTCAATGGATGGAGGATTAAGGATATCACTTCCAGGGAATTGAATGACCATATCATAGCATCCATTTCCCACCCTGACTTTGAAGAGATTTGGAAGGAGCTTCAGCTAGGGGTGATTAGGTGAATAACCTTATCAAAGCTGGATAGCTCAGGATATCACCAGCTAAGGATTTCTAAGATTCAGACTTAAGAATGAAACCCACTTTCAAAGGCACCTGAGTTTCCCTTGACCAGCTCCATCAGTGTTACTAGCTTCAACCAGCCCAGAGGGGAGGGGATGCACAGAACATGTATTTTCACAAGCATGCTGGTAGGAAGGGACATGAGGTAAGGACTTGTCTAAGCCACAAGTTCCTTCATGGTAATTAAAATGATTGGATCTGTATGGATTGCTAAGCGGACCATAGATGACAACAATTTAGATTGATGTTTGAGAGATATTAGCAAGGATATACCTTCAACATGTAACAAATCATCCTTGTGCAACATCCTTTTGGAAAATAAGTTATATCATATCATTTATGCAAAAAAACTCATTTTCAAATCTCATGACTTTGCAGTTGACTTTGGGATTTTTGGAGCCTACTAGACCAAAGCACGTTGACAATTTTCTTCCAAAGAACTGGTATCACAAAAAGTTCTTTTCTGGAGATCATGATCATGCCTCTATGAGTGGAGATATTGCTCATGACTAGACCTGAGTTTGATGCATGTAGGGTAGTTTGAACACCTGTATGAAACTTTTTAGCCTTTGTTGATTACCCTACGAAATTGTATGAATGGCTATCAACATGGATGCATCTAGGTCAAGTTGGTATTATATACCTTGTGTATGGAACCAAGATGAGTATCAGAGGCTGTATGATGCTAATCTGACCTGGACCCATGATGTTGATCACTGGTGGAGTAGAGTGTTGACATCTAGTTATACCTCTAAATACGTTATTTCTATGTATTCTTGCCCAGAAATTGTTGATTTTGAGTTCTTGAGGGAGCCTAGAGGATCGTTCTTGTGTGTTATTCCACTAGCTGATCAATGATCTTGGTTATCCTAGTTTGAGTTTGGAAGGCCTTTCTTATGGTTGGATAAACTCCTTCTAGGCATGGGGCGTGAAATCTAGTGTGGTGAAAGACTGGCGGATCCTATGGTGAAGAATTTAGATAGAAGAGAGGTGACTCAAGTATTATGAAGCACAAGAGAGGGAGTTATTCAGGAGATAGTGCAAGGTTGTATGAGAGATGGAAATACAGAGGTTGCCATTCTGCAAGGAAGGATTTGAGGTCTGTTTGGAAGGCATGGAACCTGAGAAGTCTGTGTTACCCCATCTTGGCAAGTGTGTGAGAGTTACCCCCTCATCTTCTGGTGATATTTCGTCATGTGAAGAAAGGAGAGACATAGACCTCCCTCTTGGCCCATAGATAGTGACCAAACACTAACGTGTAGCTAAATAGACTTCCCATGGTTTTGCTGAGGACACTACTGTCACTGTAACTAGGTGCATTATCCTAGTGTTGATATTGGTGGTAGAATGACACCTAGGATTGTATTAAGTTTTTCAAGAATTTGGACCTATGGATGCACAATAATTTCTTGGTAAACCAGAAGGGGATGAAATGCTATTTGGTACCCCATCGTGGGCAAGCGCATAACCTTTTTGAAAAAGTGGGTAATAGATTTTGCACAGGAAGTACATCTCACCAGTTACGCACGAAGGACTAACTCACGCTCATAGATTATTGGCTTGTACTAATTAGCGTGACAAGGTGGGCAGAGGCCATCACCCACTAAGGATTGCACCACATGATACGAGGAGGATTTTTGTGGGAGAACATTATCAAGCAGGGATGGGTGGATCTAGAAGATTTAACTAGTGATAGGGGGTGGACTCACTTCTTGGATGAGGCCAAGATTTAGGATCCTATTGGGAATTCATGGTAGCAACCATAGCAAGTACTACCCCTTATCACCCTGTTGATTACAAATGGACACTATGGAACATTGCAACAAAATGAGTTGTCATGGCATGACGAAGATATGTGACCAGAAAGGAAAGATTGGGATGAAAAGGTATCAGCCATGCTATTGGGCATATAGAACAACTTATAAGAGATTGAACAAGGCCACACCATTTCAATTGGTGTTTGGCACGGAAGCTAGATTTTCTAGTTGAATTTATGCTACCATCTCTGTGTATAGCACACGTAGGAGGGTTGGATGATGAGACAAGCACTGGAAGAAAGAATTGATAAATTAATAAAGTTGGATGAAAGGCACTCACTAGCAAGATGGAGCCAAACATAGTATAAAAAGCTAAAGCAAAAGGCATGGCATGACTGACCACATTAAGAACAAAAAGTTTGAGGTTGGCCAGATGGTATTGCTATATGATTCTAAATTTCTATGCAACATCCTGGAAAGTTGAAGGTGCATTGGTTGGGTCCTTATGTAATTTCATACATCCTTGATTCAGGCGCGTGCTCAGTTACAAGCGCTGGATGGAACAAAATTACCTGGACACTTCAATGGGAGTAGGCTGAAGCCCTACTATAAATAATGCTTCTTGGTGTTTGTAAATAAGGAAGTTTTGTCAGTTAGTTTAGAATTTCCTTTTATGCTTTTCCTTTCTGTGTGTTTCCCTTTCTGCATGTTGTTGTTTTGTTTTGCACCTTAGGCGCCTGGTAACCTTATTACTTTTTAAACTTATGTATGCGCAGAGGACAACACATCATTTTAGTGTGGGGTGAGTATGATGAAGAAGAAACTTGAAGTTATTCGCTAGGAAGGATTGCAGCTGGTTGGACGCAATCAGATGGTTGAATGGCCTCGTGATTGAGAAAGTACATGCATTAGGAAAGGTGAAAAATGATGGTTGGTGTCAGGATAGAGGCTACATTGGAGATCCATGTACAAAGGAGAAAAAGCGTATTAAAAACACGAGGTAGGTGAAAGAAAAAATCATGAGGATGGAAGAGGTGCCTTTGGCGCTGGTACACACGCACACAAGAGTCTTCTGTCAAGATGGATTGTCTTGCATGCCAGAAGGTTGGAAAATTTTTTGCGTAAGGATTGGGCGCAGTAGTGAAAACATGTTTCATGCAAGGATTGGGTGCGGGTGGAAACATTTTCACACAAGGAAAAAGTTTTCGCACAAGGATTGGGTGCGTAAGGAGAAGTGCTAAAGTCAGGTTTGTTTGAAAACATCCACATTAAATATTAAAGTACGGTGGTTAGGTAGCCTAGCATTTAATGTGTAAAAGTGGGAAAAGCTATAAATACAAGGATGGGCCTTTCATTATTTTACTTTGTGAATACAAGAAGAAAGTGATTTTCTATTCAAGAGCTAGGGTTTCGAAAGCTGAACTCGTGTGAAGAAAAATCTCAAGAACTTGAGCACAATCAGTCCAGTTGGATCTACAAACTAGAGCAAAAGTGATTCACGGGTGTGAGGAAAGTTGTGAGGAAGCGTTGTGATCAAATGAGGTAAATCAGAGATTAGGGTTTGTAAAACTAGGGCACGGGGTGCACGAAGGAAAACTCTCAGACAACTTTGAAGATAACGTAAGGAATGAAAGCAAAGGGTAACAATGAAGGCCATTGAAACAAGTTGATAATGGCACCTGAAACTACAATCCAAGAAGGGAAAGGGAAAGGGAAAAGGAAATAAGAAACAAGAAGAAACCCCCGTGGATACATGAATGAGGAGTGGTACTGCAGAGATGCAATACCCGGATGGGGTTTTGCTAGGGCAAGAGTGGGAGTCCCACATTGAGACAGATGACCGTGATTGATTATAATCACCACATCAAGAATAATCAGTGAAGGAAATGGCATTGGAGTTGGTGCACCCCACAAACAAAAGGAACACCTGATGGGTTTTCCAATCTACAGCAATGTAGGTCAAGGTGAAAATGGAGAAGGCAGGGCTTCTCCAACTTTATGAGTTGCCATAGTTTGGGAAGCCCGAGTGCCTCTACCAATGGTTGATGCACATGCGTGTACATGAAGATTTCTTCTACTTTGCATGGGGTGCAAGATGCACATAACCCCTCAACTAATTTCTACACTTTGACAGGCCTCAGACTGTATAGGGGGACGCAATCATAGATGACCTCCTGGATGAGGAGGCTAATCAAAGAAACCACTACTGCATCCCAGGATTATGAAGAAGGGATCGAGGTACTACGACATCTGCGGATATCAGAGATCCCATGATGAAAATGGCCACACACCTTGTCTCAAGCTTAAATGGACAAGAGAGGTGGACCCAGGTAAGCAAGCCTTGGTTGAATGTCTGCAGAAAGGTTGCATGGAAGGGAACCATCTACAATTTATCTCCTAGTACATAGCAGATGAAGATAATAAGTAGTGCACGGAGAAGGGAGGAAAGATATTACTTTGGGAACATTCTCCTGACAATTGTGTTCTCAGAAATCGGGGTGCCAGCATGCATCGGTAGATAAATTCGTTTGGGAGTACCCTGCTGAAGAACCCTCGCCCACGGAAATATTTCTGAAAGTATACATGTGAAACAATGATATGGGGGTCCACAAGGCACACTTGATAAATGGTATAAGCAGCCTTAGGAATGCATTCGGGGTAGAATGGCGAATCCCAGAATAACTCCCCATGGCATATGAAGGAGAAGCAGAGTTTGCAGTGTACCAACACTTTTGCATTGGTAGATTCATCTTGGTGGATGGCAGTTGGAGTCCATGGTGTAAACTCCCATTCTCATTTACTACCCAATTCTTCCAAGTAGGGGTAAATAAATATAAGGAAGCGAAGAAGTTAAGGTTTGACCTTAGTCCACCCTTGACAGAGACCATAGGGAGATGACGAAGAAGCTGGTCTACCTAGAATAAGCATGCATATATGTTGAAAGATACATGTCATAGCGTGTGCACATTGTAAGGCCTGATGACCTTACCTATTGCTAGTAAAAGTGCTACAGTGCTAGTGATATACCTGTGCATAAGGCCAAAGTTTGAGAAGGGTGCGTACATAGAGAATGAAATATCCATCCCAGAAAACCCCATGGGTAGAAAGAAATCCAGTTCTAAAGCACAAGGAAAGGGAAGACAGAAGAGGAAGAAATCAGGGGTGGCAGACTTCCTAGCCAGGATATAGGTGCCAGTAGGGCCAAGTACCTATGTCTGTATATGAAGCAGGAAGAACAGTCCCCAGTAAAGGAAAAAACCCCAGAAGAAGAGGTGCCAGAGTAGCCACCATCACCAAGGAGAATTCATTCAGAGGAAGCATATAAGGCTGGATTCCCCCACTGCAGAAGAATTGACTGCTCAGAGAAGAAGTACAAGGATAGAAGAGGAAGCTGAAGGGTCTGAAGGAGATGAATGAGCATGGAGAAATCCTATGTAGGCGAAAGGGATGACGATGAGGGGGAAGAGCTGGAGGTGGACCAAGAGCCAATTAATATCCATGACTAAGAAGGAGAGGAGGCTAAGAATGCTAATGATGCCTTCATCTTTATAAGGAGGAAGGGCACCTAAGGGGAGGAAGGCATGTAGAATGAATAAAGGAGCGAGGGGGCGAGTACCAAGGAGCCAGATATGCCCAAGCTCACTCAGAAGGAGGTAAATGAGAAAGTGACAAGGGAGGCGGAGAAGATAATTAATACCTTTTTCGAAGAGGAGTTGGAGCACAGCACGGAGCTCGTGCTCGGAAAATTCAAGGAAGAGCAAAGGGAGAAGAGTGTGGGTAGCACAAAAGGCCCAACTCTTTCAATAACTATCCCCAAGGGCATGCGCACGGGAAGTAAATGTGCGGAAGGGGGAAGAATAACGATGGGATATATTGATGACCCCAACAAAGTTTTACGCGCATGTTTCTAGAGTACCGTGCCCACCAAGGAGCTCACTTCCATGGAGTCCTTTGATCTTGAGGGTGGATACCCATGCACAAGGAAGATGTTATCATGGGCATTTGACTCCCACTTCGATGAGCCCGAGTTCGAGGTTAACCAAGGAGCGGTACTAGCACTGTCCAAGGGAAAGGGGGACAACCCCATTATAAACACGCAACAACTATCGGATGAGCAAGTGTGTAACGTGCTCAACAAAGTCTCTGTGGAAATTGAGGCTAGGCTCTTCTATAAAAATGATAGGGTTGAAGTCTTGGAGGACCTGTTGGAGAAGAGGGAGGAAGAAGTAGTTAAGCTAACAAAGGACCTTAGCCTTGAGAAACTAATCAGCGCTAAACTACAAAGGGAGCTTCAAGAGGAGAAATCTAAAGTACGTGAAGTTTCCAAGAAGGTGGAGCTCATCTCCCAGGCCATCATCATGAAGCACCCAGACCTCAACCATCCCGCGTAAAAATAAGGGTTCCTCGCTGGAATGTCTTGAGGACTTGACTCGGATCCTCATCATGGAAAGGCAGCCTTTGGCCTTGGAGTCGGCAAAGGATATAGCTGCACACTTGGAGCAGGAGGAAAATTTGAAATTCGTTGCACTCATAGCTGAATACAACAAGGTGCTTTCTAATGTAAAAATAGCTTCGAAAACCACTGGGGTCACATATGACCATTGCGCAGACCGGGACAAGGTGATAATCATTCTACTTGCCAGCGACGAGGCTGAGCTGAAGGAATTCAGGGAGAAGAATAAGGGCAATAGAGCTGAGTGAGAAAAGATCCTAGCCAAAGTGGAAAGGAAGTCTAAAGCTATTGAGATCCTGTGACTCTCAATCAAAACCCGACCAAAAGAGCTCTACAAGGCCATTACGAGGAAGATGTATGCCTTGGAAGATCACGTAAAGGAACTGGAGACGGTGATGGAGACCATAAATACAAAAGGGGAAGGTTTAACCTTCGACAAGGTGAGCACATTGGTTGGCGACCTCTGCACAAGAGTGCAGGATGAAGTCAGCACTTGGATACACTGGAGGCCGACCTATGGAAAAAAATTCCCCTTCTTCTTCTTTAGGCAATTTTCCTTCTATTCTTTCTCTCCCCCATTCTTTATTCTTTCCCTCCATTATTTTCCAAGGCAAGGCCTTGCATTTTTGTACTGCATTCTTTGAAAAGGTTCCTGAGGGCGGAGAACAAGTGAAGTGTGGGGTAATGTTGGGACCTTAATGTAGCTACCAAATCTTAAAGGCGCATAGGCACGCACAACCAGAGGGAGTGCGCAAGTGAAGGTGCACAAGGTAGGATTCAAAAAGGGTTCTTGGAGAACCAAGGATGTGCACCCACGAAGCACAATTCAGGACTTAGCCATTTTCCACCTTTTGGACAGAACACATGAAGAATGTGTTCTATTTGGATAAGGTTCTAGCCTGGCAACAAGGTGTCCTGGGAGGAATATACCTTGCGATAAGAAGATCCAAAAAGATAATTATGATATGGAGAGGCATGCGCCTGGGGCAACCCACACCTTGACACTTGGGGCCAGATCTGAGGTTGCAGAGGAGTTTGTTAGAGCTCAGATGCCTATTTATACGTGTGCCCTTGGCAAAGAAAAGAGACACAAGTGAGGTAGCAGAGCTCTACAGAATTACTACGAGAACTATGGGATAAAATGGGTAGATGATTATAGGAAGAATGTAATGAGGGAATGGGGAATGAAAATTTTGTTTTGTGAGCGTACATGTATGGATCTAGATATGGCGCATGACTACGGTCTCCCTTTTGTAATATTTTATAAGTAATGTTATGCATGAACATGATAAGGTTACCATGGCAATTGTATTAAGGTCCTTTCTCTGAATTACTTGCATGTTTCTACTATGCTTTTGATCTTATATAATCATGAACCTTACTTGAATGTTAATTTTAGTTGTGGATTTATAACTTCCTAGTTCTATTAATTTTTTTGCACGCTTTGTTTATATTATGACTGAAGGGGTATAGAATCCATTCTGAGCTCTATAGATTTTTCATTTATTTTAGATCACTAAGTCAAGATCATGAAGTATGCCTTCCACTGAACTCACATAAAGGAGACACTCAGCTCCCTCTCGTGTGCCTCGGGTGAGCGCCCAGTGCCGCTGGGTGATAGGCCAACGCGCATGAGGTTCCTTTGTTCTTGGTGCGTGCAAAAATGACTACACTATACAGTAGGAATTACTTCAAGGTTTATGCAAGAACCTTTTTTAGAGATCATTGGTATCTTGTAAAAATAATTTTTAGATATTTGAAATGAACAATCAATTATGGGTTACATTATAATAAAAATGAAAATGCTATCTTATATGGATTTTGTGATTCTAACCATATTGATGTTGTGTTATAAAATATACTAGATATGTGTTCAAGTTTTTTGGTGTAGGAACCATTACTTGGAACAAAAAATACAATCAACAGTCTCCATTTCTTATACTGAGGCAGAGAAGTACAATGGAAGAAGTAAAGAAGTCATGTGGCTGCAACGGTTGTTGGTAGAGATACACATGGAAGTTAAAGGAAGTATTTATCTGCTATATGGTGGTAAGAGTTGTATTACTCTTGATTAAGAATCCAATTCAACATCAGATGATGAAGAACATTGAGATACATATACACTTCACCTGTGAGAAGGTGCAAAGTGATGAGATAAATCTCAAATTCATGTTGACTGAAGAGCAGGTTGCTGACATCTTCACAAAGTTCCCGAGTGCTGTAAAGTTTTGTCACTTTCGTGAAAATCTTGGATTGTCAAAGTTTCCATTGAGGAGGAGTGTGCATGACAATGTCACCTCCTAATGAAACTTGGTTTTTATAAAAATACCTTCGTGCATTTGTAAATAGCCTTCAAGCATTTGTAAAATACCTTCAAGAAAGTGTAAAAAAAGACCTTTGGGAAAGTGTAAAAAAAGACCTTCAGGAAAGTGTAAAAATACCTTCGGGCATATATACCTCCTCGACTTCTTTTTTAGAAAGAAGTGTAGAAATATCTTAAAGGTGATCTTCAATAAAATATTTAGTGCTATTTAGTTTACTGGTAAAAATCTAGTACAAGCATATTGTTAAGGAGGTCCTTAGTTGTAAAAGGCTTTGTTGATGGTGAATCACAGCACCCCTGAATGTCTACAACTTGATGGGTTGAGACTCTCAGTGCGATCGCATAACATGGAGCTTTTCCCAAGTGTGGGACCTTGCAAAAACGGAAAAGCTCTCCAGATGAAGGCTGGTTCCTATTCCTCTGTTCAAATGCACACATAAAAATGTAGAGGGTTTACTCAAAAACCTAATTTAGCTTGCCAAGGAGACAGGGTAAGAATATACATAAAAATAAACCTAAACTAACAAAGGTGATGCATTGAGGAATGAAGAACATTTGTCTTGCCAATAAACACAAACCATTAAAATGTAATGCAAGATCATGTACAGATAACCAGATTTTTAGTGAAAGATCAGGAGGATGTAAATGAATATAGAGAGGGTTGAGAATCATCCACAGACATGCATTATTTGCTCCAAATATTGATACAATACACTATAAAATGCCAAGAGGCAAAGTTGCATTACAGTTTTAGATGGGAGGTTTGAACTCCACAAATTCACCTGGCAAAGAGAAGAAGGGAGGGGAAAAAAAAGAATGTCCAACATTTATAAAGAAGCCCCTCCTTATAATTTATAGGGAGAAAAAGAGAGGGAAGAAGAGAGGAATTCGAAATCTACCCCAACCACCCCCAAAATACACTTAATTCATCTCATTATGGTGGTAGGTGGGAACCCTGGAAAACCCAAAATAGTGGTTAACTATATTTTACATTTTTGAAGAAATTTGTTCTCACCCAATTAAAGATAGTCTAGTCACAGTTGCAATAGAGAACCTTGTAAGCTTTCCAAAAATTCCAACCTTGCATGAATCTGAGCTCCCTGTGAAAAATTTATGGCCATTTGAATATTTGCGCCAGGGTTTGCTTTCTTTCAGTGCTCAAAATGTTGCGCCTCCTGAAGATGCGCCTTGGCGCATCCATCCTCATGTTGACATACCCTTACATGCGCCATAGGTACATCCATTTTTCATGTCGACAACTTTTTTCCTGTGCCCATTACCTGCGTCAGGGCGCATCCGTTTTCATGTCGACATCTCTTTACGTGTGCCACTTACCTGTGCTAGGTTGCATCTGTTTTCATGTTGACATCTCTTTATGTGCG
Organism: Taxus chinensis; assembly: GCA_019776745.2. NCBI lineage: Eukaryota > Viridiplantae > Streptophyta > Pinopsida > Cupressales > Taxaceae > Taxus > Taxus chinensis. The sequence goes on along the minus strand of CM034153.1, from coordinate 564,786,063 downwards.
CCACTTACCTGCGCCAGGGTGCATCCATTTTCATGTCGACATCTCTTTACATGCACCACTTACATGTGCCATGGTGCATCCGTTTTCATGTCAACATCTCTTTATGTGCGCCACTTACCTGCGCCTTGGGTGCGAATTTTGTCATGTCGACACTCTGTGTTGTGCACCTCAAACCTGTGCCTTGCGCACGAATTTTTTCATGTTGACACTCTATGTTGTGCTCCTCAAACCTGCACCTTGGGCGCGAATTTTTTCATGTCGACACTCTGTGTTTCCTTGATTTCCATATCCTTCTATTTGTCTATATCTACCCAGGGGCGAAGATATTTACAACAGGCTCCTATATGCTTGGGTTCAATAACCTTTTATGAGAACTTATGAGAACATGTAAAACTCACAAATCATACTTAGCCACTGATCATGGGATGATCTTTGGGATTACAAATCCTTTTGTACCAAAAGATTAATTGAGTATGATGAAGGTGTTATAATTCCTTCAACCGATATGCTAGCCTAAAACCTTTATGGTTTAAGGATTGTAAATCATATAGTGTACCATGGGCAGGTAATATATTGGCATATGTTATATTATCCCACTTAACATTAAGGGGGAGTGTTGGAACATAATGATTAAGTGGTCTGGCCAACCCTTAATGTATATGGGTCCATCACTAATATATAGGTTAATATTTAATAATATGAAATATTTATATTTCTATTATTAAATATGCTAACCTAGGTATATATTTTAGGTTAAATATTTAATATCATGAAATAATTATATTTCTAATATTAAATATTATAAACCTAGGTGTATGTGTCAACCATTTTAGGTTTAAAAGGTGGGTCGGCAGACATACCCGCTCACCTTATATAAAAAATTATTTAAGTCCTCATTTGGTATATTCGGGAAATATATCAAAGGTGTGCAAATCAATCGATTTGGTTTTACCCTTGGTGAATATGGTTTCAAAGGAGAAGGTGATCTTACTAGATGTAAAATAAGTTCTCTGAAGTGAAAGGTTATTTTCAAAGTGGTTTTTACTTTATTGGGGTTTTCCACTATAAATAATGTGTCACCAGTGTTATTTATTTCCTGTAAGTATTTATTTATTTACTTATGTTATGATGTAATCTTTATTTAAATATTTATTGTAACATTATGTAATTTGTAAGTTGATTAAATCTGTATTTATTAGAATCCTCAAATTCTAACAAAATTAATGTGTAATATTTTTGAAGGGAAAGCAACACACAACTTTACCTAGGAATTAATAAAATGCAAGGAACCCCAGATGGGTCTCACCGGGTATGCCAAAATGTTTCACCATTTTCTTTACGTTTTTGAATGTGATGAAACAGATAAGGTTATGGGCTGAGGAGGAATACCTGTTGTGTTGGTCAGTTGGAGGTTGATGTGCGCATTCTGACTTCTCGATCTGATGTTTTCTGTGAGAGCTTCCTTTTGGGTGAGAGGAACTACCTGAAATAGAAAACAAGATCACCAAAAAAGAGTTAAATAATAAATGACAGTGGACTTCCTAGCATATGCTAAACTTGAGAAGTGTGATACTCCCTAGAAGGTTGTAAATCCACTATTTTTATAAAATAAATATGAAATAACTAGAATACGTACATAAACAAATCTAGTGATAGTATTCTTATTTGGGTTTCTCAAATCACTATCAGGGTCGATCTAATTCAATACTAAAAACTATGTGGGTCAAGGTATTCATGTCAAGTTGCAGGTTGTTCAGGTGGTGTGTAGGTCACAGACAGTGTCTTAGCAGGGTTAGCTAAGATGTTTGGGTTGTTTTGGTAGGTAGGTAGTTACGGGTTTACACAGTGTTGGCAGGCACAGAGACCGGTTTTGGTCAGGTATGACCGATCACGGTTAGGCAGAACCGATGATGGTCATAGGTAATTGGCGTTGGTAGAGGTGGGATGATAAAACTCAAAAGGATTTGGTTGTAGAGGTTGAACTGAGGTTAAACAAAGACAAAATGGGGGTAGAGAGGTATATGGGAATCTTAGCTATACTCAGAGATGTGTAATAGTCGTGTATAGGTGATCTAATGGTATGGGTGGAGGAATGATTGATTTTACGGGTAGGTAAATGGTAGGGGAATGAGGGTGCAAGTGGAAACTAATAACAGCAATAGAAGAACTCAATAGACTGAAATAGAAATAGATGATGCAGATAAAAAGTATACTTACTATGGTACAGGTTCAAATGGCTGGAGGGTGACAAAGGTTGATCAGAGGAACGATTTTTGGTACCACAGCAATGCTTCTTGGAATGTTACCGCGAGTGCAATACCTCTGGATCTCTCCTGGTGCTAGCTATGGATCTTTATAGGTACAAAAAGGATTTGGTTCTTGTTACATATAGCTCTCTTTTCTTCTCCTCTATTTCAAAATGTTCCAACCCAAAAACAAGGTTACCAAAATGAATAAATGGTAACTGACAATGGTTCCTAGTTGACCGGCATCAATTTCGGAATGACTGGCATCGGTTAAGGTGGGATCCCCTAGGTTTACTAAAATTGATAGATCTCCCATCATTTGGGTTAGGTCTATTCATTTATTCACAAATCAGAATGGATAAAAAAAAATTTATGAGCGGGAAGGTGGTTAGAGAAATAATAGGCCTTGATTTTTAGGGTGTAACCAAGTCTTATTCATTTATGGAAACATGTTATGAATATGTCTATGGTGAGGTGTCTAGGTGAGGTGTGCATCCATTTAATTAAAGTAATTAAATTAATAATAGGGTGAGGATGGGTATTAATTTAATTGTAAACAATTAAATCAATATTAATGTGGGGTATAAGGGTCATAGTTAGGTGAATGTGTTTAAGGTGGTTCTTCGATAGGGGACCAAGAGGAATGTGACCCAATTTTCGTGTCTATATTTTTCCCATTTTTGGGGCATAGCTTGTACTGGTAAGCGATGCTGACAAAAATAGGAAATGGTTGTGTCGGGTGTAAGTGAGGGTGGTGTTTCCCCAAGCGTGGGTGAAGGTAACCCCCCTCAAACTAGGAACCGATGAGGTGAGAGACAGAAGCGGTGAGTGGTTTGATAAAATGAGGAGGTGGAAAAATGAAGATCAGTGGGCATATTAGGCAAAGGTAAAAGGTCAAATCTAGTAAACAAGGAAATGGGCTAGGGTCAAAGGTAGTTGCATTTGAACGCATGCACACGTTGGAAACTATGGCATGGTACCAGGTTGAGAAGCTTTCAAACTCTACATCATCTAAGGGTGATAGGTCTATCCAAATAGAGTTGAAGTGATTCTGGTATCCAAGGTATAGGATATGGTGTGGAAACACAACAAAGATTAGGTGCAAAAACGTTTAGGTATGTTCTGATAAACCAAAGGTCAAGTCAAGATAAACATCATGAAAATAGTAAAGGTAAGGTCGGTAGGCCAAATAACATGGGTAACCACATTACAAGGTATAGCAAGCACAGAGGGTCAAAGGTCACAAAAAGTGGTTCAGGTCAAGGTATATAGGTAACGGCATGGGCAAGGCCAAGGTATAGAAAAAATAACAACTCCTAAGATGTAACAAAGGCAATGTAGGGGTAGGTTGGGTTTGTAGGTATGGTTCAATGGGTGTCTGGGATGATAAAAGCGTGCATTAGCATGAATGGTTGCAGGAAAAAGGAAGTTTAGCAAGACCAAACAATTATAAAGGTGGACCGATGCTGGTTATGGGGTAACCGATGTCGGTTGGCTAGGGCACAAATAGGACTGACATCGGTCAGGTCGGGGTGGGTTTATAAAATAAAAATTCTATATTTTACAAAATCATTGTTGTGTTGTATCATTGGAGAAAATGATAGATCTGTTTGACTTTTTTTGCTTTTCGAGAGGAAAGTGTGTGCATGTATACTTTTCTTAATGCTAAATCAAATGAAGCAAGAACTACCACCTAAAATAGTTCTACAATTAAGCTAAAACAAAGCATAAACACCATCAAGATAGAGAACTAAGCAAGATCTAAACTAACATTATAACTTTGAAAACATGAGATCAAAACTATGCATGATATTTTAACATCTCTACTCTCCTAGATTACCAAAAAGAATGAATGGACCTATTTAGCTCCAATGGAAATTTAAAAATGCTTTGTTTGATCCTTAAAGAATGCAAGAATAGGAAACTTTAGCTCTTAACAATGGTGACCTCTCAAGAAAACAAAAGGAAAGCTCTTAGTCTCTTTGCTATATGCTTTGCATTTTCTCTCTTAAGAAGTTTAGGTGTGTGTATAAAGGTAGAAGGAGGGCTCCTTATATAGCCCAATGGATAAAGGAAACACTTCATCCCTTTACATGTGGGATAAAGGTAAAACATGATTAGAAATGGATAAGGTTGCTTTATAAAAGGTAACCTTACTTCAGAAGGGTTTAATTTATGCTTAGCAAGTCATGGGAGTTGGGGGTGTTTTAATTAATCAAAGGTGATTAACTAATAGGTAGATGTAAGCTTATAGAAGCTAATTAGAGGAATATTAGTACGATTTAGGCTATTAGAAGGGGATTAAATCAATTAAACACTGATTTATTAATTAAGTGGAAGGGAAAGCTAATTAATTAATAATAATTAATTAGTCCAGATATAAGGGGTGATTTATTAACGGAAGGTCTTTAATTAGGGTATTTGTTGGATAGGTGACTTAATTAATTAGCATAGTGTAATTAATTAATGTTGATATGAGGGAAAATGAGCGTTATTGATGATTTTTTGCCAATTTGCAAGAAGGGGGATAATTAGTGCAATTTAAGTATTTAAATTACTTGGGCGTAATTATGGGTGTCTACAGAAAGTATGAGGGACTATACCTGGCTGAGGTGGAGAGATCTGGTTGGTTAGAGGAACTATGGATACAGGTCCATGAGATAGATGTGGCAAATTTGATTGGGTGGAGGTGAGGAGAGCATTTGGTGATGGCAGAGGCAGGAGAGGGGTTGTGTGGGCCACCAACACAGCAGCTAGTCATGCCACCACGTAGATGATGCTGAGACGAGGTAAGATCTAATCTTGTCTATGTATTTGTTGTGGGAAAAAAAGGATTCGAGTTTTATTATAATGAAATTTGTGGTTAAAATTGATGAAATAAGGGAGGGGATAGGTCCTAGGTAGGGTAAACAGGGGATGGGAGGGGTTTAGGGTAGGGGAGGGTAGGGTAGAATAGGTTATTAGGTGAATGGTGAGAATTTGGTGAGAAAAAAATGGGGGTTTTAAGATTCGGTGCAGCAACAGTGACCGACGTCAGTCACGAATTGGCCGACGTCGATAACAGATGACTGATGTCAGTTACTAATGACCGAGGTCAATTAGGATTTTAAGGGAAAATAGGTTGGACAAGGGTTTTAGGGGGTTGGCAACTGTGAGGTGTAAATGTAAGTCGGTTGAGGGTAGGTAGAATGGGTTACGAAGGTTGCAAGGAAGGAAAATATGAAGGAATTGTGGGAAGGATTTATTCAAGTAAGGGATGTTTTGGAAATGGTTATGGGTTTAACAACAATGTGATTTTTTGGATGCAGGTGAGAGATCAGCTACAGATGCGGGATAGAGTTCCACCGCTATTGCTAGCGGTGCAGGGAGATGTGACCGATGAGGAGTGGCGACACGTGACTGATGTGGGTCTGATTGGTATCTGACATTATAGGTGTATAGCGCATGATTCTAGTTTTATGGTCACTCTCATCAATAGATGGGATTTTGTGAACAACACATTCCATATTCTGATAGGTGAGATCACAGTCACCTTAAAGGACGTGTACAGGATCCTAAGATTACCAATAGTGGGAGCACAAGTGTACTCCATTTCATCAAAGGCCTCCAAGGAGCTGATGTTTACAATTTTTGGAGAGGGGGTGGCCGAGAAGAGGTTCTATAACATGAGCCTAAGCTATGGAGAGATGTACGAGGCCCATCCTAAGGAGATACGATTAGTTGTTTTGATTATGGAGGTAGTGTGTTGTTTTGCACTACCATATGCAAAGGGTAGGAGATTCCCACAGGCACTGATGGGAGTTCTTCATGATATGATGGAGGACAAAACCCAGTTTACATGGGCACCAGCCTACCTGGTGTAGTTATACATGGAACTTTGGGCCTACGAGAGGATACGAAGGTTCAGTGTGTGTTGTACTTTCCTTCTTCACTGTCGGGCCTACGATCATATTGTGTGTGTGTGGCCGATTGGTTTGCCTCAACTAGATAAATTTGAGCCAGGTATGGTCCAGGTTGGTTATAGGCATTGGGTACCAGTTGGTGGTGTCCACCGATGGGCTAGGACTACACATGATGTAGCTCACTATAGGAAGATGTTGTAGGGGTTGTCTGGAGTATACATTATGAAGAGACCATGTGTGGTATATCCATCATACACTCACATGTCCTATGAGTTGGATGAGTTATAGCTACTTAGGTGGATAGAAGGGCATCATGTCAAGGAGCACGAGATGATACCAGTAGATAGGGTTTGGCGGCATTTTGGGATGCCCCAGGATGTGCCACCACCATTTACACAGTATAGGAGGGATAACGTGGAGAGACCTATGTCTCCACCCCGACCTATAATGTCGATTGGGCAAGAGGAGTAGCCGGTGGACCGACAGATAGATGATGTCAGCTGCAAAGATGCATATAGATGGTGGTGGGTAGCCCAACTATGAGTAGCACAACCCAGACCAGGGCAGCCAAACGTGGCTACCCTCACAGTCTAAAGAGACACATTACAAGGACATGTGGCCACATTACAGGCCCAGATTACTAGTTTACAAGGGCCATTGATAGGGTCACAAGCAGAGGTGGCCATGTTATAGGCACATGTTATAGGGCTACAAGGCCAGTTGGCAACTGCACAAGCATAGATTGTGGCCCTACAAGCCCCGGTACAGGCACAAGCACCTACAAAAGCTCAAGGAAAGGGTCTCATTTTACAAACAAGCGTGGGACAACATCCCTTAGTATAGGTACATGCACAGGGATAGGTTCCCTAATTACAGGTAGCAACAGGACAGGGTCCTGGGAGACAGGTACAGGGGTCGAGACTGATGGCTCCTCCGCAGACCATACCAATGGCTAGGTTTAGGGACACCTTGAGTGAGGCACGATACTATCTAGACCACTTGATGGCCACATGGATAGACATCCCATCTTATGCCGAGTATAGAGCACAGTAGGCTTTGAGTGAGAGGACCAGGTCCCGTACTCATAATGTTGAGGTTACATGGGGTCGGTGAGCCTAGAGAAAGGAGAAGGGAGAGGCCACTAGTGTATGAAGGCCAGCTCTAGGTGATGGGCCATCAGAGGTTAGACCGAGGCCCATGGTTGGTGGGGAGATGCTAGCAGGATGCCGCACAAGAGCAGAGAAGGAGACAGGTGAGACTGGCCCAGAGGATATCAGGTAGGGTGAAAATTAGTCACTGGAGATGGTCATTATATTGATTTTTTTGATAGATAGACCGACTTGCGTGTTGAAGAAGGTAAGGATGTATAAGAGAGTTTTGAGATATTTGTATGGATTCGGAATCAGAGTATGCATTGTATGGACACATAGATTTTGATGATATATATATAAAGAGGATGTTTGTGGTATGGATGGTGTACTTATTTTTAATTTCTATTATTATGTGTGTACATGATGGAAACTAGGTGAATTAGGCATGATTTAGTCAATATCATGTAGGCATAGCAGAGTGACGTCAATAGGCTTGATGGAGTTGGGTTGGTTTAGGAATGATTGAGGTAGGTTGATTTAGACGTGGTGGAGTTAGGTGGGTTTACACATGATTGAGTCAGGTTGATTTAGGCATGATTGATTCAAGTTGATTTAGGCATGATGGAGTTAGATGGATTTAGGCACGATTGAGTTAGATTGATTTAGGCATGGTGGAGTTAGGTGGGTTTAGGCATGATTGAGTCAAGTTGATTTAGGCATGGTGGAGATAAATGATGATGTATATGCAGGTTATGGTTTAAATTTCCAAATATGTGCTATAATGTAAATGTGAAAATGATAAATGAATGATTTGATGATGTGGTAAAAATGTGTATTAATTGATACTTATTTGGTTTAATTTCCAGTTATTGATATATAAAATGGAAACTAACTAAGGTAGAATGTGAATAGGAAAGTGTAAGGGGGAATTGGTTAGGGTAAAGAGTGGCCGAGCTAACCTCTAAGGGCCGCATGCCCTCGAAGTGTTTCCTACATAGCCCTAGTGAAAAGGGGCCTCATGTAGATGTAGTTCTCCTATAAGCTAGGGAAAAATATGATGAAGTAGAGGAATGGGTTGGTAGGTGTTAGGCACGGTTTAATGTAGATAAATTAGGCATGGTTGATTCTAGGTAAATTAGGCATGGTTGAGTTGTTTTAAACATAGGTGTCAATGATTGGGTCTCGTATAAGATAGTCAATAAGTAATGAGGAAGGCAAATGGTAAGAGGTGGAAAAAGAGATGCTTAAGTGATAAGAACCCTAATGAGTCTACCATACCCCAAACGGGCTTATAAACATATGACCCTAAAGGCCTTGCATAATGGACTATTCTAAGGGTGAAGAAAGTCACATGAGTAGAAAGGTAATTAGGATGAAAAGGAAATGAGGTGAGAGTTGGTGGTTTAGCGTAACTTAGTGTACAGCAGCATGTTTTTCTTAGCAAGAAACCCAGGATCAACAATAGGTAAGTCCATGAAACAAATTTCATCCTTTTCTTCATTTTTTTATTATTTTTTTATTTTTTTTAATAGACTAATCAATGCATGAAGTCTATATGGGATGATTCTATTATCTCATTAAGGTCTTTGCAAATCTGATCGATGCAGAAAGTTTCTGGATATTTTATTATATTTTTCCCATGACTTGGTATAGATGTCCTTCAAGGGAGCAGTCTATTTATAGCGGTGAAAATAGAGTGAAGAGATGTCCCTTTGTGAGGGAGTCATCTGTTGCTGGAAGTTTGACTCAAGGAGTTGAATCCCTTTTTGTTTTTAGATGTTTAAGTCATGGACAAGACTATAGCACGCAAAATTTAATTATGAAAGAGGTGGTTTCGAGTGATGAACGACCATGGGATTCTACCTTGAGGAAGATGAAAATTATCCATGAGAATCATGCTATGAATAGAGTCATCGTACTCATATTGAAGATAAGGCTAAAAGGTGACAGGTAATCACATGATTCTTGGTTAGTCATGGATCCTCAAAAATAGGTAATACATAAGGTGAACAGTGCTCAAGGGATGAGCAATCAACTGACAGAAAGTGATATAGGAATTGATGTCAAAAATAAAATGTTCAAAGATGTAAGGCACTGAGGGGATCAGGTTAGGGTTTACCTTCAAGTGAAGACAAATGATAAGCACTTGATCCATATGCATGGGTGACGATATAGGGTCCATGCCAATTAGGATAAAAAAATTTCTTGCTTACTTTTCTCTTCTTTGGTTACATGTTGATTTTCCTTCAAGATGAGGTCACCAACCTAAAAATTTCATTTGTGAACACATTTTTCGTAGGCACATTTGATATGTTTTTAGTATATTTGGAGATGGTCAAGAGCATTGAGATGACAGTTCATCTAATAACTCAAGTTGCACCAAATGATCTTGGTGAAAGTCATCATTCATTGAGCATGTCTTGTAGTGAGATGTCAGAGAGATGGAATCTGGACTTCGAGAGGCAAGACTAACCTCGGTACGATAGACTAGAGAGAAATGTGTGGCTGTAATCGAAGTACGGATACTAGTGTGGTAAGCCCACAAGGCAAAAGGAATGTGTGTATGCCAATCCTTCCTAGTATCGTTAACTACTTTCATAAGAATTTTGTTCAAGGTTTTATTGGTTGATTCTTCTTGGCCATTTGTTTGTGGGTAATAAGGTGACGAGAAACTGCGTTGAATGCCAAAAGTGTCCCAAAACCTTAAGTAGGGTTTTTTTTTCAATTGATTTCCATTATCAGTGATGAGGTAGTGAGGGGACACCAAAGCGAATAAATGATGTGATGGTTGATGAAATTCACATATTTTCTTGGATTTTGTAGAAATGAGGGGGATCGCTTCTACCCATTTAGTGTAATTTTCAGTAGTAGTTATAATCCATTGACTGGCGTTGTGAAGAATGGGGATTGGATCTCATCGACTAATATCCAAACCCCATTGAGAGAAAGGCCAAAGGTCTTGTGCTACTTGTAAGGCATGACTAGGTGTGTGATGAAGATTAGCATGTTGCTAGAATTTTACACAACATTTGACATAATCACAAATAGTCATGGTTTAGGGTTGGCTAATAATAGCCAAGGTGAAGAATGTGTTTTGTGCGATAGCTAAACCACTAAAGTGGCCTCCACAAATTCCATCCTGAACTTCGTTGATGGTGTAGGGAATTTCAGAACTTGTAAGGCATCGTAAGAGAATACTGTCGAAGCCACACTTATAAAGGAGACCACCCATGATGACATAATGAGATACACTTTTAAGAAAGGCACGTTGTCCATTACGAGTGAGATCAGCGTTGGTAGAATGGAAAGGGAAAGATAGTCTATAAATTTATTATACCAAAGGTCATGTGGGTCTAGGTGTAATGGTTCTGATAGAGTAGACCTCACGAGGTAAATAAGAGGGTGATTGTAACCTTTGTATTGTGACAAATATTTTAGAGTTGGCAGGTGAAAAGCGGGTATCTGAGAAGCCAAGAAGGCCATGGTATCCGCAAACTTATTGGTAGAATGTGGGGTGGTTTGAAGTTTGTAATGGTCAAAGGTGGTCAAAATTATGTCTACCTGCGATGTTTATAATTTTGAAGTATCTCATTACGAACACTGGTATATACCATTGACTTGGTTTATGACTTGCTGGGAATCGCCAAAGATATTGATTGAATTAACATCTAAGGCATAAGCAGCCTAGAGGACCCAATACGAGTGCTTCATATTTGGGAATATTGTTTGTACAATCAAAATATCGAGTTTGAAAGGATAAAGGCATAGGTTTTCCATCAAGAGGAATGAGGATAAAACCAGCCCCGCCTCCATGCTGACATTTAGATCCATCGAAGATTAGAGTGCTCATTTGGTAAGTGGGTTCATCTAAGGAGAGGGTAGATATGGATTTATCTATCAGAAATCGAAGTTAGAGGGTTGATTCACAGAAAGAGGTGCATCTTACTAGTTGGTCCAACAATGGTTTGGATTTGATGGGGATCTTTTGATGAATAAATTTGAGTCCAAGTTTGGCAAGAAGCATAAGCCAACATTCTTGGGACACTGTTGATGCATGATAGGGTTTGGTGTACATGTAGTGCTAAGGGGGTCACAATGTATTGAGTAATCAACGAAGGTTTTGTGGTTGAGTAAGTAATGGTGAAGAAGTTTGGTAGTGACGAAAACTAAGGATAAGCAGAGTTTTTTTGGCTTCCTTAATGGGTAGATCAATTTTTATAAGGCATCACAAAAGAATGTACAGAAACCACGTTATGTAATAAACCACGTTTGATGACATAACTAGAGACATCGTTGATAAAAGAGTAGAATAATGTCCCTTACGAGTGAGAATGGTCAGTAGAAGAAAGTAAAATATAGTTAAAACTATTGCAGATACTAGGAAATAAGCACTGGTGGGTCAAGGGCAACGGTATCTGATAGACACAGACCTCAAGAGGCAATATTTAAAGGCATGATTGTCAGCCCAATTTGTAATGAAATTTCCAAATATTTTGAGAATCACTTACTGCGAAGCATGGTATCTACAAGCCAAGAAGGCCATGGTATCCACAAAATTGGTAGAATGGATTACAACTTTTTTAGTGCTAACAATTGAAGGTGGTCAAAAAGTATGTCTACGTGATTCTTAGACTTTTTGGGCATTATCTCATGAATGAGCCTGGTATATTTATCTTGGTTTATCGACTAGCTAAGAATCATGTAAGATATTTATAGACTTAACATCCAAAGAATAGGTATTCCTTAAAGTACCACAAAGATGAAGTTCTTTATATTCAAGAAATTATTTGTACAATACTTGATGAGGTTCATAAAATGACCTTAAGGAATGGGTTAAAACCATCCTCATAAACATATGGTGTATAAAAATAAGGAATCCCAATATGCTGAAAATACATTGAGCCCTTGACATAATCGGGCAACAGTTGAAACTAAGTAGGTTCATCTAGGGAAAGGGTAGCTATAGACTCTCAGGGAAATTGAAATTAGATGGTACCCCTGAACCCCAATGAACACAATGTGCGTTAAGTTGGTCAACAATAGCTTTAATTAATGGACTTTCAATGAACTGAATTTGAGGTCGAGGTCCACAAGAAGCATATCACTTGCTTTCAAATGCTGTATTACAAACATTGCTCATCTCGATAGCGAGCATTTACATACAGATAGTGTAAGGGGTTGGCTATGCTAAGTAAAAAGGTTTTTCATTGTTGAGTAGGTAATTCAGCACTTTGGTGGTTCAAAAACTAAGGCTAGGTATTTTTTTAAGCTGTCATAGGTATGTCTAGTCTTGCATTCAGAAGGGTACAACCATATGTAATAGACACTTTCTCTTGTGTTGAGTCAGTGATGATGAAATGCATGACACCTAAAGAATGTTCAGTGGTGGAAATATATAGGTGTCCCATAAATCCTAAGGAGTAATGATTGCAACTGGTTCTTTGCAAGAGGTCAAAGTTTTTAAGGCATTTCCCAAGTATTTATGGTATTCATCATCCCATTTGAAGGCCACATCCTTTACTTTTAGATGAGGAATGGTTGATAGTGGTTAGAAAGCCAAGACAAAATGAAAAATGGATTGCAACCAAGGAGTTCACCAGGTGATGGAGATCCCCACTGGCAGAGGAATTTCCATATTAGCCTTGTCTTTAGTAGGATCGACTTCTATGCCACGTACAAGATAAAAAAGATGTACTTAAAAGATGAACAATACTTGATGAGGTGTGGTCAAAGATTCACCTTAAGTATAGTCAGGTGTGCTGTGGCTCAGTAATTTAGATTTGGTAAGAATATCATCTATGTAATCTTCCAATATGTGATGCATGATGTCATGGAAGATATAAGTCATGGCTTCGACTGATATGTAGCACCAGTGGTTTTTAAGGCCAAAAGACATGACTCGATAGCAAAAGGTCCCCCAAGGGGTGATGAAGGAAGTGTTGTGTTGATCTTTTGGAGTAAGTAATATTTGATTATAACCTGAGAAACTATCCATGAGTGATAGCATTTCATGGCCAGTAGGTGAGATCAACTAGTTTGGTCAATAGTCTGGTAGGGGAAAGTCATCTTTGGGAAAAGCTAGGTTGAGATCACATAAGTCCATGCAAATGCACGGAGCTCCCCTATCAGTCCTTTTGTGACATGAACGATGTTAGAAATCCATTGGGGATAGTCAATGGGTAGGATAAAGGAAACTGAGAGAAGGCGTTGAAGTATCTTTTTTGACCAGAAGAGCAATGCGAGGATGCATTTTTCCATAGCTTTTGTTTGATGGGTTTGGCATCAGGAATGGTTATGATATTGTGGACCATGATTTTTGGGTCAATATCGGGCATATCGGCATAAGACCATGAAAAAGCATTTGTTATGGTCTCAAAGGAAAGAGGTAAAAGCTTCCTTGTTTAGTAGCATATAAATACTTGGCCTATCTTTAGAATGTGCAGGTTGTCATCCTGAGTGTTAATGTTGATTTCAATCATTGATTAATTCAACATGGTTTACATCTCAGATGGTAACAAATCGGTGAATATAAGTAATCTTCCGCACCCAAGGTAGGTGAGGATGGACTCATCGTCCTGACATTAAATGACATTAATAGAAGATGTATCATCATCGATCATGTCTAGGATACAAGAATGGGAGGGAAGAGGGAGCCTCACTATCATGCGTTTGATAGGTTAGAGGTCCCAGAGAAATTGTGTTTATGAAAAAAAAGTTAGGAGGAATAGATTCAAGATCTATGGACTCCATGGGTGAAGATGGTGACGTGGGTGAATGGGGTGGAGAAGGTTTGTCTTCCTTAATGAGTTCAACATGGGCCTTCTTTAGAGGTTGTGCAATCAAAGCCAATGCCACTATGGTCATTAGTGTTTACGGGTGGTACAAGAAATGATTAGTATGGCGGGCCTTGTTCATAAAAACTGAAGCCAAAGCCTTTCCTTATGTGCAACGGTGAAGGAAAGTGTGGGAAAAGTTGTGGTTAGTAAGGGAGTGTATGTTAACATGAAAAATGGTCATCTTTAGGATGGAGGTTTGGGTGAATAAGTGACAATATTAAGTCCCCCATATGTTACATTAGTGCAAAGGTGTAGAGGACCATAAGGAAAAAACCCCTCCTATCCTGGTAGTCATTACTAGGTTGTTTACGCAACTTTCCATACTCTTAAAGAGTAATGAATGTGTTGATATTTTACACACAGTACTCCCCCAAGAGTGAGGTGTTGAAAAACACCCTCTAAGGGGATCTAGTAGTTGATATGTGGGTAACGGGGATAGACAAGTTGTTAGATGATTGTGGAAGAAGGATGAGTCAGTAGTAGAGGCTGCGCCGGATAGTAGGAATAACAGGGTTAGATGTGGGAGAGGCAATGGTAGTAGTATTAGGTTGAATGGGTTTGTGGGTGAAGGTGAAGTGGGAATAGTTGACAGATGCCTTGAGTATTATAAGCACATCGTTGGGCCTGATATAACATGTTATAGGTCTTAAAAGGTGATGGGTCAACTGAGATGGTGTAGTTATGTCCTTCGTGTTCAAATTTGAGGCATAGTGGTGTAAAGTCGAAGGGACACAACCCATGACGCACGGATCCAAGGTCGTCGAAGCAAAAAATTATACTGGAACTCCCCTTTTAGGACATAGAAGAGTTTCGGGACAGTTGCGGGGACCTACACGGACATGGAGAATGAAGGTACCCAGGGTAGAGGTCATGGTAGCATCATTGAAGGAGCACACCATAACTGGGTTACCATGCATGTAATTGGCAGGTATGCACATTTGGTTATACACATGGGAGGAGATGATGTTAATACTAGCACCACCATTGATCATAACACATGTCATATGTGTATATTATCGATATAGACAGGAGATGAAAAGAGTGGGATCAAGGAGTCATCAGATTGGAAGGGAGTGATCTCTTTGTCCTAAAAGATCTTGAGGGCAGGCTACTTGGTGAGTAGGTGGAGGTGTATAGGAAGGTGATGAATTATTGAGAGAGGCTACGTGATGAGGGGTAATGATGGAGGCTACGGGCATGGGGATCATTTGGTAAAAACCTTAATAGATTGAAGGACCTCCATGAGGGCTTGACGATGTGACTCAGAGGTTTGGATGAGCTCATATAAAGACATTTTTAGGGAGAATTGATGAAATTGTTTTAGCATTGTGTGATGTGTGACCCCATTGGAAATAAGATATGCAGGACCTTGGATGGTGACTTTGGGTGTGGGTGAAAATGGTATGGTGGGTACAGGGTTGGTTGATGGGATAGTTTCCTTTTCCTTGCCTTTGTCATTTCTTGTTGCATGGGTGGCAATGTTGAATCATGTTGATTTCATATTTCATGGGTGGATAAAAGAGTTGCGGGGGTGGGGACACTAGTCGCTGATTAGGTAATGGAAGAAGATTTGGAGAGATTGGTGAAGGTGGAATGGGGTCCTCATCAAGAAGATCATCATTGTCAAAATTTTCTTCCAGAAGGGCATAATTAGATAAGAGCAGTTTTTAAAGCCTTATCAGTTCTCTACATTGTGTCCATAGCACAAGATGGTAGGTGTAAATTTTAGTTTCATCAAACCCTTTTAGTTTGGGTTTGCGCCAGGGTCGTAAGGTCTAAGAGGTGGTAATGTGATGACTTAGGTTTCGAGGGAGATTTGTTAAAATCTTGGCATACGACCCTGCTAACGGATCGCAACGATAGGTGAGTGTGGGTTTGGGTACAGTGTGTGACTGATTGTGAAGGAAGAGGCTTTATAGGAGGGGGAATGGGTTGGTCCACTAGTTTGGTATGTGGAGTGGTCTTAGGTCTTGTGGGCATCTATTTGGGTAAAGGTGTGGTAGAAGAGCTGGCGGTGGAAGGTTTGGTTGGTTTGACTACCTTATTAGAGGGTAGCTAGATTATTAGCTTTGGGTTGCGCCTTCTTGAGGTAAAGGTGACATGGGGGTATGAGATGTAGAAGGAAAAGTAGATGGTGAAAGGGGGACGAGTTACCAATGTGCGTATACCGAGTCATGGTGCACACACGTTTGTTGGCATAGAGGTCACATGGAAGGTGCAATTGGAAGAGAGGAGAGTGTCATGGGTAGTGACGAAATTATGGAAGGTAGTGGTGGTATGGGTGGTAAGAAGGTCACAGGTGATAGTGGGGGTTGTGTGGATTGTTTGGGTATATTAGATGGTCATGATGAGGTGGTGGGCTACTGCGTTATTGGTTTACCGAGTGGAAGAAGTTTGTCTTGGCTAGGGTCGAGGGGTGAGGTCCTAGGATGGACAGAAGGGGTGAAGGTGATAATGGTGTGGTAGGCTGAGGTTGGTGTATGAGGCTATAGACAGGTTAGATCTTCCTTTTAGGCATAGGAATGAGTTTAGTGTTGGTTTGGGAAGATGTGGCTAAATCTAATTTGATTGGTGGATGAGTAAGGTTCGATGTCGGCATGACCCCTAAGGTAGTGATCAGTTTAGGTAAGGGAGATGATATAGGCATGGGTAGGTGTTTGGGTATAGATGTGTCTTGGGTTTTGTGTAGAGGTGTGTGTTGGGTTGTGGGTGATTACATGGAAGGTTTTCCAATAGTCATGGTTGTGTTTGATTTGGTCACTTGAAAACACTTTTAGATAGATTGTAGAGGTGTCGGTGAGTGACAACTGTATTTGGGTTAAAGCAAGGAAGTAGAATACATCCCCAAAGTAAGGCTCTATCAACATAATCCAAGTGAGTGACCAAGTGTGAAAATGGTACTGCTACAAGTGGGAACGATGTGGATCAAGTAGATAATCCCTATAAAATATGTTTGAGGAACAGGGAAATGGTTAGCTTCAAACTCTGTGGGTAAGAGAGCCGAAAGAATAGTTAGTAAGATCTTGGAAGGCTGATGAAGAATGGTCATAATAAGGCAATGGTGTTTGTACATGATCCTCTATGTGTAGAGGAGATGATGGGCCAGTTGAGGTGGACTCTCCTTGTGATGGTATAGTGAATGGACATGTGTCCCCTATGAGTAGGAGAGGTAATACTAATGATTGCTCAGTAATTTGAGGGGTCAGAGGCGGAGCGCTAATTATGGGCTCTTTTATGGGTGAAGGAAAAAATGATGGGGGTTCCTCTATGGGTAGAGGAGTAGAAGTAATAGGTTCCTGTGTAGGTAGGGGAACTCGGGCTAGGATTTATTCTATGGAAGGAACATGGGGCAATTGAGAAGCAACTAGTACATCCTCAAAAATAGCATGGACCTCACGGGCATTGCTACAATTAGTTGAAGTGTCACCAGTTTGGTTGGAAGATGGGACACGATTAGGGAATGGTTTTTTGAAGATATGTAGGTTTTGGTTAGTAGGTGCATTTGGATTATCCAAGACTAGATATTCATTGTCTAACATTTCTTGGATGATATTCTTGAAGGTGATGTAGTTACTGTCGCTATGACCTTTGACACAATGATAGTTACAAAGCTCATGTTCTTTATACCACGCAGGCATAGGGAAATTAGGATCAAAACCAATGTGTGGTTTTATAGGTGGAAGGTTAATGGCATCATCCTTAAAAAGATTTTCCAAAACAAAATAATATGGTTCTCCTATTGGGGTTTACTTTCGTTGTTCTCATCTGAACTGGAAAGTGTGGACGGGTGAGAGGTTAGTAGAAGGTTTGGTTTGGTTTTGATGGGTGAGAGGGTCTGTCGACACTAAAATTTTCCTCCGTAATTTCTATTTCATTAATGTATGTATTAGGAATAGGATGTTGTTAAGTATAATTATTAGTAGCATCTGATAGAAGATAACGGCGTTGCCAGTACGACGCCACCAATAATGTATAGTACGGTAATAGTCAAAAGTACAATAGGAATGTTGTGGTAAAAAGTAAATATTTGTCGGGTAATGTTAAAATGTCAAAGTTTGGGTAAGTAGAGAAGTAGGGTCGATATGATTAGGAATTAGAAATATTATATTGGTAATAAGGACAAGGAGTGATGTCATAAATATTTTGTGTATTTTATTTGTAAAAATTCTAAAAATGTGGAACCCATGTGAAATGATAAGGTTTATCTTATCTTAAAAGATAAGCTTACATGTACAGATAAGAGTTAAGGTATGGAATATGATTCGTCAGAGTGGATTTCTTATCTTATCTTAGAGATAAGATGGATAAGCCTGGAAGTTCTATAAATAAAGAGGCCACCCCCCTCATTTAGCATAGAAGGAAGTAGTGAGAAATATTGTATGAAGTGTGTAAAGGAAGCCATCAGTTTAAAGGTGTGTTGAAGAAGCCATTAAGAGGTGTAATTGTAAAGTTTCTCCCATAGTATTGGTGGAAGGCAAGTCAAGTCAATAACACTTGAAGTACCTCATGGGTGAGATTGTAACAATTTCATGTTAATATTATGATTTACTCTGATTTTTCATATTTATCATCATTCCTTCTTATCATAGTCGATGGTATTCTTGTGTTATGTTTGTTGTTGTGTTTCCAAATTACATCCACCAAACTAAAGGCTATGCATTAGTAAATAATCATAGCCCGAGGAGTTCCCGGTGAAGAATTATCATAGTGCCGGATTGGTGATAACAGGTCCAGCCTTGAGAACCAAAGCATTGGTAAATATTTTGGGTTTAGAATAGTTATTCTGGGATTTCAAATATGAATAAGCATCATTCGATTTGAACATAGTGTTCTTAGTGCGTAGCTGAATTTTCTTCTCTTCGACAGCATGAATCTCCAATTTTCATGCCATGGTGAATGCCTTGTCAAAGGTGTGGAAGGTTTGCACCTGCAAGGTTGGTGAAATGTGTCTAGTATAGGCCTAAGTAAATAACTCTATGAGCTCAGTTTGGGGTAGTTGAAATGTGAGCTGGTTAATTAGGTTGCACCAACGAGCAAAAAATTCAACGATAGACTTGTCGTCATACTGTTGTGTGGAGTAAAGATCGGTCATGGTGACTTTCTTGACAATGTTGATTGAGAAGTGATTTAAGAAAGCTTGGGCTACTTGATTAAATGAGTAGATGAAATGTCTGGGTAGCCCACTATACCAATCTAATGCAGGTTCCTTGAGGGACATCGGGAAGGTTCGTAGGAGTAAAGTGTCATCATGGGCGATCAAGTAACACCCATGTTTGAAAGACCGCAAATGTTGCTATGGATCTTCTTTACTATTGAAATGGTTGAATTTTCACATTTCCCAATGTACATGGTATGGGCGAATAGGAATGGATGGATGAATGGGCTCATTACATATTTCATCATAAGTGAGAGAATTGTGTGAGCCAGAAACCGATGGTTCTAGTGTTTGCATCCTTTCCATCATTAATTTGATGAGTTCATTGGTAGGTTGTGATAGAAGGGTGCCTTGTGTGGCATAAGAGGGTTGGTGTTGAACATGAGATGTGGGTGGCATTCTAGTGTATGGTGATGCCGAATAGGAAGGTTGAGAATAGGGGACTGACATGGAGGGCATATATCCAGAATGAATGACATATAAGATAGGGGTTGTTGATAATATGTATATGTAGGTGGGGCAGTTGTAGTGACTCTAGTAGCGATTGGGGGTAGATAATGCGAGATGGAGAGGAAAAGATTCTGGAATGGGGTAGGGGTCACCGACACCATGGGTGGTTGTGTTGGAATTGGTATATGTGAGATAATGGGCGTGGATGGGGTTATGCTTTGAGTGTTCAATGAAGGAACAACAGATACTATGGGTACGACTGATGTTGCAAATGTCATGGTCATAGCGGGTGTGGGGCCTAGCTGCAAAACCACTGGGGATAAAGTAGGTGAAAGTAATGCCAAACTAGTAACAGCTGATGTAAAAGTGGGGATAAGAGCCGAAGAGATGGATACAGGCATGCCATATATCAACTGACCTGAGGAATCTTGTGTGGATGAGTGGGAAAGATAAAATTGTAAGGTTGCAAGATTCTGATCGAGGAGTCATGTGAACTCCTCATCACCTGTAGCAATGGTGGTATGTGGGGTTGAATCCATGGGTGACAGGATAGAAGGTGGTGAATGACTAGGTGGGAGTGATTGACGACTGGCGTGGAATATAAGAGTGTTAGTTCTGATGTGACTCAACACCATGTGAATAAGTATTGGCCTAGAAAGACTTTATTCTATAAATGACATAGAAAACAACAGGAACAAAGGAAGAATGAGGCTGGGAGGGTGAGTTAGGTCAAGGTTTGAATTTTGAAAACTGATGATGGTTAATAAGGAACCAATTTCGGTCACAGAAAACAGATGCCAGTTACTATGGAAAAACACCAGTTTCAGGAGGTGAATCAAGAATGATGAATATGTAATGGAGAAACTGTGTATGATAGAAATATCAATATATGGGAATAGGATGGTTCCCTGAGTGCCAAAAACATAATAGAAGGAATGATGAAGGCTATTCCAAGAAAAATAACTAGAAAGCCAGAAGATGACACTGGTTAGGTTTAACCGATGATGGTCAGATGTGAACCGATGATGGTTGTTAGACTGACACCAGTTATTGTGAAATAAGAGAGCAATGAAGAAACTGAATTTTGTGAATTAAATTTGATGAGGAATCAAACTCAAAAATCTAAGAATGAGATGATGGGGTCCTCGTGCACTCAGAAAAAGTCATAATACTCCAACTACGATGGTGGAGTGTGCAAGGAAGAAACAAAATGTAGATTCATCATCTGACACCTCAAAACACAAGTCAAGAAGAACGCTAGGAAAAAAGACAATCCTAAAAGTCTTATGTTTGTTTAGCTTATGCTATTTAGAACTGACCATGTGAATTTAGAATAGAATTTTTGGTTGGGAAGGCGTCCTATGAAGAAGGATATCTAAAAGGTGAGGTTTCAGGTTATGTTATGGCCTGGGGTGCTCTCTGATGGGGTACTAGACAGAGATAACCAGCTGGGGAGTACCTGCCAATCCTCTGATCATGTGATCATTGACAGGCGTTCCTAGGTAAGATGTCATTTAAGAAAATGTGTATATTCAGATTTTGCGCAGTTGGTAGAAGAATAAAGAGAGTTCTTTCTATGGTTCAATTGTGTCAACCATCATCTGGGCATGACTTCCAGCATATAGGTCACCCTCATTTTAATGTGAACTAAAAATGCAGCAAATCAGAATGTAATGCAAGTGTTTTAAAAACCCAAATCTAAATATTATTTTCGATGTAGCAAGTGATGAATAGGAAGAGGAATGATCTTTCACTAATGCAATGCAAAAAGGAAGAATAATGTGTTCTTTTAAAAGCACAAAAAAAAAACACGATTGTTTTTAGACAATAAAGAGAGGAAGAATGATTCCAGAAAAGAAAAATTAATGTGTAAGATTTTTGAAGGGAAAGCAACACACAACTTTACCTAGGAATGAATAAAATGCAAGGAACCCTGGGTGGGTCCCACTAGGCATGCCAAAATGTTTCATCATTTTCTTTACGTTTTTGAATGTTACAAAATAGATAAGGTTATGGGCTAAGGAGGAATACCTATTGTGTTGGTCGGTTGGAGGTTTATGCACACATTTTGATTTCTCGATCTGATGTTTTCTATGAGAGATTCATTTTGGTCGGGAGGAACTACCTAAAATAGAAAACAAGACCACCAAAAATGAGTTAAATAATATATGACAATGGACTGCCTAGCGTATGTGAAACCCAGGAAGTGTGATACTCCCTAGAAGGTTGTCAATCCACTGTTTTTATAAAAACAAATATGAAATAACTAGAATAAGTACATAAACAAATATAGTGCTAGTATTCTTATTTGGGTACCTCAGATCACTATCAGCATTGATCCAATTAAATACTAAAAAATATGCGGGTCAAGGTCTTCAGGGCCAGTTGCAGGTTGTTCAAGTTGTGTGCAGGTCACAAATAGAGTCTTAGCAGGGTTGGGTAAGGTGTTTAGGTTGTTTTGGTAGGTAGGTGGTTGTTGGTTTACATAGTGTTGGGAGGCACAGAGACTAGAGTCAGTCGGGTATGACCGATCATGGTTAGGAAAAACTGACAACGGTCATGGGTAACTGGTGTCGGTAGAGGCGGGATGATAAAACTCAAAAGGATCTAGTTGTATAGGTTGATCTAAGGTTAAACAGAGACAAAAGAGGGTTGGAGAGGTCTATGGGAATCTTAGTTATACTCAGACATTTGTAACAGTCATATATAGGTGACTTAATGGTGTGGGTGGAGGAATGGGTGAGTATACAGGCAGGTAAATGGTAGGGGAATGAGGGTGCAAGTGGAAACTAATAACAGCAATAGAAGAACTCAATAGACTGAAATAGAAATAGATGATCCAGGTAAAAAGTATACTTAATATGGTATAGGTTCAAATGGTTGGAGGGTGGTGATGGTTGATCAAAGGAATGATGTTTGGTACTGTGACAATTCTTCCCAAAATGTTACCGTGAGTGCAATACCTCTGGATTTGTCTTGGTGCTGGCTATGGATGTTTGTAGGTATGAAAAGGATCTGGTTCTTCTTACATGTAGCTCTCTTCTCTTCTCCTCTATTCCAGAATATGTCAACCCAGAAACAAGGTTACCAAAATGAATAAATGGTAACCCGACGATGGTTCCTGGTTGACCGGTGTCAGTCAGGGATAATTTTAGTGGCGAATATTCGTAATATGGTGAATATTCCATTTTTGAAAAATTGGAAAAGGTGAATTTTCTAGCGCGGGTCAGTGACCTATTCGCCTAAAAATTACAGTTTAAATTTTTTTAGGGGTCATCTTCACCTACCCATTTAAATTATCCCCTATATAATCCTAGATTATTCACCAGGTAGAACACTACTAGATCACTCATACCACCTGGAGTATATGTATTATTGAGTACAATAAATGTGTGAAATGAGGGCAGAGGCTACAGACGCATGATAAGAGGGCAGAGGCTACAGATGCGTGATAAAGATTTTGTTGACACACGACAGGGAGAGTTTGCTGACGTGCGATATGGAGAGTTTATTAACGCATGACATGGAGAGTTTATTGACGTGTGACAGGAGTGTGGAGGAAGTACACGTGTGATAGAGACTTTGTTGATGTACAACATGAATATTTAATTGTCGTACGAGCAGAGGGAAAAGGCTACAGATGCGCGACAGAAGATTATCTGTCGCACTTCAACAAGGAGGTTGACGCGCATCAACCAACCTCACTGACGCATGTCAACAAGTCAGTTGACACGCGTCAACTAACCTCATTCAACAGGGTTGTTGACACACGTCAGCGAGGTTCATTGACGTGTGTCAACCGCCTTGTTGACGTGCGACAGGAGATTTGCTATCGCACATCAACAAGGTGGTTAATGCACGTCAACGAACCTCACTAACATGTGTCAACAACCCTGTTGATGCACATCAATGAGGTTTGTTGATGTACGTCAACTGCCTTGTTGACACGCATCAATGAGGGTGTTACACCCTCGTTGATGTGTGTCAACAGCAGCACCCTCGTTGATGCACATCAACAAGGTGGTTAACGCACGTCAATGAACCTCATTGATGTGCGTCAGTGAGGTTCGTTGACATGCGTCAACTTCCTTGTTGACGCGCGATAGCAAACCTCTTGTTACATGTCTACAATCTTCTTTCACACCACTTAAAAATTAGGCAAAAATTTTGTTGTCGAACCACCAAAAAATTTGCCTTTCTGCAAAACTAGTTCCGATGATATTCACCAGGTATTTTCCACCTCTGATTTCTAAGAGATCTCTTAAAATGAACCGTGGCATCAGTTTCAGGATAACCAGTGTCGGTTAAGGTAGGATTCCCTAGGTTTATTAAAAATGACATATCTCCCATCATTTGGGTCAGGTATGTTCATTTATTCGTTGATCAGAATGGACGTTATGTTTTTTATGAGCAGGAAGGTGGTTAGAGGAATAATAGGCCTTGATTTTTAGGGTTGAACCAAGTCTTATTCATTTATGGAAACATGATATGAATAGGTCTATGGTGAGATGTGCATCCATTTAATTAAAATAATTAAATTAATAATGGGGTGAGGTAGGTGGGGCATTAATTAAATTTTAAATAATTACATTAATATTAATGTGGGGTATAAGGGTCATGGTTAGGTGAATGTGTTTAAGTTGGTTCTTCGACAAGTGACCAAAGGGAGTGTGACCCAACTTTAGTGTCTACATGGTGTTTGTAAATAAGCCAGTATTTCCAGTTAGTTTAGGATTTCCTTTGATGCTTTTTCCTTTCTTGTGTTTCACTTTCTCATTGTTGTTTTCTTTCTTTTTGTTTTGTTTTACGCCTTGTATGATGGTAACCACATTATTTTTTAAGGTTGTGTATACGAAGAGGACCGCACATCTATTTTAGTGTGGGGTGGAGTAATGCAAAGGAAAGTATAAGCCAATAGTAAAATTTGAGTGGCCCAGTAGAAGGAAGCACATAAGATTGAGAAAGTGTGTGGGGAAATGGTGGATAATTAATTATGGTTCCAAAAGGGTCGTAACAAAAACTAGGTACAAAGGATAAAGAGTGCGAGAACAACATGAGGTAGCCGAGGACAAAAATCAAGTAAATGACAGAAGAATTTCCTTCGGAACTGTAGATGCGGGCGTAAGATTCTTCGGTTAAAGTGGATTTTTGCATGCCAAAATGTTATTGAAGGTTTTTCACACAGGATTGAGTGTGTGGTTAAGGGCGTTGAAAGTCGGCCTAATGGAAAAAGTCACATTTAATGTTAAGTACGTTGGTAGGTGGTATAGCATTTATTTCTAGAGAGGAGAAAAAACTATAAATATGAGGTCGAGCAAGTCATTATTCTACCTTGCTATTAAAAAGTTGAAGCGCTCTTGCAAACTAGGGAATCTAGAGAGATTTCTGCGTAGGAAGAAGAATCCTAGAAATCTAAGTGAGCGATTAGAATAGATCTACAAACCAAGAGGAAGGAGTACATGGGCATGAGGAAATTTTTTTTGAAGTGCGTTGTCTCATGGAAGGGTTTTCCTAGTTAGGGTTTCACAGCTAGGGCACGAAGATAAAAGGATTTCTTCCAGGAGTTGAGTTTTGAGATTGAGCAGAGTAGTAGAGTAGAGTAAGGAGTTTTAAAAATTCAAACCAACACAAAGAATGGCACCAAAAAAGGCAATCGTTTCACTAATGAAACAAAATGGCAAGGGCAAAGGAAAACAAATTGCTACCATCACGATCTCCAATGAGGAATGGTATGCAGAAATGTAGTACCCAGATGGAGTGTTGCTAGGAAACAAGTGGGTATTGCACTTAAGACAAATGACCGTGAGTGATTACAACCATCACATGAGCACTACAGAGAAATAAATGGTGTTGGAGGTGTTTTGTCAAACTAAAAAGAGGACACCAGATGGAATGCCAATTTATAGCGATTAAGTGAAAGTAAAGTTGGAAAAGGAAGGGCTATCGCAGCTGTATGAGTTACCTTACTTTGGCAAGCCTGAGCAGCTTTATCAATGGTTGATGTCACGCATGCATGAAGAGAATTTCTACTTTGCAAGCCACAATATGCACATAACACCGTAGTTGATATCTAAGTTCACTTGCCTAAATTGTGAAGGGGAATCCATAGATGACGATTTAAGTGATAAGGATGCCATCAAGGAGATAGTAGCAGATTATGACTACAAAAAGGGTTCGAGGTACTTTGACATCACATAAATTCTAGACCCTATTATGAGAATGGTCGTGCACTTGGTCACAAATCTTAATGATCAAGAAAGATGGACGCAATTGAACAAGGCATGGCTGAATGTATGTCAGAAAATATCATAAGGGACCATCTATAACTTGTCTGCCTTTATTGCAGATGAGATCATAAGCAGCGCATAGGAAGGAGAAAATATTTTATTTGGCAATGTCCTCCTCATCATTTTCTTCTCGGAGATTGGAGTACCATATGGGCTAGAAAATTTTGTTTGGGAGTATCCAGAAGAGAACTCCTCACCCGCAAAAAGGTTCGAGAAGTATACTTGTGAAACCATGACGATCACTCATAAGGCATGCCTAGAAAAGTGGTACAAACAAATGTGTGACGCATTTGGGGTAGAATGGAGGACCCCAGACTAGTTACCCGCGCTCATGGATGGAGAGGAAGATTTTACAGTTTACCAACATTTTTGCATTGGCAGGTTTACTTTGACAAATGGGACTAAGAGCCCATGGTGCAAGTTGCCCTTCTCCTTCACCAAGCAATACATCCAAGCAGGGGTCAACCAGTTCAAGGAGGCCAAAAGGCTAAGGTTCAACCATAGTGAGGTAGAAATAGACCACTGTGAGCTACACTGAAAGCTCGTGTACCCTAAGAATCACACGTATGTGGAGAAGTATGTCTCTCACGAAGTACAAATAATGAAGCCAATAACACTACCAATCCTCAGAAGGGCTACAACGAGGGTATATCTTCACATAAGGCCTAAGTTTGAGAAATTTTCTTATATAGAGAGTGATTTATCCATTCCAGAAGACCCCACAGGTAAGCAAAATGTCACGCCGAAGAAGAGGGAAAGGAAGAAGTACAAGATAAAAAGGCACCAAGTGTGCAGACCACACAATCGATGGGCACGCTAGAAGCAATCGCGAATCCTAGCACTTACATGCATAGAAAGAAGTCCCCAATCAAGGAAAAGACCCCAGAAGAAGAGGCACCAAAGCATGAAGAGCCCCTCACACATGAATAATCACCAAAGAAGGTGTCGCCTATTAAGGAAAAGGAGAAGGAAGAATCTCCTATACTGAAATCACCAGTTAGGAAGAAGCAGAATGTAGAAGAAGAGGCAGACTCAGAGGAGACAAAAATCTTAGATGCTTACATTGATGAAAAAGATGATGATGAGCTTGAAGGAGGTGAAGACCAACTAGTGTATGATATACATGACTCAGAGGAGGAGGAAGGTGAAGAGAAGTATGACAAGCAAGATGAAGAGGTGAAGAATGACAAGGAGGAAGCAGAGGATCAAGGCAAGGGGGTGAGAGAAGAGGTAAACAAAAAATACCAAGGAACCCCAAGCCTCACCAAGAAACAAGTGGAGAAAGCCGCGGAGAGAGAAGTGGTGGGCATCATTAAGGATTTGGTGGAGCAGTAGTTAAAGTAAAGCGTGGATGAAATTTTGAAGGAGATGGAAGAAGAAAGCATTAGGAAAGAATATGGTAGCATGGATGGGAATCCCAATTTGGCAGTAAGTTTCCCAAAAAAATTGCGAACAGGTGGGAAGGGTGTAGTGGTAGCACAAGAGAAATGAATGGGGTACATTAATGATCCTAGCAATGTGCTACATGTGTGCTTCCAAAGCATCTTACTAATGGAGAAAATCCTGGCTATGTCTTCATTTGATGAAGAAGGTACATATCCCTGAACTAGGAAGATTTTATCTTGGGCATTTGAGTCCCATGTAGATGAACCTGAGTTAAAAGTAAGTCAGAGAGCGCTGATGAAGGTGCCAAAAATGAAAGGAGTAAATTCCTTAGTGAATTCTCAACAATTATCAAATGAGCAGGTCTGCAATGTGCTCAACAAATTTTTAGTTGAGATTGAGGCCAATCTGTTCGGAAGGAATGATAGAGTGAGATTCCTAGCTCGGAGGAATTGGAGAAGGAAAATAAGGAGCTCCCTGAGAAGAAAAAGGACTTGAAGAAAGAAGATATTATCAGTGCACAATTAAGTTGTGAACTGAAAGAGGAGAAGGCAAGGGTGTATGAGCCACATAAGAAAATTGAAATGATTATATGTGCTATTGTTTTACAGAATCCTGACCTAATGTCACCTGAGCATAAATATGAATCAACCTTATAGTGCCTAGAAGACTTGACACGCATCCTCACGATGAAAAGTCGACCATTTTCCTTAGAGTCTACAGAAGAATCGCTAATGTGCCTTGAGAAATAAGAAAAATTGAAGGTTGTCGATATTGTTGCTCGATATACTAAACTCCTTGCAGAGGTAAGGACCACCGCACAATTCGTAGAAGCTACATATGAAAACTGCGATGATAGAGATAGAGTGGTAAGCATCCTAGTCACCACTCATGAAATGGGACCTAAGGAGTTTTAAGAAAAGAATGAAGGGGATAGGGAAGAAAGAGATAAAATCCTAGCCGAGGTGGAAAAGAAGTTAGAAGCTATCAAGATCTTGTGAGGTTTGATCAAAATTCGACTAAAGGAGTTATACCCCCAAATCACCAGCAGGATGGATGCACTTGAGGACTTGGGAAAATAGTTGGAGAGTATTGTTGAAACAACGAGTGCCAAAGGATAGGAACTAAATTTTGAGGAGGTGAGCACCTTAGTCGGAGACCTTTGTCAGCAAGCACAGAATGAGGTTGACACTTGGGAAAACCTAGAGGCAAAAATAGGGAAGGATTTACCTCTTCTCCTTCAAAAATAAGCATTTGTTCTCCTTCATTCTCCCCATTCTTTCATTCTTTCTCCCAATTCTTCATTCCTTCATTATTTTCCCCTATTCTGAACCCACCATTCTTTATTCATTGAAGATAAGTGTTACCGAGGATAGAGAACAAGTGTAGTGTGGGGTGATGTTGGGCTCCAGAATATTGGCTAAGTACAAGAAGGCGTGTAGGCGTGTGGGGCCTATTTGAAGAAGGGCATGCGGGTTGAAGGCGCGCAAGGTAGGGTTCTAGCAAGGTTTAGCAGAACACATGGTGTGTGCATGTAAGACAAGATAGTGTTGTTACTTACCAATATTTGGAGTTCCAGACAGCACATGACAAAAGCATGACCCATCTAGCATGTGGAGTGGATAAGGTGTCAACCTAGTAGCTGAAGGATCAAGAATGGAATATTCCATGCATGTGATGGAAGGATCCAGAAGGACATCATTGAAAAGAGTGGAGAGCTCGGATCAAAGGAGGCATGCTCCATTGGAGGACCACTTGGACATTTGGCAGCCAATCTATTACCTCAAAAGGCATGATAGTGAAGGTAAAAAGCTATATATAGAGATGTGCGGGTAGTAGAAGAGAGATCCGAAGGGGGTGTGATAAGAGAGAAGAGGTGGTGGAAGAGAGACAAAGCTCTGCAGAAATATTATGGAGGATTCAATGGGTTGGGATTAGAGGAAATATAGGAGTGATGGCATATTTAGAAGGATGGCTCTATCTTTATCCTTGTAATGTGAAGAACATTATTTAGTTCTTCATGCATGACCTTCTCTGCATTATCATATGGGTCTGTTATGGCTTCAATGAATTTAATGTGGTTACTGAACTAATGAATATGAATATAAGGCTCTGTTCTAATAGTAATATGTGTTCATGAGCATAAGTCCCAATGTAATTCCTTTGTGTTATGAAGCAGTTCTGCATTATGTTCAGTGTTTCCCTTTTATATTCTAAGTGAATGCATGGTTCTGTTCTATTCTTTTACACCTAAGTATATGTCATAGATGATGTATTCTCATAAGACTCACATAAAGGAGGGGCTCGGCACCCATGCGTTCCTCGGGTGAGATCCCATCGCCTGCTGGGTGATGGGCTGGTGTGCATAGGATTAGGTTGTTATTCTAAGGACAGAGACTTTATCATCCCAATCCTTTTTTCCAACATCACATTTTTTGTCAATGTCTAGATCAAAATATTATTGAAACCCTCAGCAGTCTCATTTTCCTGAGGATGATATGGTGTAGTCTTATGGTGTGCAATCATGAACTCATCCAATAGAATTATGATTGTCTCATTCAGAAAATGTGTGCCCCTATCATTAGTCAAACTCAAGGGGCATCCATACCTTGGAATAATATTTTCCCATAGAAACTTGGTTGTTGTAGCTGTTGTACAATCCTTTGTAGGTGCTTCTTTTACCCACTTTGTCAGATAATTTGTGCAAGTTATGATATAGAGTGATCTAGTCCTATGCTTAGCTGGTGAAATAGGACCCACAAAATCTATATCTTATTTCTCAAACGGTTCTGCACTAATAATAAGTCTTACAGGAATTTCATCTCTTTTTCTTGGTTTTCCAAGGCGCTGAAAGTGATCACAAGCCTTGCAATATACCTTAAAATCTTTATAAAGGGTCTCACACCATAATCCAGTAAGTAGAATCTTGTGTGTAGTGGCACCACCTGCATAATGCCCACCTACAATACCACCATGAGCCTCTTCCATGATATCTGTGCACTCATGTTCCAGTCCATAGCGGCGCAATACTTCATCCCGGCCTAACTTGTAGAGGTCACCACTAATCAACATAAATGGTACCGCGTGAATGGCTAGTTGTTTTTTCTCTAAGTATTTCATCCCTTTTGGCACCATACTTATCAGTAGAAAGACAACAATTTCCTCTAATTCTGATGGCATGCATTGTAACCTGTATAACTATGCACTGGGCATGGTATCTTCAATTGCATACGCATCTTCTCCTGACTGTATTTTGCATAGATGGTTCAGTCCAAAATTACTTTTCCATGGTTTTACCACAACTGTGAAATCAAATTCTTAGAATAAGAGTACCCATCAGAATATGAACCCCTATAAAATGGGCTTGTTTACCAAATACTTCAATTCCATGTGATTGGTATAGAATACAAATGGTGTTGCTAGTAGGTGCTGTCTGAATTTATGTAGCACATAAATCATTGACAAAGCTTCATGCTCTGTAGTTGTATAATTTTTCTCTACTAGAGTCAACTTTCTACTAGAAAAATAGATAGGATGATCTATAATACCTTTTCCAGGCTAAGCCAACATCACGCCAATGGCCGTGCCAGAGGCGTCCACATGTACATAAAACGGTTGGTCCCACGAGGGAAAACATAGAATAGGCATTATAGTAAGTTTCCCCTTCAATGTCTCGAATAAGCATTGTTGTGGTTCTCCCCAGTAGAACATCCCTTTTCCTTTAAATAACTCCTCTAAGGGTGTGGAAACCTTAGCATACCCTTTTATAAATTTTCTATAATACCCATTGTGACACCTCACTTTGACTAGTAGGCTCTTCTAGGCTGATAATGATTGCATCCTTAGCTGGATCAACCAAAAAACCTTCCTTGCAGATGGTGTGCCCTAATAATGTGACAAATGGTGTAGCAAAGACAAATTTCTTGATGTTCAAAGAGATTCTTAATTGTCAACTTATTTCAAACATTAAGCATAAATTGTGACAATGATCCTTAACAAGTCCATACACCATCTAGTCGTCTAAATAAAGCTGCAAGAAGTTGTGAATAAAATCTTTGAATGCTTGGACAACTATGCACAAAAATACAGTAGGCACATTTTTCAAACCAAAAGGCATCACAGTATAGGAAAAACTGCCCCATTCAATAGTAAAAGTAGTATTTCCCTGATCCTCTTGTACAATCCTAACCTGATGATACCCAGAGAATCCATCTGCAAATGAATACATTTTGTGCCCTACAATGCCTTCTAGTATTTCCTCGGTGAATGGCATAGGAAAGGGATCAGTCACACATGCAACATTCAGCTCACTGTAGTCCACACAGATCCTAATCCGACCATCTTTCTTGATATTGATCACCATTGGGCTAACCCATTCTACCTCATCCAGGGACTTGATGATTCTAGACTTAAACATTTTGTCAATTTTTCCTTTGACCTTTTCACGTATGTTGGGGTTCAACCTTTAGGGTCTCTTCCTGACTGGGCGCACACCTTCCTTAATATTTATCTTCATTTCTCCTAATGATTCATGCATGCCTTTGAGTTCATGGTATTCCCTAGGAAATAAGTCCTGATAATCTCATAGTAACTCAATGATTTTTTCCACTTCAGGGTCAGACCAATAGTCCCCAATTATGGCCTCCTTAGGCTCTGCATCTGATCCAATATTCACTTTCTTTGTCTTCATAGGTTCATGATAGGTGCAGATGGTCTTATAAGCATTGTCCAAAACCTCATGCCTACCTATTGAATGGTCTACATCCAGATTTTCTACTTCTTCATCATTCGCTAAGTAAACCATATTTCCTTTTTCCTTCTCAATGTAAGCGCGCTTAAGTAGTGTGTCATATTTCTTTGTTTCTTCAGCAAAATGCCTCCTAATTCTTTTCCATAAATAACTCCTGAGTTCTTCCACCTGGGAACGATCTCCCATACTGGGATACTTTAGCCTTATATAACCTTAATGACTCTTCTACTGGAGGTTTAGTAAGAGAAATATTCTAACATTTGGCTCATTCCAGCAATCAAATCCTCCAAGGTTCCAGGCTAATGCAGATGAGGTCTAATGCCAATATCTCCAAATATGAGACATATTTTCTATGAAAATAAGGTGTAAGGTTGAGAGGGAGGGGTGACCCTTTTATTTATAGTTTTCCAAATGGAAGAGTTTGGAATTTGGGTGCATGTGGGACTAAAGCTCAAAAAACACTTTTAGATTAGATTAGGATAAACATGCTTTAGCCTTAGATAATATTTTTTTAGGCTAGTTAACTGAGGGTCTTAGGATAGTCCTAAACTTGATTAGCAAGTGACCCAGAGACTCCATCTGCAAATGAATACATTTTGTGCCCTACAATGCCTTCTAGTATTTCCTACGGTGAATGGCAATAGGAAAGGGATCAGTCACACATGCAACATTCAGCTCACTGTAGTCCACACAGATCCTAATCCGACCATCTTTCTTGATATTGATCACCATTGGGCTAACCCATTCTACCTCATCCAGGGACTTGATGATTCCAGACTTAAACATTTTGTCAATTTTTTCTTTGACCTTTTCACGTAAGTTGGGGTTCAACCTTTAGGGTCTCTTCCTGACTGGGCACGCACCTTCCTTAATATTTATCTTCATTTCTCCTAATGATTCATGCATGCCTTTGAGTTCATGGTATTCCCTAGGAAATAAGTCCTGATAATCTCATAGTAACTCAATGATTTTTTCCACTTCAGGGTCAGACCAATAGTCCCCAATTATGGCCTCCTTAGGCTCTGCATCTGATCCAATATTCACTTTCTTTGTCTTCATAGGTTCATGATAGGTGCAGATGGTCTTATAAGCATTGTCCAAAACCTCATGCCTACCTATTGAATGGTCTACATCCAGATTTTCTACTTCTTCATCATCCGCTAAGTAAACCATATTTCCTTTTTCCTTCTCAAGGTAAGCGTGCTTAAGTAGTGTGTCATATTTCTTTGTTTCTTCAGCAAAATGCGCTCCTAATTCTTTTCCATAAAATAACTCCTGAGTTCTTCCACCTTGGAACTATCTCCCATACTTTAGCACTTTATAACCCTTAATGTCTCTTCTACTGGAGGTTTAGTAGAGAAATATTCTAACATTTGGATCATTCCAGCAATAAAATCCTACCAATTTCCAGTCTCTCTATGGAGTTATCCGCATATACATACCAAGCATGTGTGTAACCTTATAAAGTGGAATAAAATTTGTGCACCCAGAGTGAAGGTGTTAAATCTTCTTTCCCCTCTGTCTAGAGTATCTCACACTATTGAACGTGGTTCTGAATAGGTTGATTACCATGATAAGTGCAGATTTGAGTAGGTGCATTGCTCCTAAAAAACCAAGTAGAAAGAGAAATCCTAATTTCATTCCATCCTACAAGATTATCCTTGTGAACTACCCACCAACACGTTGTTGTCCCATGCAGGGTATATGATAGCATATTCCATCTCTCCAACTGATCTATC
Source organism: Taxus chinensis (assembly GCA_019776745.2). Lineage (NCBI taxonomy): Eukaryota > Viridiplantae > Streptophyta > Pinopsida > Cupressales > Taxaceae > Taxus > Taxus chinensis. The sequence goes on along the minus strand of CM034153.1, from coordinate 564,752,224 downwards.
CACTGTTCCTCCATGGCACGCAAAAATACCATAGGATCTCCTTCTCCAGTGTATCAAGGTACCGATTTGTTACTTATTCTCCTAATACAACGAGGTCTATTATTCCACACAAATGTGATCTTTACTTCGCGCCCTATCGACTCATAAGTACTATGAGCCCAATTATCATAAGAAACACTTGTACTATCACTAATATACTGTGCATCTTCCCACTAAAGGATTCCTTTGGATGGTGTGTACATAAATCCTATTCAGATCTTCCTCACTTAAAGGCTCAACATAGGGTGCAGATTTTCCATCTGTTGAAGGGATAATAACTCTTTCCTCCTTGTTTTCAAAACTGATATAACCTTTGTTGAACTGAAGATCAGCATTATTTACATAGCACCAAGGGTGTCCCAAGTAGACCTGGGAAGCTATCTGCCTCTGCAAGCACTAAAACCTCAAAATCCCCAATGAACTTGGCTTGTTGTATGGTAATGGATGCATCTTTTAAAGCTCTTATGGGAGTGGCCTTAGTTTGGTTAGCCATGAATAGTACATTCAAAGATGGCTACAATGGATGTCTCCCCATCTATACCCATGTATCTAAAGTAATAACATTGACTTCCATGCCTGTATCAATCAATATATTACTCAAAAGCCATCCATCCATAATAGCATTCAAAGTGATTTCCTTGTCATAGTCTAAGCTATGAGGGGGAAGATTTGCATGCAGGATTGGTCGTCCTAGTCTCAATACTTGCGCATAGAGTGTTTCTCTTTAGCCAACTCCCTAACAATGGGATGATATTCTCCTGAAGTAACATCTTGCACACCTCTTTCAAGTCATCTATATCATATTGGACTATCTTTGTTGCTTTCTTTGCTCCATCTTCTTTGATTACTCCTTTAAACATTGTATTTCACCCTTAATATATCTGAGTACCTCCATGGTTTCCTGATAAACCTCCTTCTAATGGATAGGATCTGGGTACCGTGCATGTAGAACCTCCTCCTTAGTGATGGTAGGCTTCTGCTGCAATGCTTCTTTGGCACATGCCGCTTTAGCATGGGTAGTGATCTTTACAAGAAATACCTGGGATTCCAGTTCTAACTTGGGCATCCACTGATTTTCCAAAATGCGTTTATATCCTAACCATCCTTGCACCTTTGTTTTCTTTTTTATGCTTCTTACTAAGATGCTCATATAAGTACGGGCATTCTTCATAACTATGATTCTTTCCACAGAAAGAACATGTAATATTCTGAGGAAATTCATGCATGTAATGGTCAGGAGATCCGTAGGTATAACATGTTTCGCGAGGAAACTCACCTCGTCCACAACCATGGCCTCCTTGACCTCTGCCAGGACCTCCTTCAAAATGTCCTTCATTCAGATCATAGCGTACTTGATTGTGATCCTGATCTTGATGCTCGTTCTTGACTTTAGAGTTATCTGATACTTCTATCTGTCGCACACCAATATCTATAACATCATGGATCTGACCAGTCAGTCGACAATCTTCCGTATCGTGATTCATGAACCTACAAATTTAACTGTAGTAAGAGACATTCTTTCTTATTGTGCATTATAATAATGGGTAGTGGCTAGCATCATGGTTTAAATGACATATCTCATAGTCTAGAAGCAATGAACATACTAATCTATGGGGAGAACTATCCTTGGTGTGATCTTCCACTTCACAATCTATACACCAAATCCTCATGCGCATCTCATGTGTTGAATTTTTCGATAGCTTCTCTAACTGATTCGCCATAGCTACGATTTGTGCTTCCAAAAATGGGCTCACCCTAGTGTTTATACTTCTGACTAGCCTCAGCATGTAAAGCTACTTCAAGTGCTTCACATAGATCAGTGTATGTCTTATGTGATAGCGCCCTTCTAAAAGGTGTAATCAGGCCTCTAATGAACCATTGAGCACATGCTAGCTTACATGAATATCATTAGAAATATTAGATAAAAGAGTTTTGAAATGGGAATCATACTCTTTGAAACTCTTAGTAGTGCCTTGATTGATATCCTTGAGCACACTTATACTCTTTTTCTCGAACGCAAGGATGTGAAACTCTTTAAGGAAAGCATCTTTTAAGGCTGCATAGTCTACACAAGTCTAATCAGGGTCAAACTTTCTGTTCCAGCTGTGTGCACAGCCCTTGTAACGTAGTGGAAAATAGACTTGCCATGCACTCAGAAGTTGTGATTCCCTTTGCTTGCCATGGTATTTCACACATGTGCACATGTTTTAGCAGCATATTTTATGCCCCTATAATCTGGAAGATGACGAGACATCTCCATGTAAATATTTTGGGGTTGGTGTGGACCTTGCCCACCTAATCCAGAACTTGTGTTTCCTTTACCTCTAGAACCACCAAATCCACTCGAAACTAGAACCACCAAATCCACCAGAACTAGAACCACCTATACCTCCTAATCCTCCACCTGTAGCCAGAGACGTACCATAAGATGTACTTCTTTATGTCCCAATAGTAGTATTGAAATGCACCCCTATAGTTTGTGAAGTGTTACCACTCCCAGAAGTGAGTCCAAAATTTTGTGCACTTGAATTCTGTGTGGATGGTGCACCTAAAAAGATACCTCCAAGCAACAACAAAGACATTTTCCCTACCATCGATGTACTTGCTATATGACTTACTCTTTCTCTCCCACTACCTAAATTAGCTTGTTGACTAGTTCTCGTACTAGATATTGGGAAACCAAGTGCAATGGCAAGGTTGTTAGGTAGATTCAGATGCACAACCATGGCCCAGGTCGTCTCTCCTGACGCACTTCCACGTGAGGCCGAGGGGGGTTCCCTATCATGCTTTCCCAAATGGGGGAGTTCCTGATGCTCTATCTCCATGCCTTCTATGTGAGCTTTGAATCCTTCATGAGCCATCTCTCTCCTCAATGACATTCACTCTGTAACATCATGTTGCTTCTCTATATCCATCTCGCGTGCCTCATTATACGTAAGCTACCTTTCTTCTCTCTTCCTTTCTATCACTAGGTCTACCATCTTTCACCAAACCTACTCCTATCCCCGCGCATGGTGGGGTTTATTTTTTCATTGGTTTACTTTCCAAGTTCAAGGTCACCATCAAGATTTTGATCACCAGTGGAATGCCTTGCAATAAAGTACCCCTGGGATACCATAAAAAAATTAATTCTTCTACCTCTAGGTAAGAATAAGTGGAAATTGAGTACTCTAGAATATAGTTGTTCAAAACTCCATGAAACCAAGTATCCACAGTGCATTTCCAAATCAAATCAGCATCATAGAGGGCCTGAAATTCTTTCTGCATCCAAGCAAGTGTATGATACCTCCAATCCCTTTTAGACGCATAAGTAACAGCCACTCGTACATTTCTACTAGAAAAATAGTGAACAAGCTCTCATAAAAACTGTCATATAGATTTTTTTCCACCCATGCACGTGTGTTAAACTTAGATCCAGTGTTGAACCTTCATGTTTATTCTTCTTCTAGATCATGTATCCACTCCTCAACACTTGTTAGGGTCAACTTGTATGTCTACATCATGAACCATCCTAAAAACAACTGAAAAAGAGGTCCCAGAAATGGAACCAATGGTGTAGCCTAGAATTTACTAGTAATAACCCAGGTGCGTTGGCACATCACTCAGCCTAGACTAAGTGCTCACCCGAAGCACACAAAGGTAGCTGGCCCCTCTTTAGGGTTTCTTGTGTAGGATGTTAGCATGATGAAGACTTAATGCATTTAGATCCATAATTAATATAACATTCTACAGAGCATGTTCCAGATCTAGATCTAAAGAGTAATAGATTTAAAAATAGTCATAATGAAGTCAATCATGTAATAACTAGTTATACTCATGATTAATACGTTGATTCATCCAATACACTCCATTATATTACACACAATAAATACAAAAAATATTATTACAATAAGTAATACCATAAGCTCATGCACGCATCAGATCTGGTAGCATAACTTCATAATGACTCATATTCAGTTCTATTATACTACGCAGATCACTACATATTTATAAGGGTGGGGACTTGCCCTTCACCACTTGCATAATTCCTAAAATAGGTCACATGCTGAAAAATAGCTATATGCCCTTACAATAATAGTCACACATGTAAGTGCGCTAATAATAGATATCTTCTGGTTAACTGGCAGTAGCAATTCTATTATTAGCCTGAACCCATGTAAAGCACTTAGTAGCCACTCTTCCAATAATAACCCATGCGTGTCGCGCAAGTCTTTATATGGTTTGTGTTCTCTACACACTATCTCTAAAAATATCTCGTACATCTAAAAATGGATAAGTCTCGAATCTTCCCTTGTCTTTTGCGAGTGTGTCCTTCCCAATCCTTCTATGCCTTTGACTTTGCTTTACTCCTACACGTGAATCTTCTATGTGCCCTCTCCTTCGTATCATACTATTTTCCACTCAACATCTAGGAAATATTTATACATTAAGTGTGGAGCGTGAAATGTAGAAGTAGACACTTTGAGATTAATGAAGGGGGAAGAAGTTGTGATTCCCCCTAATGTGTCAGTGATGGAGATCTATGTGATTATTCTAAAGAGATATTGTGGTGGTGATGGAGTTTGAGATGTGTCCCGACCATCAATGTAAGTATTATCTTGTTTGACAAATAGAATTGGACACGGAAGTGAAGTAGGGTGGGGAGGGATCTTAAATGGTAGTAGCTTATTTAGGATTTATGACGTTGTAAAATACTTGAGGGGTGGAGGGGATGAACTTATTTTTAGAGGAGGTTACTTAGTTGGAATCAGTGATGGTGTTGAAGGCTTGAGAGGAGGAGGGTATGGACTGAATTTTAGAGGAGTTTTCTTAGCTGGAATGGGTTGGACAGGCCACTTTTGTCTGATCAAAGGAGGAACATTAGTAACTATGGAATGGTGCTCATTAGACATGGAAGAACCAGATTTAGGAGCCCATTGGTATTTAGCCATTGAAGATGTGAAAGTAGTTGAATGTTGTGAAGTGAATGAAATAAATATTTTATGCTCAAGGTTCTTAATTTGTCATTATAAAGCATAACAATCATTACCATGATGTTCATTAGATCTATGATAATTGAAAAATGGGATACCTAGGTACTTGACAAGCCGATAGGGGGTAGAAATGAGTAGTTGGCAAGTCGATCAATTGGTGAGTGAGAAGCTAAGGAAGAATATCATGTTTCTTATCATTTAAATCAAACTTGAGAGGTGATGGTAGAGGTAAGACTTGAGGTTCATTGATATGAGCACATGTAGAATACATAGAAGTAGGATGAGATGTAGAAGAATAACTAACATAGGCTTGAGAATCATCCTTGAGATGTTTGATTTCATCTTTAAGAGATATAATTTTTATTTCCATAGCTTGAATTTTGTCTTGAAATAAACAATGTAAAGCTTGAATTGACTCTAAGATGGGTTGATTGGATGGAGGATTAAGACCTATAGATTCATCAGATAGATGATCAAAAATGGCAATTACTTGAGTGTGTGGCATATTGTGAGGGAGATACATAGTGTCTAGGGATTTTTGGAGAATATCTTCATAATGTGGATACATTTGAAGTAAGTTATGCAAAGATATTTAAGGAATTTTAGGATCCAAGAAATAAGATTGGATAGAATAAGAAAAATGAGGATCCAAGTGTATGATCATGAGTATGGTTCACTAAATGATTTAATAAAAACCAAATTATTAAACCTTGTTGCAAAGTAAATACTGTAAATAATGATGTACAATTACTAACATATAGAAAGACACAAGCAAATAAGCATGCAAAATCTAAAACGGTAAGCAAGAGAGATGGATTAAGAGACTTAGCTGATTTAAGCATAATATGGAAGTGATTTATGCACAATAAAGTGTTGAACATGATGAAAATAGTGTCGTAATTTATCTCTGTAAATTTAAAAGCTCACAAGCAATGCTAAATAAGGGCATCCTCTCTAAGACAAGGGCACTTGGGTGCTGATGACTAGATCTGGGCACCCATGACAATGTAAAATCTTAGTATCTAATTTCTGATATGTCACAAATATGCCGTATTTGTTCCCTATTGATCATCTAATAGTTACTCTTTTATCACCAAAGGTACCTGTAACTTGTAAAAGAGAAGTTTACATGTACAAGCCCACAAACCACATCAAATCTAAAAAGGAAAATGTAGAATGGGGAGTCAGAATGACACCGATGGTCACCTGATAGAGTGAACTTACAAATGAGTGTTGCACTACATCTCAGGATCCATGTAGTTTTTGTGAGTGTGTTTAGAAATTGTGCTCTAAGATTCCCTTCTAAAAAATACACTAGATAGCAGGCTATATTTTCTAAAAGATGCAAATGTATGGATGGAATAGAATAAACATCCCCTTTCTATGTAGTGTATGCAGATTATGTAGTCACTTGTCCCTTGAATTGATGTTAGATGAATTCTTTGGAGTGCTTTAGGTGCCTTTTGAATTCAATCTTAGGTGGTAACAGTAATGTTTAGTGTTTGGTCCTTCATTTTAAAAACATAACTATGTATTTATATGATTCCCTTGTTTAAATTTCATAATTGACAACTGAAAGGCTTACCCAAGGTAATAAAATACAATTAAGAAGTGAAAGGGGGCCAAAGGGGGTAGGAAAAAGAGAAAGAGGGATAGGAGTTCCCATGAGGAAAGGAGTGACTAACGTTACTATCTCAACTAGGTGTTAGTGTCTAAAGCCATAGAAAGATAAAATAATCAAATGTCAGTAAGAGTAACAAATGTATGAAGCCAATGAAAGTGCAAAAGACAAAGAGACGGGATAAGGGGAATTATCAATTACTAGTTTTCTTGCTTAGGAACCATGTAAATGATATCATGCTTTTATGACCTAGAGATGTACCTAAGTGCGTGATTTTGTGTCTACAATATTCATACCATTTTATAAATGGTTGTGTCATAGAAATTTCAATAGAACTTAAAATAAAATAAATGGTTACTGTGCGGATGAAAATCAACACGCAACCTTCAACCCTAACTTTACCCCCCAAGGTCGTGTCGGGGTAGCTGATGTGGAAATGTGGACAGCTAACTATAAGAAAGTCTTTGACTAAGACCTAGTAGTGTGAATTCCTAGTAGTTGAGTCGGCAAAGGGGAGATTTAGTGGCTATGAGTGGGTAGTGTAAATTCCCTATGGCTCAATTACCTAGTTGATTCTAAATGCTAAACTAGTTCAAATTGTCCATTTAAAAAAATGAAATTAACAATCTAAACTACTACTGAAAGGGAAATTAATCCAAACAACTCATAAATCTGAAATATTATAATCACAGACAACAAATTACTTTTATTCTAAACAATTAAACTACTTCTACACTAATACTAAACAAGCAAAATAACTCGGTATTATCATTCACCTGTGTTGAGTGTATTCTAATTAATGCTAACATAAAGAAAGAAATTTTCTAATCAATCTATGATATGTAGGAAAATTCCTCCAGATGTTCTTCTCTTCAAATCCACACAGATAGGGAGAACAAAATCCATCACCAGGAGCTGCTATGAAAGATGTAACCCTCTTGGAAATTACTTAACTATTTATAAATGAAAGAGCATTGATTTCTACTCTATTTGCTATGATGTAACAACAATAAATTACAACAATGAATGAAATCAAAAAAAAAATCCAACCTGGAATTTACATAATAGAGGTAAATCTAGCTATGTGATGATGTGTTCCCTTAGTTTATCCTTTCATTTCTTCGTGTCCACGTGAGTCCAGAGGTTGGGAATGCACTGACAGTAATAGAAGGAAAACACTAGAGCAATGGGAAACTTGAATTGGCAGTATGAAACAATGCAAGTGGAAGAAATATAGCACAATAGAATTGTGATTGGTTATGTAGTTTCCAGCAAGAAAGAAAGCAACTTAACAATTACAAGGAAGCACAAAATAATTCTTTGACCATTTGCTTGAAAATAAGTGATCAATTTATAGAAATTTCGCTATAGAGTGCACAAGCACACTTAGAAGCAATGGCATGCCAAATCATTACATAAAGAGGAAGTTAACTATGTGATCAACAATCATAAGTGAAAGAGTAGTTAAGCATGAAAAAATCAAGCCTAAATTTAGGAAATTTGTCAACGCGTTCAAAAACTGAACTAGAGTTGAGTTACACATGTTCAAAGGACGAGTGAAATATTTTGGAAAATTCACACAAGATCGTTGCCCAATGTAGAGCGGTGACTACAGGACCATTGCCCTGCTTGGGCGGTGGTTACAGGACCACTGCCCTGCCTGGGCAGTGGTTACAAAACCACCGCCTAGGCAGAGCGGTGCTTTTGACACTAAAGGCCAAAAACAAAAGCAAATGAAGCAGGAAGCTGCAACAAAGCATGTAGAGGCTAAGTAATACATACTAGGCTACAAATATAAATTGCAAGTGGGTTTTAGGATCTTGAACACCTTATGAAAGGACATGAATCATCATCAAGGACTTTATAACCGTCTTTCATCAATGTAGCACGTGTAAATTTGGGTGCATACAGTTACCTTCTAAGTGAGTAAACTTAAAGTCTAGGTATTTCAAAAATATTATCTCCTTAAAAATATTTTTTTTTTATTGTATGGGCTATTTACATGCAAAAGGCCATTCAGGGCATTCAATACCACAGAATTGTCAGATGCCAAGAAAATTTCCTAACATTAAGAAAAATGCCTAATGTTGGGCATATTTTTTCACATAAAAGAAAAACATTTTAGTTTGTGTTGATATTTTGGCTATAGATATACCTAGGATTCACTGACTTATTAAATTCACACATGATATCACTATTAAATATAACGGGAGGTAGGAATCCACGTATGCAACCCCTCTTCCGTTGAACCCCTATAAATTCACAATCATAGTTGCCCAATATAATTTTATTTGAGGATGATATTGTAGATGAGATATACCATGGTGAGAGAGGCATTAAGAGAGGTAAAAATAAACTTGAAGAGAGCATTATGGCCCTCTAGAACCAGTAAATAGGAATGTAAAATCACTTCCCCTCTTGTGCAAAATTACATGGTCTTATCAGTAGATACATTTCACAATAAATCCACAACAATTGTGAGGGAGAGAATGAGGTTCCTATGAATCCTTAGGGCACTACAGACATAAAAATTATACACTTATTACTAGTACATTATTCCTGTATTATTTCGTTATATGCATGATCCTTATGTGAGAAAAATAGACATTGATAACACTTTTTTGTTTTACTTTTACATTATATTATCTTTCCATGATTTTGTCCTCTTATTTTCTAGAATTGACCTGTTATTTTGGGACATCTCGCAATGTTTTACGCAGCTGATTGATTTATCTTTAAAGTCTTTTGGACATCCGCACCTAGTAGGGTTCAAGAGTGACTGACTCTACTATCCCCATGTGGGCACTTTTGTCCTCTCAATTGGTATTTACATTTTCAAGTTCCACACTTCTTGTTCATCTTTTTTTAACTTGCATTTATCAATATGAGTCATCTTCTAGTGTTTCTAATGTCAAAATTCAAACAAAGGAGTCATATATACACAAACTAACTACTCTACGGGTCAATTGGTTTAACTCTTATATATGTTAGTTGGACAAAAGGGAACACTTGAGGACTGCTTGTGAGCTACATTATTCACTGCATAGGAAGAAAAAAAATTAAATTCCATCACAAACATGATCTTGGGGGAAAATCATTTATAGCTCGTTATCTTGTTATAACTTACACAAGGGAAACCTAGCTTCAAGGGACAATTCTATCACTGTAGTCACAAAATCATGCACTTTAGGTATTATTTAGCCTAATCTTATACTACTATTTAGAGGGTTGTGAAGTGAAGAAAATACTAATTAATCCCACCTTTTGGACATCTTATTTTTACCTTTTATTTTGTCATTCCCACTTATTTGCCTATGCATGCCCACCTTTTTTGTAATTATCCCATCATTTTAGCCTAAACTGGGTCACCCTAGTCCCACCTAGGGCACCCCAATCCATGTTCTATTTTCCCACCTCTTTTTGGGCCTCTTTTAGCTAATTTTCATCCTTATCTTCTTCCTAATCATCTGTGTCAGGATTACTTATGAAATTTGAGCAAGAGAACCCTATAAATATAAAGGTATGATACCCTAATGAGGGTCCTAGCATTACATACTACTATCACTCCATCTAGAGTTACATCACTTGCATCCACATAGTGTCATACATCAAGGCTAGGAGATCTACATCCACACACACAACATAGAGGGGGTTCTATTTTATTCCATGCACACATACTATTACATTTTCCTATAGTTATTATTGCTCACTACTTCACAAAGTGTGACTGGCACAAGAGCACCTAGGGCACGACATGCACACATACACACCAAAACTACATTTGGGTATGAAATGTAGTGTAACACTTAGCTTAGTAAGCCCACTGTTATGGCAGCTGAGGTTAGTCTGACCCATTCATTTTGCATCTTTTATTTTTAGGGTTTTGATACTTCTTTTTCTTTTACATGGCATTCCTTCATCTTGCATTATTTCATATATCCGGTAAAATTCAGCAGATCTAGTGCAAAATACATTGAATATTTCAAGGTATCTTACAACACTTCCAAAATCAGATTTTGAGCTTTTACAGAGACCAGGGCACCTATTCTGCAGACCAGGGCACCTCGGGGTGCCTCAGTACCTTTCTGGGTGCTTTTGTCTCCTTATATCTTCTAGATCTCACCTTTCTGGGACCTCTTAGTGATTGTTCTTACTTCTAGAATCCACATTCAGACTGGCGACAACCTACGACAGTCTCAAACAATCAACTAAGTCCTTTCCTTTTACATCTTTACACATTTAGGGTTTTATTTCATTTAGTATAATTATTTACAAATATTCTACATTGTCTTAGCATAGTTTACAACATTTTAGTCCTCCTATATTAGATTAACTTTTATTATATATTTCTATAAGTTAGTTTAATTTTAGTTAATCATTTTGGTGAACCCGATGATATACGCTTCTAGACTCATCTTTCTCACTTTGCTAGGGTTTCCTTCTTCCCTTTCCCATGGCTCAATCTCATGAGGAATTTACTGAAGCTTGCCTTAAATCCATCAATGATCACCTTGATGTGCATTCCCAGGATCTATATTTACTTCTACATGTGGCTCGTGAGGAAGATACCAACTTTTTCCAAACTCAATTCTTATGTGGCTCTACAAACTGGTGTGGCCACTCAATTGTCATCTTCTACGCTTCCACCTATCTCTATTGTTCTAGTTTATGTTCTCACTCCTACTAATCATTTTACACCTCCTTTATTTTTACATGAAAGGAAAATCTCATAAGTTGGAAATCAAGATTTAACCTCTTTGTATCACGATCTCCAGGATCAAATTCGTAAGTTGCAACAGGCTACCACATCTCCATATCTATAGTCTACCTTGTTATTGCATACTCCATCTGCACCTACCATCTCTACTTATCCCCTTCCTTCTAATTTTGTTACCCCTAAGCTACTCATTTTCAATCGGCATGGTGACCCGCAGGAGCATCTTTGGGCCTTTCATGTTTCTTGTCTAGATTTTTCTGACGATCACACTTTCCTAGCTAAAATATTTCCTCGTAGTCTCCATGACTATGCCATGCATTGGTTCTATGATTTACCTATCCATTCAATTACTTCATTCATCATCTAGCTGATGCCTTCCTTACATATTTCCCCATCAACATAGGTTCTAAGATGTCTTATGCCCAACTAGAACAACTTAAATAGGGATCTAATGAACAATTCGCTAACTATGTTTTACGATATAAGAATAATCTCACTAAAATTACCAATGTACTTGTCGATTTTGAGTTGTAAGATCTATTTATCCAGAGTCTTTTACAACCTCTCCAAGAAAATGTTCTCTTTGAGCCCTTTTCTTCTTTTGATCAACTTTTTCATACTCTTAAGCTACATGAATCTAAACTTTTATCCATCAAAAATCTTAAGTATCAGGAGAAACCTTCATCCACCACTCGTTTTCAAAACAAGACACCATTCAAGCCATCTACATCTAAGCCAACTGACACTAAACTCACCGTTAACGCAATTACCCCATCTAAGGAAGTTCAGTCCCAATAACCTAGGAGAATGTTTAACAACCTTCCCATGGCACCACATCTTATATTAAAGGAACTCCTTGACAAAAATCTCATTACCCTTCCCCCACCACTTGAGTTATACCCATCATGACCCAAAGGATGAAACTATAATGAAAAGTTTTATTGTGATTATCATCGTTGTGTGGGAAATTCTAAAAATTGATGCCTTAAACTTTGAACAATTATCCAAGACCTAATTGACAATGATCGGCTCAAATTTCCCAAATCTACTAGCTCTTCTCCCACTAAGGACAAGGGTAAACTCAAACTTTTTAATAATAACTCCCAACCACCCGACAAAAAGACCGTAGATTCTTCCGCTAATCATACATAACATGTTGGGTCATGTCTAGAATCAGGAGTGCTTGATTTCTTAGTTACTAACATTGAAGCTACATCACCCTTCATCTCTTTTTCCAACACTGATTATCACGTTATGTTCACATCCAATCATTTACATATTCAGGCATCTCTTGGCTTGACTTCTATTAACAACACTAAGGTTGATCCATCCTCACCCATTATTGCATATTTTTTATCCCTCTTATAGTCTATCGGTTATCCCCTATTGAAAATCAACTATCCGTTTAATATACCTTATGGTATCGTCAAGTTACATGTCATGGTTGGTACCCTAACTCTCCTTATTCCTTTCCTCATTGGTTGTGCTACTGAGGGATGTGACATGCTTCTTGGCCTTATTTAGATTTGTCGATCCCAATCTATTAACTCCATGAATCACTTGTGCCTTAAATTCATTCACAAAAATCAAGTTATTTCCATTAATGGCATCCCTCCATCACCTCAATTATTGACACCCTCTAATACAGTCACTCGTACATCCTCTACTGTTTCTCGCATATATCCTATGAAGTTGCCCAAAATACACTCTACTCCTAGTTCACCTACTTAACTGTCTGCTATGCGACCGCTTCACTCCATTAGTCCTAAACACCAGCATAGGCCTATTCCTATGACAATCACTACCTCCTAAAGTCTATCACCACTTTGCTTTATTCCACGCAGATTGTTCTCCCCTTCGCACATGATATTTCATCGATATCCATCTCAAACACACTTTACTACGCCACAATATTTGTCTTATGTCCATCCATAAGATGTGTATCATTTTCATTCCCCCATGCAATGTTTTTCTACCATACCACCATTACTCGAGCATGGTCTTATGCTTTCATTGTCACAGGAATTAGTTAAGGTACCCTCATTCTTCACCCTCATTGGTTAATTTCATTTCATACACATTTGGGGGGCATGGTATCTCACCCCCCCCCCATTCTAACATCATCACATCATCATTTGTTTCACCTTATTTAATATAATCATATCATATCACACATCATAGAACCATCATTACCCTAGGATGCACTCTTGTGCTTTGGTTCACACTTAACTATTGAGGGATTACCATTACACTGAACCCCACACACTGCACCTTAGGAATTGTACATTGCATCCCACCATATATTATGTGTCATACATTATTCTTTCTACACTTATTACACATTATACTAGTCCTCGCCTATGCATTACATTCATTTTGATATCTACACACTTTGTCATATTATACACTATGCATTTTCATATCATACATTTCCCATATACTATACTAGTCATCATTACCTATGCATTTAGTTTATACATTTCATTCCTACATTCGAAATTTTACTAGTCCTTACCCTACACACCACATACACTATTAGGCTAACTTTGCATAACCTATACATAGTACTATCATACACTATGCATTCCCACATACATTTTACATACTATGCTAGATTACATTACATATGGATCTAGTTTTACATTTTATCATTACATATTCCATTTCTATCTACACCTACTATTGAATTTTACACACTACATATTATACATCCTACACATCCTATATTGCATTTCCCACACCGCACATATATGCACCTTACTCATCACATGTTCATCTAATTTCATCATACACTACATGTTCTATGCATTGCGCTCGCCACCCTATGACGCACTTTAATTCCTCGGTTTATACTTTACTGCCAAGGGTTTACTAATCAAATGGACCTTACACTCACCATGCAAAATTTCCAACTTAGTGACATACACTTTAGGCTAAATCATCACCTATTTTATCATCTTGTAGTGGTATACACCTTAGGTTACATCACGACTCCCTCCTTTCATCTTGTAGTGGCATACACTTTAGGATAAATCATCACCTATTTTCAATCATCATGTAGTGATATACGCTAAGGGATAAATCATCACTCATCCTTCCATCCCATAGTGATATATGATTAGTGCTAAATCATCACTCATCCTATCATCTTATAGTGATATATGCTTAGTTCTAAATCATCACTCACCCATTCAACAAGTTGTGATATACGCTTCGGCTATATGGTTCACACACATCCTCTCTACATGTCGCATATCATCAGTCCTACATACACACTCATCACTACACGCTAGACACAACCAACACTACTCGACCATTTCCTGATGACATACTCTTGTTTACAATTCATTCTTGACTATTGAGGGGGAAAACAAAATGAACCTCATTGTATACACTTCCATCCACTCAAGGGGCACGTGGCTCCTATCATTCCATTTCATTCATCCACAACATACTGCATTGTCTTAGGGACATTTACTTTTGTCTTGATAGTGTTTTGCATGATCACTTTACTGCACATGTTAGATTGATTTCTTATATGTCATTATCTCTATCATACACACATGTGTGTTCACGACTTTTTTAGTGTGATCACAGATACAAGACTCTACATGTGACGTGGATGCTCACATTCTACCCTTCATATACTAGGTCATTGGGGGAATCCACATTCATCTTATCCAGGTGCTATTGTTTCATTTTGTACTTAGCATCTTATATTACTTGTTCATACATGCTTTGACATATTGGTTATCACTCTAACATGCTAACGGGTGTTCCATGTGCAGCACTTGTTTTACAGTATTATACATCACCACGACTCCTTGTTTTTTTTTTTTACTTGTCTTCCATTGTTTGTCATTGTATGTGAGTTTCACCCTTTGCTTGTGTGTGCACTTATTTATTTGTTTTGGTCATGTGCCTTGCGTGTCTTGCAACATCATGAGTGATATCCCATGTTTGCAACCCGCTTTGTGCGGCTTACTTATTTTCTTACATGTTTACACTACTTTGCTTGGTATTTACTACATTGTCTACGTATTTTACACTTGTCTTATTGCATGCATGTGTTTTTGAACTAACACTTGTTTTGGCTAGCCATCCCCTTTTGTCTGCACCTTGGTTTCTACCAAGCGCTTTCCCTTTCCCCCTACAGGGAAAAGTTCTACAGGTCAGAGTGCGGTAAGTCCTCTTTTGGGCCACATTCTCCTTTCAGCGACGTCACATGTGCCCCTAAAGAGGGGGGCATCATTGAGGATTTTACATACTAACACAATGTATTTACACTAGTTTAGTATAATGCACTTTCCACCCTTGGCATTGTGGTTTTACATATAGCGAGTGAGTTCAGACTAGTCTACGAACTCCTTACACAGTGGCCTTTATAGGACATGGTGTCCTTTGGCATTTCTGGGAAGTAGTTGCAGGATTGGGGGTTACAGAAGGTGTGCCTCTCTACACTACTTCAGTCAGTTGGTGTCAGATCACCCAAAAAACTAGGAGGACATAGAGATATCTTCACACATTTCATAAAAAGTGGTTAGAGTTGGAGGACACAGAGCATTTCCTCCCTACACTTCTTCAGCCAGGGTGGTGTGAGATCACCAAAAAAACTCACAGTAGTACAAGATATCCTTCTACACCATTTTTCTTCGACATGGATCAGGTGCACATGTTCTATTTACACTTTTCTTTTCATCTATTTTACATTTGCATACTTTACACATTTCTATATACATGTGTATTTTACACAGCATTTTTACATACATATATATTTGACTACTTGATCCTTTTCTCCTTGCAGGTCCAGTCGTATGAGAAACAAGCAGTCAAATTGGGGGCAACAACAACAATAAAGATGACAACAGCACTACAAAAACACAAAGTGACGTCACTTTCCTTTACTAACCATGCAGGTACACTACACACCATAATATCTACACACACGTTTCTCCCTAATTCCACTCTCATCACTTTTTATGCCCATTTTTCATCTTTATAATCCATGCTCCTCCACCTTTTTATTTTTTTACATTCCACGCTTGAGTCTAGTCCATTTTCACGTCTTCTACTACACTCTACATGGATATCAGGTACGCATCTCTATCTACTTTATGTTACCGAGTTTTTTTCTCACCAACATAAAGTGGGGGCAAAATGTAGTCACAAAATCATGCACTTTAGACATTATTTTGCCTGGTCTTTATACTACTATTTAGAAGGGTTCTCAAGTGAAGAAAGTACTAATTAATCCCACCTTTTGGCCATCTTATTTTTACCTTTTATTTCATCATTCCCACATATTTTTCTATGCATGCCAACCTATTTCATAATTGTCCCATCATTTTAGCCTAAATCAGGGCATCCATGCTTGTACTGGGGCACCCCACAGTGCCCTGGTCCCACCTGAGGCACCCTGATCCATGTTCTACTTTCCCGCCTCTTTTTGGGCCTCTTATAGTTGTTTTTCATCCTTATCTTCTTCCTAGTCGGTCATGTCGGGGTTAATTATGAAATTAGAGCAAGATAACCCTATAAATATAAAGTTATGAGACCATAATGAGGGTCCTAGCATCACATACTACTATCACTCCATCTAGAGTTGGATCCAATGCATTACTTACATTTGCATAGTGTCATGCATCAAGACTAGGAGATCTGCATCCACACACACAACATAGGGGGGGGATTCTATTCTATTCCATGCACCTATACTATTACATTTTTCTATAGTTATTATTGTTCACTACTTCACAAAGTACGACTGGCACAAGAGCACCTAGGGCATGACATGCACACACACACACACCATAACTACAGTTGGGTCCAAAATGTAGTGCAGCCCTAAGATTAATAATCCCACTATTATGGCAGCTAAGGTCAGTCTGACCCATTCATTTTACATCTTTTATTTTTAGGGTTTTGATACTTCTTTGTCTTTTGTAGGCCATTCCTTCATCTTACATTATTTCATATATCTGGTGCAGTTTGGAAGATCCAGTGTGATAGATAGTGAATATTTCATGGCATCTTGTGACACTCAAGATTATATTTTGAGATTTTACAGAGACCAGGGCACCCCAAGGTGCTCCAGTACCTTCCTGGGTAGTTCAGTCTCTTGATATCTTCCAGATATGACCTTTACGGGACCTCTGAGTGATTATTCCTACTTCTGGAATCCACAGTCAAACCTACGACAACTTGTGACAGTCTCAAGCAATCAGCTAAGTCCTTTCCTTTTAAATATTTGCACATTTAGGGTTTTATATCACTTAGTATAATTATTTATAAATATTGTATATTTTCTTAGCATAGTTTACAGCATTTTAGTCCACCTATATTAGATTAACTATTATTATATATTTCTATAAGTTAGTTTAATTTTAATTAATCAATCACATACACACCAGTACTACATTGAGTTTGAAATGTAGTGCAACACTTGGTGACAATCACATTAGAGTGAATGCCAAGGTAAATTTGACTCAAGCATATGCATGTTTTATTCCATATAATATGTGCTTGAGCCTTGTGTAGGTAGTTAGGGTTTGTTTTAAAGGTACAAGTGTGACAAGAAAACCCTACAGCAAATTGGATGAGACACATAGTGAAGTAAAGGTGATAATATCAAACCCTAGAAGAACCAAATTCACAATCACTACCATGAAAATAGTGCCCATTTTAGACACTAGCACCTGAGGTGATCATGTTTATACCCAGGCACTACTGTCTAGCACACTTCAAGATTACAATCTCCCAGAAAAATCATGCACAGTCTATATTAATCCTATTTTACCATTATTCCAACCTAGATTAAGCACAAACTTCCAGATATTAGCTAAATCGTTCTCACCCTCTTATAGCTTATACTTTTCTTTCATTGCATGTTTCTAATATATATAATTGATCATCAGTTCTCTGACTAAGATTTTTTTTTTAATAATTTGGTGAACCACACGTGAATCAAACATGTAAATGCACAATGTGTTGATTTAATAATGATTCTCGATACTCTTAACTCACTCTCTTTTCAAACTTATATGCCTAAGTCATATATTATTCCTCATCTTATTGCATTGATGGGAATAATCAATTCCCCTCTTTCTACATTAATGTCTATGGTCATAAGGGATAGTACATACAACTTGTATGCTTCCACTCTTCCCAAATTGCACTTATTGCTTACCAATGTTCCACCTATTATAGTTTTTTCTAATGACCACACTCTTATTGTTTATTGTTTATAGTACATACAACTTGTATGCTTCCACTCTTCCCAAATTGCACTTATTGCTTACCAATGTTCCACCTATTATAGTTTTTTCTAATGACCACACTCTTATTGTTTATTGTTTATAGTACATACAACTTGTATGCTTCCACTCTTCCCAAATTGCACTTATTGCTTACCAATGTTCCACCTATTATAGTTTTTTCTAATGACCACACTCTTATTGTTTATAGCATTACACTTGCTACTCATGAAGTTTGGATATTAGATTCCATAGGATTCTCCCCTCACTATGTTGACAATGTTCTTTGGAATCTATTTTTTATCTCCCTTGTTATCCAATGATGCACTCTTATTTTAGGTTCAAACATGAATGTTGAATGTGCACTTACCTACATGAACCTCACTTTGCACACATACACACTGGGGAAACCTTACATCCCTTCCCCAATCATATGATCTCATATTCTAATAATATAAAAACTTTTAGATATTTAAAAAAATACAAAAACAATAGCTTAGATCTTGGTTGGATGTATCTTTGCTTGCTTATACTATTATATGGTGCACTTTTTGTATCATGTTAGCTTGATTCATAATATGTTCTATCCTTTTACATACACACATGTGTGTTCACATGGTACTTAGAGGTGATTTTAGGCTATACATAGATTATCACATGATGCATGATGTTTAACAATGTTCTCTACCAGTCCCATCAAGGCTCCTAGGGGCATCTACCTTCCATACCTTTTCACAATCAAGTGATATCATTACAATATCTACTACTTTCATTTCTATTTTATTCAAATAAATACATTATGACATACTATTTATTATCCTAGCATGTTAATGGGTACTTCATGTGTACCATTTATCTTGCAGGATTACTGCCAACCATGGTTTTCCATTTATAGTGTATTTGTTTCTTGTCTTCTATGATTGTGACTTTTTTACCACTATTTCCAAGCTATTTCCTATGATTTCTTGTTTAGTTACTTACATGGCATTGAATTTCCTTGAGTGTCTTATGAAATTCTGAGTGGTGTCCCATGTTTTCCACCAACTACTACGTATTTCTTTTGATGTGTTATTACATGGTTGACTCAAGTCTCTTTTACACTCTACCATGATTGTTTGTTACTAACACTTCTTGCTAGCTTTCTTTCCATTGTTTTGCATGTGTTATGGTTGTTGCCATGTACATTCTCATTACTCCATGCATGAATCCTTCTTTGATATGTGAGCCTTAGCATCGGGATCTCATTTTTGGGTCACACTTGCATTATATCCATCTCACGCACCCTAAATGAGGGGGGGGGAACCATCATGTGATTATTTCACCCTCTTGGAAGTTTAGAAGCCAAGAACAGAATAGTGCATAGTAGAATTGGGCAAGAACAAAAAATCAAATAATGGATCAGAATCAGACATGAGCCAGAAATAAAAAATGGAAGAAGTTCCTAAAGTAAACAATAACGTTGGGTGTTAGTGTCCCACTAGGGTGTTTTTTTCCTAGGGACAAAAATAAGTACTTGATAGTTGCAATAGATTTTCACAAAATGTAGTAACATATATTCAGATTCAACTTACTATTCAAAATAAAGGAAAAAAATCAGTAACATGTTTCATACTTTGAGAAAAGTGTCTAATTTCTTCTTTCTCAATTCACATATTTCTTACCGATATCTAATAAGAAGTGAAACCTAGGGTGTATGTAGGGACAGTGATATACCTAGAACAATGTGTCATTTTTGACTAGTTACTTTTGGGTTGGTGACCATCTGCAGTTGCACTTATCCATGGGAAAGCATCATGGACAGAGGGTAAAGCTAATTTTTTCCCCAAAACTCTTCCTCTGGAAACAAGACACCTAAATCTTCATAGTATCCACATCATTTCAAGGATTGATCACTCTTAAACCCTTCAATCATCTCCTAGTGAAAATTCTCCAAGGCAATAATACACATGGACATTTTATCCTTTCTCTCTCAGCATTCAAGTGTACTCTATCCTTGACTCACTTTTTTATTTTATAGATACATAAAAAAAAAAATCTCTGAGTTAAAGTTTAATTTCATATACTATGAGCATTGACTGTACTTTTCTTATTTTGCAGGTATGTCCTTATCCCAACAAAGGGAAACATAAATGGAACAAGGAGCAATCTCAAGTAGAAAATGCTCGAGAAAAGACAATATTTGGTTACAAGAACATGTTTTCTTTTCACTAATCACACAAGTCACCCGTAGGGTTTTTATCCCCTCTTAAACTCCATGATACACATCCTACAATCTCAATTCAACACACTCAATCTCCATTCAACGCGTTATCCATTACAACCTTCTTCATCTCTCCACAAGGTACTTTCTTCCTATCTACTTTATGCTACCAAATATTCATTCATCAACATAAAGTGGGGGAAAATATAGACAAAAAATATGCACTTACTACTATTACATTACACCTCTAGTATTTCATTACATGCATGATTCTTAAGTGAGAAAACTAGGCATTGATAACACGTGTTTTTCTTTACTTTGACATTATTTTATCTTTCCATGCCTTCGATCTCTAATTTTCTGGAATTATCGTGTTACTTTTAGAAATCTCACAATGTTTTACTCACTTGAGTATTTTCTAATTTATCTCTAGATTATTTTGGACGTAAGTGCCAAGTAGGGGACAAGATTGGCCAATGTTATTGTCCCCGTATAGGAACTTTTTTCCTCTCAATTGGTCTTTACATTTTTAAGTTATACTTCATTTATTCATATTTTTCAAAAAAAAAATTTATCACTATGGTTCGGATTCTAGTGTTGTTAATATCAAAATTCAAATAGAGTCATATATATACACAACCTACTAACTACTCAAATCGGAGATTGGGTTACTACTTATATCTACTATTTGGGAAAAAAAGAACACTTGAGGGTCCTATATTTAGGCTAAATTATTCACTACATAGGAAGGAAAACTTCTTAATTCCATCACACACATGATCTTGGGGGGAAATTAGTTGTAGCCCATGATCTTGGTGTAGCTTGCATAAGATAACTGGCTTTAAGGGACATGATTCTATCACACACATAAACAATAACTACATTGAGTCTAAAATGTAGTGCATCATTAAATGAGAATCACATCGGGGTGACTATCGAGGTCATTTTAAATCAATAATATGCATATTTTATTCTATATAATGTGTGCTTGAGCCTTGTGTAGATAGTTAGAGTTTATTTTGTAGCTACACTTGTGTAATAAGGAAACCCTATAGTGAAGTGGATGTAATATAGAACAAAGTGAAGGTGACATTACCAGATCCACACTCACCACCAAAACACTAGTACCCAGTTTAGACACTAGCACCTATGGTGATCATGTCCATACCCAATTAATATTGTCTGGCATACTTGTAGATCATTGTCTCCTAGACAAAGCATGCACATTAAAGATTAAGCTTGTTATGCCATTATTCCAGCCTAAATTTAGTACAAACTACCAAATATTAGCTCACTCTCATCATTTTTTTGTGTTTTCTTGTCAATGCATGTTTGTACTTAAATGTTTCTGATATATTTGATTAATCTCCACTTCTTTGAATATGATTTTTTGTTGTTAAATTAGGCACCTCCCATAGTCTAATGACGCACACTTTCCTTCATCTCCTAGACAATGATGGAGTGAACGCAAGAACCTAAATAAATAATATTTGAGCCAACAAGTACAAGAAACTGAGTTATGTTGCATGAGCAAGAAAATGAGGGCATGCTTCCTCTTCCTTTCCCCCTTCGTCCACACCTTTATCCACAGATCCAATGTAGAGAAATTTTTTGAAGGAATGCATGAGTGTATTTATGGTGTTGTTTTGCACTTAAAAGGACTTGACGCATTTGAAATGGGAGGGCCTGTAGATTGATTCCCATAAAATTTATCACCAACACAAATTTTCATCAATTGGGCGCTTAGTACTGAGTTATCCTTTGGTATTTTTGTTGACTATTTTGTCAATGAAGGATGTTACTAGGGGAAAGGGACCAATGGGTGACGCTAAGGTCTACTAAGTGGACTAATATTTATAAATTAATATAGTTGAGGGGACCCAATAAATGTATATATTTGCAAAAAATTGATATCTTACAAAATCTTTTTAAAAATTACATAATTAGTACAATATTTATTTCCAAACATATCTGATGTGATACATTGGGAACATTAAAAGTGTCAACATCAATAACATAAGTACTATAGTTTACATAATCATAAGTGATCCAGTTTATGTATAGGAAGAAACTTATTCACATTTACCCCATTTCATAATTATTCAAGTACCATAAGTTCACCTTTATGCACTTAGATGCACATCTTCTCAAGTTTTCAAGATGAAACTAAAAGCAATTTTATTTAAAAACAAACAAATTTCTCCATATTTTTGGTCATAAATGCCCTTCCTTTTGCCCCCTTCACCTCATTAAATGCTACATCTATAAACAGATTTGTATTAGACTCATTGTTTTTCTAAAAAAAACAAAATTAATGCCAAGTAATAACTATCCCTCCAAAATATCATAATTTGAATTCAAGTGGGATGTAGTATTATATAATATATGAATACCGTCAAAAATCCTTTTGTGGAAATAATTCACAGATCACATAACTGGTAGAGTGAACATATTCCAAATTTGTATTTGTAGAGAGACCACATATACAAGAGATAAATGACACTTACCTTTTCAATCTTTGAATATTTGAAGAATGTTAGAAAATAGATATAATCTTAAATATGTGAAGAATGTATGCATATGCAATGAATATGTGAGTCACTTACCTTAACATCTAAGGAATATCTAAATATAAATAAGTGGTGTCTATGTTTATGTAGTTAATGTTTGAATATCCATAGTTAACTTTATATTGATTGGTTGAATATTGAAGAATGTCAGAAAATAGACAGAATGTTAAATACGTGAAGAATGTTTGCATATACAATGATTATGTGAATCACTTACCTTAACATCTAGGGAATATTTGAATATAAATAAGTGTTATCTTTGTTTATTTGAGTATCCACAGTTAACTTTATATTGAATGGATGAATATATAATGGACGAATATATGGTTGTAACTTTATCAGTTTCTACTACACATTTAAACTTTTAATGTGCACTGAAATTATTGAATATACATTGAATATGTTAGAGTTAGTTCAATATATGTTCTTATTACACTGTTATTATTTAATAAATACGTATATTATCAGGGAGCCCACATATTCATGAGGTAAATGAAAGTTATTGTTTTAATATTAAAAGTATTAAAATAATGTTTAAATATATGAAGAATTTCATAAAATAGACATAATGTTAAATACATAAATAATGTCTGCATATGCAATGAATATGTGAATCACTTACCTTAACAAATGTATTTTGTTCTAAACTAATGTTTTTTTCAAGCATGCATATTGAGCTATTGTTTTCCATTGTGTATTCACATATTTCATTGAGTTTTGTTTGATCCTCCATTCATCACAAACTTTGCTAATACAGTGTAGTAAATGTCCTAAAAAATTAGGGTTTTTTCATGCATGCATCTTACAATTTCAAAAATATAGTGTTGTTATTAAATATACAGTTTTTAATTAAATATACATTTACATTTTTAGATATACTTATCATTTTAGTTACCATATGAACTGACTAATGTGGTTTCTTCTTAATAACACCTAAATATTCATTAAATATGTGAGAATAGATTGAGTCTCAATAGACATAATAGATGAAGCGTATATGAATATACAAAAGTGTTGTAATTTTTTCCATACTATTATAATCAAAATACACCCCATCCTAACATAAGTTAATTCAACAATTTCTCCATACTCACTAACTATTATCTCTATCATAAACACTTAAAGGTCTGAATATATAGTGAATATATGCATATTCAAAAAAAAAAGAAACTACTGCATATTTTGAATCTCATTGAGAATATTGGCTGCTTCCTTATCAGCCTCAGAGTTATACCTAGCAGAGTTTACCACAATGTCAATGGAGATTTTAATCTCCTCACAAGCATTATGAATTACATCCTTTAAAATATCAGTATAATCCTGCCAATTTTTGATGACATTGAACACTCTCTGAATTTTCCAGAGAATATGGTTGATAGAGGGAGTGTAAGGATCTTCATCTTCTGCAATGTGGTCGAATTCATGAGGTTGAGAGCAAGGTGAGGGCAAATTGATAACATGAGAAAACTTACCCACATCATTGGGTTCTTCAGAGTCATCAGAGTATGAGAGACCATAAGCAACTACCAACTCAACAAGAGAATTAGGCACCATCTTTGGAAGAACGGGAGAAGAAGCATCCACAGAGGCCAAATCTGCAACAGAGGCTGGAAAGCATCAACCAAAGGCGGGGAAAATGCAGAGTAGGCGGAGACCAAACAGGATAAGGCGGGGCTTGTGGAGCAACAAGAGAAAAAGGAGGAGAAAAAATAGGAGAAGCATACAATGTGGCTGCAAGAAGAGACAAAATGGGGGAAGGAGGAGGTGATAGAATCTCAAGGGAATCATTAGAGATGTAGTGAATGAAACACCGAAGGTGACGAGACTTGTGAGGAGCAATGTCCGAGGGACAAGAGGAAAGAGAAGTAACACTGAGGGACATACAGAGGGAGCGGATGTGCAAGGAGAGGAAAGGGTGACAATTTGTGTTTACCCTTGGGAGACATGACCAGGTAGCAGGGAATAAGCTGGGAAAGGGGGGCTTTAGTGAATAACAGGTAGATTAAACCCTGGTGAAGGATAGGGCCAAAGCCCTTCCTAGCAAGAACAATAGAGTCAGCCAAAGAATTGAAAAGAAAGTGGGAGAAATTTACCTTTCTTCCATGCTGGAAGTGGGCCAGGAGGAAAAGGTGAACACTATGAATCACCTTATATCGGCCATCGACAATAAAGAAGCACATGATACATCACATCACCTTGTTCCA
Organism: Taxus chinensis; assembly: GCA_019776745.2. Classification (NCBI taxonomy): domain Eukaryota; kingdom Viridiplantae; phylum Streptophyta; class Pinopsida; order Cupressales; family Taxaceae; genus Taxus; species Taxus chinensis. The sequence goes on along the minus strand of CM034153.1, from coordinate 564,726,647 downwards.
AGGATGCTTAAGAGAATTTCTATTAAAGCTAGATTGATACTTTTGAATTTCTTCAGAGTCTTCCATGCAGGAAACAATTTCATCAGCAAGCGTACTTAACATAAGTAGCCCCACTATTCAAAAGGCCTGTCGCTTCAGCAATGTTGTTGGCTGAGATGGAGAAAACCAGATCACCCACTCTAACATTTCCCTCATTTCCCAAGAAGAAAGAATGCAACTGGAAATCATAAGGGAGTGGCCACGCAAGGATTCCAAGAAGACTGAGACCCCACCCTTGACAAGGATGTCCCAAATTTCCTTGTCCTCTTTAACCTCATGATAGTTCTGTAGGTTCAATGCGCACAATTTTCCCACCCATGATCAAAAACCAAAGAGGAAGAGAGAATTTCCCTGTGAAAAATAATATCCCAAATATGGTTTAAAATGCCACGATTATTTAAGGATCTCACATTTCCCATACACAGTGGTGAGATATGAAGAGATAAAATGATCTTCCTCAACCCACGCTGACATGTGTGATGAATTAAAACAATCAACATCCCAATCGACAGTTGCCTCGTGTGGAGATATGGAGGATCTAGGATGACGAAGTAATGATTATTGGAACGGATGCAACCACTTTAGCCAAGGTAACTATTATGAGAACATATACAACAAGGGTTCTGGGGGTAATACCCAAAACTAGGCGAAGCAGGAGAGGTATTTTTAAAGGATGAAGCCCTAGAAGAAGTTGCATCACATCAAACCTTAATGGGTTATCTTGCTTCCAAGGCTGCATCAATTTTAACAAGAATGGAGAGATCTTCCGGGAAAGAAATCATGCTAGGAAGTGTAGCCATTACCATCAACACCTTTGTTAGCAAGAGCATCTGCAAGAGCATTCCCTTCCCGATACACATGTTGGTAAGAAACTTCAGCAAAATCTTGCTGAATAGCTCTAGTGCATCCCAAACAATACTGCAGATAGTCTAGGAGGGGGAGCTGATCTCTTTCATGATTTTGATGAGATTTAGGGAATTGCTTTCAACAATGATTTTATTGGTCCTGAGATTTCTAGCCATTTCCATGCCTTTGAGAATAGCCAAAGCTTCTGCTTTGTGGTTGTTTCTGAAACCTAGATTTGTGGCAAAATTCACTATAAGATTGCCTTTGTTGTCCCTTAGAGCACTGCCACAGCCTAAAGGGTAGGGTTCCTCTAAGGCTCCATCAACATTTAACTTCCACCAGTTAGAAGGTGGAGCTTTCCCTATGAGTAACATCTCTTGAAGCATCTGATGCTACGAGGACAGGCTTAGAGAAATATCTTTTTAGCTTTCTTAACAATGACAATAAGATCTATCTTAGATCTTCCTTTTCTAAGAGGTAAGATTTAGATCCTCTCTTGAAAGCATCCTAACAATAGGAATCTAGCGACTTCACCCTCATTTTGGGAAGATTCTTTTAATTGCGCTATGTTTTGTTCCTTCCAGATACCCCAAACCATGTGGGGAAGAAGATATTTCCAGGCTAGAGATAGGCCTTTGTTCCTGGAAGGGATAAAACCATTGATCAAAAAAAAGAATAGATCTTGGGAAGGTCCAGATGCATCCCAAAAGAGCTTAAGATATAGGACCAATTTTAGAAGAGAAAGGACACTACACAAAGAGATGGAAAGAGTCTTCAGATGTTAGTCTAAACATAGGCTACATATTCAAGGGTAGGGAGTGACCTCTTTGCACTATGATAGGTTCGAACCTACGTAGAATAACATCCTTCTAAATAAGCCAGGCAAACATGTCACTTTTTGGGATATATATGAGCATTTCAACCAGGAAAGTCCGTTTGAGGGGAATTCATCCTTAATACTTCTCCAAAATAAGTGATATTTGTACACCAAGCTAACAAAGAAAAGACCAAAATAATTCCAAGGCCAGATCATTTAGTTTCACTAGGAAGGGCTATAAGACCAATGTTTTCTACATGAAGGAGAGTTGAGATGTTCCAAAGAGCAATCCTAACATGGCTTGATTATTGTCGCACCCTTGTCATTTTTAAGCAGTCCATTGGGTGGATAGGAGTTGTTTCGATGTAGCTAGTGTTCAGATACCCACAAGACCCATAAGATAGTGAAGAGCTTGATAGGGTTCCAGATAGGGCCCTTTGAGAGAGGGATCCGAGATCCATTGGTCATCCCAGAAATCAATTTTATTACCATCACCCAAGTTCCATTTAGAGCCTTTACGTAAAAGGTATCTACTGCTAATGATGGAGTTCCAAAGAGAACTGATCCATAGAGGGAGTAGGTTTGTATTATAGAAAGTTGGCATCAAGACTCAAGTATTTATCACTTAAAATGATTGCCCAGGGATCCATGGATCCCGTGGAAATAGCCCCAACCAATATCAGAATTTAGCCAACACATCTTTATTCATATCACATATTCTTCTCAAACCCATACCACCCAATATTTTAAGCTTATAAATAGAGTCCCAAGAGATAAGGCGAGTTCTCTTCTTCTCCTCAATTCCTGACCATAAGAAAAATTTTTGCCAATTTTCTTGATCTTGGAGGCAGCCACAGAGGTGATTTTCAAGAGGGAGAGAAATTAGATCGACATACTTTGGAGAGTGGATTTGACAAGCTGGAGTTTTCCATCTTGGCTAATGAGAGAGCCCTTCTAACCCACAAATTTCCTTTGAATCATGTCAATGATAGAGTTCCATAACCCCTTAAGTCTTCCTACCTTTGAAAAGAGGAATACCAAGGTAAAATGGAAGTTAAACCCACCACCTTGCATTCAAAGATATCACAATTATCCTCTGCCTTCTAAGGGGGTATTGATGAAGGAGATGTAGACACTTAGCCAGGTTAACTTTTTGTCCAGAAGCTTCTTGATATGCATCTAGAATTCTCATAGTAGTTATGGCTTCCACAACAGAGGTAATCTAAGGAGGATCATGTCATCAAGAAAATTGATTATGAGTAGTAGCAAGAAGTCTGTAGTTATGTAAAGGCCTGAGATAGAAGATGAAGTCATGGCCACACTAAGAGCTCTACTAAGGGAGTCTATCATTAAGATAAACAAGAAGGGGGAAAAAGGATCTCCTTGTCGGATACCTCTCTTACTTGGGAAGTAGCCTTCAAGATAACCATTGACTAAAATAGAGAAATGGGGAGTGGAAATACAACAATGCACCCACCTTATCCATTTTTCACAAAAGCCAAATTTCCTCAAAACTTTGATAAGGAAGCTCCAACTAACTCTATCAAAGGATTTCTACATATCAAGTTTGAGCACATAACCCATAGATTTGGTGAGGTGAGCAGAGTTGGATAGCTTCATGGACAATGATGATGCCTCCTTGAATCAACCACCCTTGGATGAAGCCATATTGTTGAGCAGACACCATCTTGGAGATAAAGGGTTTTAATCTATTGACCATCATTTTGGTAATGATTTTGTAAGAAGTGTTACACAAACTTATAGGTCTAAAATCAGTCAATATTTTTGCCTCAACAAACTTGGGGGTGAGGGTGACAAAGGTGGAGTTCCATTCTTTGAGGAGGACATCATTATTTTGAAATTCCTGACAACCAAAAGAAGATCTTGCTTAATAATATCCCAGAAATGTTGAAAAAAGGTGGTTGGAAAGCTTGTCGAGGACCTGGAGATTTCTCCCCATTCATATCAAAAGTATCTTTTTTCATCTCCTCCATCTCAAAAGGTGTGGGTGAGGGTGCCATTGGTCTCCTCAGGGACATCCTCTAGAATGAAAGCCAACATTTCATCCATTTTTTTCACCGGGAGCCATCTTCCATAGAACCCAAAAGGGTGCTGTAGAAAAGTGTGACCTCATCAATAATTTCCTTTTCCTTGTTGATGACTATCCCATTAGCTTGGATCAACTCAATTATCTTATTTTTATTTTTGTGTATTTAGGAAGTTAAGTGGGAAAGCTTGGTATTCCTATTTCCTTCTTTTATCCAAAGGGTTCTTGATTGTTTCCACCATGCAGTCTCTTTCTCCCTAATGTTTTTATGGAGATTTGTCATAAAATTCAATTCCTTTGAGTGTTATTCTGGAATCCTACCCGTATCTTCAATCTCTCTAGCCACCACTGAAAGCTCCTAGGAGATGTGATTTTTTCTTTCTCTGATATTACTAAAAGTTTCCATCTTCCATATCTTGAGTTGTCCTTTAACCATGGGGGCTTCATTAGCTATGAAATATCCTAACACATGGGTTCATATTGAGGTAATTAAAATTAATAAAATTAAATTCAATATACCAGTAGACATGAGGGGGTGAAAGGGTTTAATTTATTGATGTTTTGAATCAGGTATTGGGGGTAGGTTAGAGAGGTGGGCCAAAGGAAAGGGAGGTTTAATTTTAATATAAAACTAAAACATTTGAACCCTAGTTTTTAAAAGTAAATACCTTAAAATTTCAAAATGAGTGTGGTCATAAATTAAATTATAATCTCTTTTTTCATAAAGAAATCTAGATTCTTAACCAAGAAATAATAAGATGGTAGAAAACTAGGATTGAGTATGCTTTTCAACACACGTGATATTATTTCACGATCTTAATTATTTGAAGAACTATTGATAAATGATTAAAGCTTAACATATATAAGGTGATTTTTAATAGGTCTTCAATGGCTTCAAACTATCTTTCGAGAGGAAATGCATATTAAAAAATTTGAGTGAGAAATATAATATTTTTTTGTCTAATAAATTAGGGTAGAAATAAAAAGGGGTAAATAAAATTGTAATTGAAAAATGGGTAAGTATGGTACATGGAAAAAATAGAGGGTATTTTCATTCTAATAATATAACAAGAGTGGGTATTATCAATTGAATAATTAGAGTTAGAAACTAGAATTAAGGGTATTCTTTAATACTCTTCGAACGCACGTGCTATACCACACTTTTACTAAGTGAACCCTACATGCCTTTAACCTCCTGTAATTTTTTGGTGAAATAGGAATTTTAGTTCCCTCAATTTCCAAACACCACCATTTATCAATTAGATCTTGGAGATCATGGTTGACTAGCCAAGTTAACTCAAAGTGGAAAGGGGGAGATCTAATGCCACCATCCTTTGTCAAAATTAGAAGGAGGGGAAAATGATTGGAGGAAACTTTCAGGAGAGACTCAAGAGACACTTCTTTGAAGTGAGAGATCTAGTACAAAGAATGCATCATCCTATCAATTCTCGTTTGAATATGATTTGTACCCAACCTTTTATTTGACCAAGTGAATTTGTTTCCATGAAGCTCCAAGTCAAAGAGGGAGATTTCATTGATGAAATTTTTAAAGGCTTCAAAGTTTCTCATGCCTACAAGAATACCTCCTTGTTTTTCATCATTGAGCATGAGGGTGTTGAATTCTCTCGTAATGAACCATGGAAAGGTCCCTCGATTTTTCTTCATAGAAAAAATGTCATGCCAAACATTTTCTCTTTGCAATTAAGAGTTAGGAGCATAGATATTTATGGCAATCTAGCCAAAGTTTGACCCTATCTCTTGGAAAAAGACCACCATAAAAGAGCTAGATTTGAAGAGGCATTCCTCATAGAGCACTATAGGGTCCTAGATAGTATAGAGCCCTCTCGAGTTTCCCAAATAGAATTGATCAGTAAAGTTAGCTTTCAGCCATAGTCTATGAATGTTATTATCATCCTTCAGCTTGGTTTCTTATAGCATTATAATATTGGTCTTATGTGACAGGTGAATGTCTTTGAAAATCCTATTTTTTTGGGAGGCATTAATGCCTTTGATGTTCCAAGATAAAAATTTCATTTTGAACCTTTTAGTTTGGGTACACTTGATATCATTAAGACTGTTTGTGTACCATTTTCCATCCCTTGATCAGATTCTTAATGCATCTTCGGGGAATTTGGGGGTCTACCTTTGGGCTTAGAGAATCCTAGATCAATACTCTTGATGGCACTTCTAATTATTCTTTAGCTAGAATCATCCCGAGAAGGATTGCCATATTTTTTACTTCTTCAACATGAGCAAGAGGCGTGGTGTGGGATAAAGAGAAGGATCTGGAAGGGGGTGGAGAAAGTTCATAAAATCCAATAGAAACTACAGGAAGAATAGGAGGGCCAAAGGAAAGAAACTCGCCTTATTTCAAAAGATGTGGAGAAAAAAGAGGTTGACACTGAGTTTGGGGGTAGCAGGTCCAAGACTGGATCTAAGGGAGAGAGGAGAGGAGATTCATCTAATGACATGGCAGCAAAGGGATTAGAAGTACATACCTCCAGATAGATTGAAAAGATGTCCTTTCCTTTAGGAGAAATAGTGTAGGGGATCCTTTTAAAAAGCGAGTTGGGTTTAGGATGAAGATTAAAGGGACAAGATGAAGCACGATGACCTATATCTTTACAGGCGAAGAATATTTAGGGAATGATAAGTTTGTAATTTCAAACAATGCATTAAATCACAAATTTATAGGCATATAAACAATGTATATTCAGTAATTTTGATGTGTATGTGTACATACTTAATATTCATATCACCACAAACTCTCTCAATTCAACATATTTACTATTAGCCTTCAAACCATATATTCAATGTATATTTAGTAATTTCATTATATATGTAATATGTGAATGCAGTATGAGTTTGCGATGATGTGAACACTGAATACCCAGCAAACTACCCCGTACAAAGGTCAAAATAATTTTTACAGTGAACTGGAAAATAATTTTTCCTACATGAAAAGTTTCATGCAACCACATGATGCGTGGAAAAAATTCCCTCTAATAAAAAAAACATTCAATTCACTTCATATCACCCAGGTTACCACTTTGTCAGCCTCCACTGTCATTCTGTAGTGTGCACTAATACCACATTCAACGCATCCATTTAGTGCTCATTTTTGCATTTGGCAATGTGCACTGGGGGATGGGAAAATGAACATTCCATACCCTTTCCACCCTACAATGGAGACAAAAAATAATGTAAATGATGAAAATACAATTGATTTGCAGAGATCAGAGATACAAACGATAAATTTTCAAGATATATATTCAATTTTCTCCATTAATCTCTCTCACGTATCATAATCGTGAGTGGTTGAAACACCATAGCAAATAATTGGTATATGTTGTTTAATATAACAACATTATAACAATATATACTAACTTACAATAACAAGATAATAATTACTCATGTAATTTATTTTTTATAATAGGTAAAGGAGGGTTGAGGGGGCCCTACCCCATACAAAGTTTGATAGATCAAAAGAGAAGGGTTAAGGGGGATGACCATTGAAACCCCCTCAGTGCCACAGACCCACACAAAAACCAACACAAGATACAAGAGACTAAAAGCCTGAAGTAAAATAACTAACAACAAAAAACAAGGAATTAAGAACAAGACCCAAATAGCATGTAACTATCCTCCAAATAGGAAACCACCATCATTCATTGATCAGTTCATCAACCATGTGCATGCATCCATTCCATTCCTTAACTAGGCTAGCAATAGTTGATTTCCGGAACTGGTAATTTGGTTTAGTTATCTCCACTTTAGGTCCAGACCCATCTTTTTCTTTTTTCTTTACAATTTCCATGGAGTGGATCATCTTAGCAAATAGTTTAAGATGGTGGATATTACTTTTTACATTGAGGATGTGAACATCTTTGATCTGGAGAATAATCCCCTTCATCTTTAGCATTTCATTCTCCATGGACAAGCATCTTTCATTTACATTTTTTAATTGTTCACTAAGAACAATAGAAGTAAGCTTATATTTACTCATGTAATTATTATTATTTACTAATACACTCACTTTTCACTCTATTTTATTTTACCACTAACATTTACATTTTACAATGCATAAATATAAAACCATATGAGAAGCACTAAACCATAGAATTCCTAACATTCCCCCCTTAATGTGAACATGGGGAAAACACGTCTATATACTGCAATGTGTCGCTTCATAGCTTGCTCATTATTTGGATGGTTTCAAGGACAATACCAACAACCTATGATGGTTTTCCAAGTGGTTAACCAATAACCTCACCAAAGATATTTTTTCCATTGGATTACTAGCAATCACAATTTTGCAGTACATTGGTCAGCTCTCATCATTACTGCTCTTCAAGAGATTACATATCAGAATCCATGATAGTGCATAAATTCATCACTCACAAAAAATTGAGATAATGTGTCATTCCCCCCCCCAGAATTTTAAGTTTCCATAACACAATAAAAAAATCTAAAATCAACACATTGTGTTGAAAACAAAAAAAAACACGCACATGTCACCAAACTAGTGATGTGGCCCTGTCGTAGGTGACTGATGAGAGGATGTTGTTTGTCCTCCATCCTCCATTTCCTCCAGCCTCCAATATCATGTTGCTAAATCATCCTAATTTATCTTTGAGGCTCATGATGCAAAAATTTATGATGATGAGGCTCTGAATCTAACAAAAAACCAACCTCTGATGTTTTGACGAAGCCGTAGCTCTGTTTTACAAACCGTAAAATGCATCGGAAAGTTGGTTTTAAGATATTTCCAATGGTATAGATAATTGTTGGTGATTTATGAGGAATTGCTATCGATTCAACATATTCATTGGTGAGTTTCCCTAATCACTTGCGAAGTCGTCGCAAGTCCAGAATCGTTGGCAATTGGAACAAAATCGATGACGATTATCAAAATCATTAGTGATCGCTGTAAAAAAACACGATAACGTATATTCTGAGCCAAATTTCAATCAAATCATATCTGAATTTGTATAGGGAGAAGATCAGAATGTTGACGAGTCTAATTTAGGTCAGTTCTTAATTGTAAAGATCTATTGTAGTCTCTTTCCTACTATGGTAGACCACGCATCCTCCTTTCTTCTCAAGGTTGGGCACACAATCAGAAGCACAAACAAAAATGGCAGCAAGAAACCCGATGAATAAATCCTTTTTTGGACTTTCTCTGATACCAGATGATGAAAATACAATAGATTTGTAAAGATCAGAGATACATATGGTAAATTATCAAGAAAGATATTCAATTTTCTCCATTAATCTCTCTCAAGTATTATAATCGTGAGTGGTTGAAACACCATAACAAATCATTTTTATATGTTGTTTTATATAACAACATTATAACGATATATAATAACTTACAATAACAAGATAATAAGTACTCATGTAATTATTATTATACTAATACACTCACTTTTCATTCTATTTTATTTTACCACTAACATTTACATTCTACAATGCATAAATATAAAACCATATGAGAAGCATTAAACCATAGAATTCCTAACAGAAAACCAGCCACTTCAAATCGCCAAGGAGGTCATTAGGTGAGATAAACCCCCATCTTTAAACGGAGAGCCTTATCAAAATTTAGCCCTACAAAATCTAACATCTCAAAATTATTTATTTCAAGTCAAAATGGAAATAGATTATCAAATAATATTCTATAATTCTTAACATTGACAATTTGGATATCTCATTTCCATAGTTGTTTGGATATTTTCTTTGTGGGTTTTAAGACAACGATTGCATTCTGCAAGCAATACTAGAATTACAAATGTATATTCATTATATATTGAGTTGTTTTAGTGCGTGTTCTTGTTTAATATTTTTTCCAACACGAACTATGATGATTCATCGTATTTTGGTAATTTGTACACATTTCTACACAGGGTTATTTATTTTACTTTGTCCTAAATAATTGTAGGCCAAAATGGTATTCAAGAGGATAGCAAGATGGATGAAGTGACAAATGAACCCTAAAAAAGGGCTGTCAAAATTGATTATATACCTTACTCGAAGGAACTAGTTATCTAAAGTCAATCAAAAACACAAATTTCAAACCAGTCCAAATCACAAAATAGAGCTAAAACCAACACCAAAAATGGAGGTAATTGATAATGTTAGTGTGAAGCACACATCAACATCTAAAAAAGTATTCATCAAAACTGAGTGGATGACTGAAGACATCATTGGAGCAATAAGAGATGTTGAAGAGAATGGGTATTCCATTAGGCTTCTATAGAAAAGTGGGGTGTCTCAATGGGTTCATTATCAAACTGGTTGAATGGTATCAAAACTATGAAATGCAAAGGTCCCCTAACCATTTTAACATATCCAGAAGAGTCTGAAATTGTATAATATTGTAAACATGTGGCTGATGTGGGTCATGGTATGCAAATAAACTCATTAAAATATCACATGGCACACATATGTGAGACAAGGACTACTCCATTCACTGATGGTATGCCTGGCATATCTTGGTGGGAAAGGATCAGAAAGAGGCACATATATTTGTCTTTAAGGACCACAGAAGGCCTTGATCGTGACAGGGAAGTCATGCTTAAGCCTGACATAGTTTCTACATTTTATGAAAACTTGGATCAAATGTATAAAACTAAGCAATATGGACCAAAAAGATATGGAACTACAATGAAACTGGTGTGAAAGTCTGGTAGGAATTTTGGGATGAGGGTGATTGCAAAGACGGGTAGTAGAAGTGTACCCCACATACTCCCAAAGAGTAGAGAGTGGATCATAATACTTTGTTGTGTTAATGCAGCAAGAGAAGAGTATACCATGCTTCTACCTATTTAAATCACAATGGAAATTAGCTAACTACATTTCCAATTGTGATCATGTGCATGTATGGCAGCCCAACCACATGCATGGATGACAAAGGTATTATTTCTGAATTGGCTTGCACCACTTTTGCTAGATCAGTTTTGGGTGGTATTTCACCATTGAATAGAATCTACTCATATTTTATGGTCATGGTAGCCACATGGCATACATGATAATCTAAGAGGCAAGAACACTGGGCATAGATCTAATCATGTTTCCTGTGCACACCACACCACATAGGCTATAACCTTTAGATGTTAGTGTTTTTTTACCATTTAAAACCTAATTCAAGGATGAGAGATCCAAATGGATGGTCAAGCATCACAAAGTAGATGTGAGAAGATCTGAATTGGTAGCTCTTAGTAAAGGATTTTAAGAGAGCATTAACTCCATCAAATATAAAAGTTAGTTTTATGAGGACTGGAATATGGCCTCTGAATAGAGATGCATTGGTCAATGACATGCACACCTAGTGATGCATTCAATGTTGAGCTAACAAGAGGAGGAAAAACTATGGAGAGCATTATGGAAATGGTTTGTTAATAACAAAGATGAAATTGAACAATTTATCAAAGATAATGGAGAAGCAATCCAACAACAAGATTATCAAATCCAATAAATAAAGGATAAAACAAGCCAAGAAGCTGATAAAATTTAACAATCAGGGTAGAGTGACATAGTTAAATCAAAAAGACATGAGAACATGTTTAAGTCAGATTGGAAAGGAAGTCAAGTTGGAATTCATGTTCAAGTTGAAGATAACACACCAAGTCATGTGAGTCAGACACAAGAACCCGTCACAACTAATGACGAGATGAGTATGTCAACACTAGTTAGTCAAGCCTGAATGGTTGAAAGAAGCTTGCTACAAACTTGGGGATTCCAATCGACCTTCCTAATGAGGACATTTCACTTTCCATGCCATCCCCTCCTCCTAACATGCTAAGTGGAATAGTTCACTACTATGCAAAATGTAATGAATGGAAAAATGAAGATGATAGTTAGTTGGATGTTGCAAATTTGGGGTATCACAAACATTTGTACAAGAAACAATGAACAACCATGCAATACAAATTAATAAACCAGGTTGATGGGTCATTGCAGAACTTTCTTAAGCTTCCAATTGAAAGGGTTAATGAGAGATCAGAACGTGAAAACAAAGGGACTCTAAGGTTGAGCAAGAAGTCACAAATTCTCACATTGACCGACTACTTGAAAATGTTTGATGAACAAGAAGCATAGAGGAAGGAACTAGAGGAGTTGAAAAGTGAGGAAGAAAGAGTAACTCAAGGAGAGAAAGGAAAACATAATCGTTGCACAAGAAAAAAGGGAAGCAAACAAACTCGAAAGGCAACTTAAAAAGAAAAGGAGGGAACATGACAAGATAAAACAATAGCATGAAAAGGAGAAAAAAAGGAACATGAGAAGCTACAACGGGAGAAAGAGAGGATAGAAAAAGAAATGCAAAGGAAAAGATGATTGAGCTAGTCCATAAAATCATATTCCTTCACATCATCTAATTATGATGGATTTCTACAACATTTACACTCTGTATTTTCCAAATGTGGCCAATTACCAAGTCAAAACATGTCTACTTATACAAATCAAATTCATTTTCCTTCAACAACAACAATGTAATTTCCGACAACACAAATGTAGTTTGCTCACACAAGTAATATGTAATTTTCTTCAACAAGTACAACAAACATGCAATTTCCTACTTCTAGTCCCATACATGTCAATACTTCTATCCAAATGTAATCAGGCCATGCAAGAAATCCACAAATTCCATCACCAAGCTCAACCAACATGCCAATGACACCCCAAATGGAGAATGGAACAATAGAAAATAACATAAGAAGTGAAACCATTGGTGATAAATGAAGAATAATTCAGCTTTGGTACAATTTAGATGCATGGAATACACGTAATTGAATTATGCTACCTTATTATATGAGTGGTATCCATAAATATAACCTTTTTGGAATGTAAGAAGTTATAACCTTCATGTAGAAGATCTGAACTTATTATGTAGTTTTTTGGGAAAACATGCAAGCAATTTTTAGTTTTTTCCATCCTATCATTAGACATAAGTATTTGTAGTTTATTCCATCTTATCAATATAAAAGCATAAGTTTTTGTAATGTGTACAAACATGAATTATCTTCTTATAGGTGTTTATAATTTTTTTTGTATTTTTTTCTAAAATAATGATAGCAAAGGAAAACAGTTCATTACCTAAGTAAGGTCATAAATGACCTTACCTGTAGAAAGAATCCTTAAGATTTCTTGTAGATTAATGGTGTCAAAAGACACAATTGTGACATTCTCTTCTATCCTCCCAATAGGAAAATCCTTCATAAACCTTCTTTTGACAGGGAATTTGCAAAAAAATGAACCCATGAGCAATGAGCACATTTGCAAGAAACACCAATATCAACATTTGTAGTTGAAAAATGTAAAATTACACCCATATATTCAATCTATGTTCAGTAATTCCAGTGTATATTCAAACAAATACTAAAATAAGAACCATGTTCACCTTATGTTAACTGATACTCAATGTAAAGATGGACATTCTTTACATATATTCAATGTATAGAAGACATTATTTACATGTTCAGACTTTTTTTCATTGCATATTAACAAACTGAAATTATTGAATACACATTGAAAATATAGATGGAATCCTAGTTTTATGAATGTGCTCAGTGCATGAAGAAAGATAAAGAATAAATCAAATAACCAATTAAAATTGGGCCAACCTCATGACTCACTTGGAATTTCAAAACAGAGAGACAAAATAGAACAAGAAACAATGATGAAACCCTCTGAGACACGTTGGTTTTGATTCCCAAATGGTGCCATTACAGGTTGGAAGGGCTCAAAAAGTGTTATGAATAGATGGTAGTAGTTAATGGCAGCTTTGAATGGAGCAGTGGTGCACAGTTAGAAATGACAGAGGAGGAATGCAGAGTGACAGGAGAAAAATGATTGCAAATTTTGAATGCATTTAGGTGTAGCTACAAACTATCAACATACACTAAAACTATGGAATGTACACTAAATAAATGTGTGTAAATTTTTCCTTTGAACACATACATTTTAATGACATAATTACAACCATATATTCAATGTATATTCAGTCATTCACGTGCTTAGGGGAGAGGCAACATTGGTGAGCACAAAGTAGTTGATGAACTAATTTATGTCAGGGTGGGTTGTATTCAGCTACTGCATAAACAAAGACAACACTTATTTATATTCAGATATTCCTCAGATGTTAAGGTAAGTGATTCACATATTCATTGCATATGTAAGACATTCTTCATATTTAACATTGTGTCTATTTTTTAACATTCTTCACATATTTAGAAATTCTTTGAATACTTTGAATATTAAAAAGGTAAATGTCATTTACCTCCTGAATATGTGGGCTCCTTGGCAATATAAGTATTTATTCAATAATAGCAGTGTAATAAGAACATGCTAAACTAACTCTAACATATTCAATGTATATTCAGTAATTTCAGTGCACATAAAAAGTTTGAATGCATAGTATAAAATGACAAAGTTACAGTTGTATATTCAATGTATGTTCAGTAATTCCAATGTATATTCAGCTAGTCAATATAAATTTAACCATGGATATTCAAATATTAACTGCATAAATAAACACAACACTTATTTATATTCAGGTTTTAACTGCCTAAAAAAACACAACACGTTATGTATTCAGATATTCTTCAATTATGATAACAAACACTAAAAGTATTATCATACATGTAATGTATATCCACATTATTCAGAGTAACACATTTGCTATTTGTTTTGGTAATTGAACTCAAAAATATATCTCAATATAAGTATATTAAACAATATTCAATAACAATGTATATTAAATAATAGCAATAATAGCATTATATTTTCAATAACATGCACTGAAATTCAATAAATACTAAAAATAAGAACATAAAGTGAAAAAAGTTAGTGTAATGAAATTGTAAGACATGTATGGAAAATCCCTATTTTTTTGGATTGACTATTAGCATAGTTTGTGGTGAAGGGATGATTAAAAAATGCATTAAAATAAGTGAATATACACTGAAAAATAATAATTCAACATGCATGCTTGAAAAAACATTAGGTTCATAACAAAACCCATGTTGTCAGTTGTTATGGTAACTACACTCAAAAGTATATCCAAAAAGTGTAAGTGTATATTCAATAATAGCATTGTATATTCAATAAGATTGTATTTTATATTCAATAACATGACTGTTTGGTTTAAACTAAATGATGCATGCATGAAAAAAATATACCTAAAAAACAATTTTTGCCTAGATTTACTACATAACCCATTATTAGATAAGTTCGTGGCGAATAGAGGAATTAAAATAGCATTGTATAGTGGAATAAGTGAATAACACTGAAAAACAATAATTCAACGTGATGGCGAGGGGGGATGCCTGAAAAAAAATTAGCATGCATGCAAAAAAAACTCGTTATTCGATTGATACATAACTGAACTGAAAATTATATCTAAAAATGTAAGTGTATATTCATAATATCAATAATAATAACATGTATATTCAATAACAACACTATATTTTGAAACTATAAGACGCATGTGTGAAAAAACCTGGTTTTTTGGACATTTACTAAACCATATTAGTAGAATTCATGGTGAGGGGATACAAAACAAAATAAACTAAAAACCAATGTAGAAATGTGTACAAATGGTTGAAATAAATGAATCAGCAGAGTTCATGTCGAATTGAATGATTAAACAAGAACAAATATATCCACAAATGTAACTATCTTCAATATAGACATGAATATAACGTTTGTAATTTGAAATTGTAAGATTGTTTGAAACAATGTGCTCATTGCATGAAACCCAAAGTTCAGAGAAAACAAAGTCCAAATAACTATGGAAATGTGCTCACCTCATGACCCACTTGGCGATTTTTTCGAATAGAAGTTAAACAAGAACATGCATTGAAACAACTCAGAATGAACATACATTTTTAATCCTCATATTGTTGCCAATGTTCATCTCACAAACCCATAGAGAAAAGATCCAAAAAAATATGGAAATAGGCTCACCTTATGAAGGTGATTCGAAATAGGTGCGGATATATCAGATTCCTTTCTCACTAGTTTTCACAGGTCTTCATCTCCATTGCATAGGTGGAAAGGGTTGAGAATGTTCATCTTCTCGTCCCCTAGTGCGCACTGCAAATGAAAGCAAAAGTAATTAATAGAAGCATTGAATGCAACATTGGTGCACATTGCAAATGATGGTGGAGGATGTTGGCAAAGTGGTAGGGGGTGATGTGAAGTGAATTGAATGCATTTCTATTTGGATTGGAAGGAATTTTGTTCGCACTTGCCACGTGGTTGCATGTAACTTTTTGCGCAAGAAAATTTATTTGCCAGTTTGCTGTGCAAATTTTGACCTTTTTTAATGGGTCTTACGTGTTGTGGGAATGTCACGTGGCGAGTGACGTAAGCGCCAAGGTGGCAACCAAACTTTTTACATAATCAGGACGAAATTATTGACGTGACAAAAAAATTTTGGAATCCCTCCTGCAATCACATAATTTTGTCGAGACATTGTTGAACATAGGGTGTTCAACGACTGGCGCCTTTCCCCATTGCCATGTAAGAATTTCAAAGAGAATTGACATGCACTATTCTAGGTCAAAATTTATTGTTCACCCCAGAGTCCAACAATTCACGACATGAGACACATATACAAACTTGGGGTGCCTTATAAGGAACTTCAAAATTTTTGACTTGGTATAACCTCTCTCAAGTGGAGATTTATGCTTTGTTTAATTGGTGGGATTAGTTTGCAATAACATATAAACTTGAATATATCATGACCCTTATACCAACAAGGGTGACGCCACAATGTAAGTGCCCCCTCACTAACATAATAGTTGATAAGTTGTGAGTTAAGTATGCTTCTTGCCTTGCTACCCAAGTTAGATATACTTCTTCAAAACATCTTGGAATTGCTTCTACGACTCTAAAAATCATTGTTTAATCAACAAACTAATCCCACACTGGTTGAATGGACTAACATGTGGTAATATATAAACTCCAATATATCATGGTCCTTGTGTCAATAGTAGCGACACCCCAATGGAAGGAAAGCCCCTATCTTGTGGGTATGTTAACCATTACACCTCTTTTCTATACAAATTCTAATATTTAAAAATTATAAAAATGACCAACTTAAAATGTGTAGCCGTCCTCAAATTGGCTGTTTGAAAAGGTCGTCAAACTTATTTGGGTTCAATACTTACCGACATTCCACAAGTTGGACTCGCCACGTCCCCAACATAATATTCTTATCAGCGAGTTCTGAAATGTCGCCCGCCATAAACTAGTTATTTGAGCCGCACGTATTCACGTTTACCAAAAATATATATATAAATCACCAACCATCAGAAATGATAATGACAGAAACTACTTGTATCTTACAAATACATTCGCTTCTTCTGCACCATCTGTGAAAACCGTCGGTAAACGAAGGAAAGTATACTTACTTGCAGTCAGATTGGACAGAAAAATATCGATCCTACAGTTGTAAGTTGTACCTGTGAATGAGAATCGACTGCTTCGTATGGAGTGAAGCTCAAAATGTATCAGTTCTGTTTTTGCCATAATCTGCTTCGTATGGAGTGAAGCTCAAAATGTATCAGTTCTGTTTTTGCCATAATGCTTCTGGTGAAAGGATTGACTACTTTAATGGATTCTTTTTAGGGTTGGTGAGCCCTCAAGGCTCAGTCTCGCGAGTCACGGATGATGAAATGGCGGCCGCACCGTTATATGTATTTTCGATGTCAAATTTATTGCCACTAAAGTCTTTATTTATTTATTAATTTGGGTACTAAATTTTAGATTAATTAGTTTTTTCATATGATTGAAAGATGGGAATGTGTATTCTTTATTTTTTTTATTGAATCCATAAAGATAAGTCCCTTTTAGTAATTTATGATTCTTTAGTTTTGGAATGGGATATTTACTTTGAGAAGAATTTGGATTTGTTAGACTTTTTAAATAATAGGATTTCACATGTTTCCATAATTGCTCTACCTAAATGTATGTGATAGATAGGCTTTTCTTTCAAGAAGTGCTATTGGTTTTTAAATTCAACTTTAGTTTAGACTAATTTAAGGGATGTGATGTTAATGTTTTTGGGAGATTAAATATGTTTTAAATATTGAAACAAGTAGATAATTGACTAGAAGGGAATATTTTTGCATGAGTTACAAAGTGTAGGTCTTTAAAAATCCTTGATTTAAGGAATAACACCATGAAAGGAACACGACGTAGATACGATTAAGGTGTCCAATGAAGAGTCACCTTAGAACATGTAACCCTCAAAATTAGTCATAGAAAAAAAAAAACACAAAAGACATAGATTTCAACATAATTTGGAAAGAAATAACATAAACAAGCTATATTCAATTACTCGGAGGAATAGTACACATAAACCAATCGCCAACGATGTAGTCAAATCATAAATAATAAACCCACTTAGGCATTCATTACTTTACTCCAAGATTTAAGCTTGTATCACTCTCTTATCTATCTATAGGAGCTATAATTGAGCTACTATGAAATAGTCTCTCTTAAGGAAAATGAGCTTTAAATTTATATATGCATACAAGCCACCCAACTAGGAGTCACTAAAACAATTACAAGGCCCAAAGGACCCATTACATGACTTAAATCATAACTATTTGGATTCTCCAAGATCTTTCCGATGTCAATTCGACTTCATGGTTATTTGCAACTTTAAACACATCATTCAATACTTCGTGACTTCCAAACAGACTTGTAGTATTCTGCAAATTCAAATAGTACTTTTACGCTTTAAAATATACTCATAATATTCCATAGCTTCATATAGTACTTTGTAGCTTCAAAACCTGTTCATAGTGTTTTACAACTTCCACATATAATTCCTTAATAGGATTATGTAGTTGCAAAATAGACTTAAATGGTGTAATAGGATTGCAAAAAACACCCTCAACATACAAAGCAACACAAACTACTTTAACTATTTTTGGTTGATACATGATAGCCTGCGAACTCGAATGCTCCTACGTCATACACCTTAGGTGATTTTGAAGATTTGAGCTCCTTCTCAAGTGATCAAAATGCCATGTCTTGCAACATCAATGGAACTCAATCAAATTGCATCCTCAACATCGTTTCCTTTCCATTTGAATGGATACTCCTTGTTGCACATTTTTTTAATTCTAGTGTTAATCACCCTTTCTACTTCTTTGCACACTTTTTATACAACATTTATCGTCTCCAATCCACCTTGTCATCCTATGTGTGTGAATCCTCTAAACTTTCCTAACTTGTATGACATAGATACAAATATGACACATTGAATGTATTTGAGATATCAATGCCTTCAGCCAACTCAATCTCATACGTATTCTTCATAAAATTATTCAACACCTTACATGGTCTTGTTTTCTTCCATTTGAGCTTATTATAGGTGCACTTAGGAAACCATTCCTTCCATAAATGGACAAATACCATATCTCCAACTTGAGATTCCACTTCATTTCTCATTTCATCTGCACATTGTTTGTACTATGCATTCATCTTCTTAAACTATTTGCATACTTTTTGGTGCACATCTTCCATGCATTATGAGAAATCCTCCACTTCTGCACTCTTTTATCCTTTGTGTGGCAAGTCTCGCAACTCCCCATGGGTTATTCCCATACACAATCTATATTATTTTTTCCCCTGTAATCCTTTTAATTTACCTATTATATGCGTATGCCACTTGTGTTGATACCAATTCCTATGTTCCTAGTTTATCTCCCATCAAACATCTTAGTAAATATCTAAGACATGTATTCACAACCTTTGTCTGTCAATCAATTTGGAGATGATACGTTGAACTAAATTGTAACCTGGCATTCAACTTCTTCCAAATTGTTTATAAAAAATGACTAGTGAACTTTGTTTCCCTATTAGATATAATATAGCACAACAATCCATACAGCCTCACAATCTGCCTAAAGAAAAGATTTGTGATATGAGTCACATCACTAGTCATCCTTCAAGCAATAAAATGTGTCATCTTCAAAAATATGTCCACCACAACATAGATGGAATCAACTCCTCTTTGTATCCCATGTAAACCTAGAATAAAATCCATGCTTATATCTTCTCGAGGCTTCTTTGGAATGGGTAATGGTTATTATAACCATGTTTTCTAAGATATCCTCTAATCCTACTGACACGTCATACATTCCTATGCAAATATTTGCACATATCTAGACATCTATAACCAAAAGTAACTCTCTGATAGCTACACTAACATTGTATATAAACCAAAGGTCTCTATTAATCCCCCGTTGTGCTTCTCTCTCATCAAATTCTCCCACATTGATCTCCTTGAGAAGCATAACTATCTGCCTCTAAAGAATAGGCCTCCTTGCACAAAATAGTCCAACCAAGGTGTCCTATCAACACTCATAGGTGTTGCACATTCTACTCATACTCCCCTAATTAATTCATCTTACACATATAGCTCCTTGATGTATTCAAAAGTAACAAACCTCCACTTTCATTTATGTCAAAAACTATTAGTTCTACTCAATGCATCATTAACCTTTTTAGATCTTCCAATTCTATGCTTCAACAAAATATTGTATCCCTATATTACCCTAACCACTTCATATGTCTTAGTTTATCTTTTCTTGAATATTTATAAATTGCAATACTTCATGATCAGTAAATAGCACAAAGTCCTTTGGCAATACGTATTGCTTGCACTTCTTAAGTGCTTGCACAATTGCATATAATTCTCAATCATACACAATATACTTCTTCTTTGCATCATTTAACTTCTCATTGAAATTAAATGTGTCCTTCCCTCTTAAATCAACACTATGTCAATGGATATACCTATAGCATCATAATGAACCTTGAATACCTTCAAAAAAAGTAACTAACGCTAACATTGGCTATTCAATCACTTTCTACTTCACACTTGAAAACTAGTTCCTACATATGGGCTCCAAATAAAAGTATTCATGTCTTCTTGCATGGCCTCTATAATAAGAACACATTCTAATAAAATTCATAATGAAATTATAATAAAATTTTACCAACACAAGAAAAATTGCATAAAGCATTGTGCAATGATGACCACTCCACTATTGAAAGGAATTTATTTGGATCCATCTTCAAACCTTCACGGGAATCCATGAATCCAAAATACACAATCTCGTTCTACATAAACTACACTTTTTCGAAATTAATCAAAAAATTCTCCTCACACAACCCCTACAATACTTTCCTTGTATGAAACAAATGTTCTTCACATGTCCTTTTGAATATCATAATCTCAGCAAAGTAAAAAGTCACAAACTTTCCCAAATATGGTTTCATTACTTCATTCTTCAACATCATGAAAGAACTTAATGTATTGTTCAATCGAAATGACAATACTAATCACTAATACAATCATTATTGTATATTGAATGTTGTCTTCCATTCTCACCCTTTCTTATATGAACTTGATGATATCTGCTCTTCAAATCAACCTTGATAAAATACTTTTTGCCACTTATAAAATCCATGATGTCATCCAAGTGCAGTAATGGAATCATATACTTGATGGCGATCTTATTTATGGATTTTGAATATGTACACATAGGTTATTCACCACCCTTTTTCAGCATAATATTACTTAGTACTTCCCATAGGATCACACTCTCTTTGATCATTCCTCTATCTAATAGCTCCCCAAAATTTCCTCTCTATATGTGTATTCTCTTATGGTGTCATCTTATATGCGTCCTTGTTCGACAAAATCGATCTTGGGATTAGATCCATGTGGTGAATTTTGTTCCTCATAGGTAGTAACCCTTCAAGAAATTAGCTCAAAACTACTTAGATAAAAAAATCTCCCAGCATTCCCTTTACTTTGTATAACATTGATTCATCTCTCTCTCTTTTATTATACTTGTGTTGCCTCTTTGTGTGGGTTTCACTACCATCACAAAACATCCATTGTTCTACTTCACCTCACTCAACATGTTATTTCTTGAAATTAATATGACTATTGGTCCCTTTTCTTCTCCTTCATCCTTATCCTTCATTAAATTCAAAATGTACTCCTTTCCATCTTTCACCACCTTTTATTTGTTTGCATGTATATCGTGTTTCACATTCATATTAGAATACCATGGCCTTTCAAGTAGCACATGACATGCATACATGGGAATTATATCACATGGGGCTTTACCTTTATATCTCCCAATCTAGAATTTAACCAAACATTGCTTAGTCATGAACCATTAGTGTCCCTTCTACAACCAAAAAACCTTGTAGGGATTAGGATGTTGGATACTCATCGGCCTTGTCTTATCTACTATCTCTTGAAAAACCAAATTATCATTGCTTCTATTGTCCATTATTGACTTGCAAAATTTACCTCTTAACTTACATGTCGATCTGAACAAATTATTCCACTTCTCAATACCAACTTCCTTATTTGTTGTTTTCAACAAAACACATTTGAACATAATTACATCTCTTATCTATGGGTCTTCTCCACTTCCTTGCACACTATATTGTCAGTTTTCACTATGTGTTCACATGTGATGTTCCTTTTATTATCATTTTAGGCATGCATGCACTTGAGATATCTATGCCCTATCTCTCCATGTCTATAACATGTGTGTTGAATCCATGATCTCTTTCATGTCCAAAGAATCATCTTCCCCTAGATGTATTTCCTCCTCCTCTATCTTCTCCTTCATTTTGCAGTGTCGAATTAGCCTCACCTTTATGATGTATAGAGTTTCCCCTGCCACCACCTTGTCTGTAGCCTTTTATTTTCCTTGTGCAACACCATGTTTACTAGATTACACATTTTGTCTTCTATATGTGTATTTGTCTTATTTTTACTAACACATGCTTTTCGAACACTTTGTTTACATGTTCTTTGGTCTCTACCAATCACATTCCCTCCCCCTATAGGGCATTAGTTTCAATTCAGCATCTGGTCCTCTCCTTTGGGCTGCATACTCCTAACAGTGTCGCATGCGCCCCAAATAAGGGGGGGCATACATTTGGTCAATCAATCACCCCATTTCAGTAGTACACAGTCACAATTCAAACCTACACAGTATAAGCACAACACAATCTTCAGTTGTAGAAGGGGCTTAAAATCTAAACTAGGTCCTTAACACAACACATACGCCAGTGCCTAAATATAGACATGAGCACCTGGGCATTCTTGACCCTTCTTGAACACCTATGACCAATGGGCAGTTATAATGGTTTCTCATATTATCAAAATTTACAGTAGTTTACACCATGGCTTTCACAGAACACGCACAATCCTCCAACAATCAACATGCATGTTATCTCCTTTTTATATTCATGTTGGATCAAATTGGATAGAAATGGATCGAACTTGAACAAGATAGGATCACACCATCTGCAGTGGTGTATAAATTTTGGGATGTATTCAAAAGATGGAGAATAAAACTAGACCTTCCTCTCTACACTTCTTCTATCGTGGCATGAGATCACCCAAAAAACTCACACTTGGTGTGAGATCGCCCAAAAAACTCGTTCTTGGTGTGAGATTGCCCAAAAAACTCATTCTTCTACAACATTTTAAGGATATTTTCTTTCCTTTTCACTCATCACGGATCAGGTGCACATGTTCCTTTTCATATTTTTTACATACTTTTTACACACTTTTTACATATTTAGATCAAATTTTTCATATACACATATTTGACTACTCTTTTGCTCTTCTCTTTTATAGGTCTGTCCTTATGGGAATCAACACTCACAAGCACAACACATCGAACACATCAAATGACATCAACAATAGGTACAACCCGACATATACACATACACTTTCACCCCTAGGTTCCCTTCCTCTTCTCTAGCTTCCATGCTTCATTTTTATCACTCCACATTTTTCCTTGTTTCCTCGACATGCTTTTCTCCATCGATCTACATGGTTATCAAGTACACATATCTTAGCTACTTTATGTTATTGAGAATTCACTCAACAACATAAAGTGGGGGCAAATGTAGACAAAAAATCATGCACTTTGAGTATCTATCTAGTCATGTTCACATATTGCTATTCATATGATTCCTAATTAAGAAAATTACTAATTGAACCTTGTCTTTGGCCATCTTTGCTTGATTTATATTTTTACTTTTGATCTTATACTTTTTCTTGCCAAATTTGCAATTTTATACTTTGACATTTTTCACCCTGAACACCAGCGCCCATCCAGGATGCAAGTGTTAGGTGTCCCTGTCCCCTCTGGGTGCCCCTGACCTCTTTTTACTTTGCTCACATTTTTTGGGTCCTTTCTATCCGTTTGGGCATTGGTAGTCAATTTTTTCTGGGTTAATTATGAAATTCAAGCAAAGGAATCATATAAATTTAAAGTTATGTGACCATAATAAAGGACCAAGCACTGAGCATTAGCTATCACCACCCAAGGTTGTATCCAAAGGCATTATCAAGAGCATTCAAAAATCCATATAACATCCACACAAAGGGAAAGGTACTGCATTATTCTACATACACTTCATAGGAGGGGAAGTTCATTTTTCCATGCACCTATCTATCCACATTTTCTACATTCTAGCTATTGCTCACTATCAAGTGCGACACGCACAAAAGCCACCTAGGGTACAATCTCTTCACACACACACACACATATAACTGCATTGGGTCTAAAATGTAGTGCAACGATTGGTCGTAAGATCACTCGTTTGATATCTAAAGACAATCAGACCCCTCATTCGCATTATTTTATTTTTGGGATTTGATGTGCTTTTGAGGGTTTTGTAGGTCATTTATTTATTGTAGGTTATTAACGGCATCGATGATCATTATACGACATATAACGATAAGAAGTGAAGGATAACAAACATCTTGCAACCCTCCAGAGGAGGTTTTCAGAGGGTTTGAGTAGCCACAAGCACCCAGAGTAGGTCTGTGGCATCCACAGACGCCCCTGACCCATTCTAGGTGCCTCATTCTGGCATCTCTACATTTTTCTGGGTCTTAGTGTGACAATCTGCACTTCAAATTTTCCAGTTTGTTAGTTTTGTTCACCTTTGGGATCATAGCGAATCAACTAAAGTCATTTTATCTCCTAATTTACACTTAGGGTTTTTAAATCTTAATTGCTTATTTGCTTGAGTCTATCTTGTACTTAATTACTTATTCAATTACTGCTACATTGCAATAAGATATAAAAATCTATAAGTTCTATATTTTCTTAATCAATAGGATATTTTAGTACTAATGTTAATAGCAAAATGTGCTAAAAATTGATTTGATAATGGAGTAAAAGATCGTACAGAATGAACAGGAAAATCATAAAACGATTATAATGCATAATCTTGTAAACTTCTAGGAAACAATTTTGTTAACAATGTATCATCAAAAGAATAATCTAAGCAAGCAACATGAAATTATATAAGATGTTCTTGTGGATCTTCCTTACTAGTGAAAAGTGGAATTTTAGGTGAAATAAAACCAGGAGAAAGGGGATAAGATGCCACCTTAGGTGCGAGAGGATTGTGTAGTAGAAGCGAGGAATTTGTAGAGAAGAGGAGGTGGTATTTATTAGTCCTCACAAAGACATATATACTTTCCCTCAACTCAAATAATTTATTGCCTCTAACCAAGGCTTGAAATAACATACTATTTCAATAGTTATAAAGTTCACGATTCATTAAATTTTAGAATAGCCTTTTTTATTTTATACAAAAGATCCTCTTCAATTTATTTAATAATTATGTACTAGTTTTAAATATATTAAAAAATATTATCTTCAATTGTATTTAATAATTATGTATTAGTTTTAAATATTTATTATTTATTAATTAATTGTTGTTTTTTATATATTTATTGACATATTTTTATTTATGTCAATTGCATTGATTTGGTCTAGGGCAATGAGAATTTAAGGTGATGCACGGTTATATAAAAAAAATAACTCAAATTTTTGCCTCGTTTATTGCTTTGTTATCTAAACGAGTGTCATGTTAGAAGGTGGTGTGTGGTAATATAAGTGCATTTTCTCTATGGAAGAAGGTTAGAGTCACCACATGTTAACATATGTTAGTGTAGATTAGTGTTGGAATGTTGCATGTTGGAACACAGTTGAGTGTGCATGTAAATCTTGTAAGTTTGTTACAATACCTTGAAGGCTATTTATTGTATTTGTAAGTTGGGTTAAAATTAATGCAATAAAGCAAAGTTATTGTGTTGGTGTTTTTACCTGAAAGGGTTTTCCCAAGATAAACATTTTCTCTTTTATGTTTGTCATTTATTTACTTAGATCTTTACTTTATTTCACTTTCTTTATTTAGTTTATAGCACATTGGTTGCTAAAATCACCAACATCTAATATTAGAGCCAATTTTGCACTTGGTGAGCGTTTTTTTTGTAATTTGTTTTAAAAATTTTTGAGTTTGAGATACGTGTTGTAATTTTTTTTTGTTGATTGTTGGTTTAGTGAAGAGAATCCTACAAAAATTGTTTCCTTCTATTGTTCATTGCACATATGGGTTTGCTCTTATTTGAATTTAATAGTAAAATTACAGTGTCTTGAAAAGTTAGCTTTTCTAATTTATGGCCTCCTACCATTGTAAGATGTATCGCATGTTTGTTCCTCTCTAGAATCACTATAATATCCAATTTTATTTAGTTGAAGTAATCACTCAAATCATATGGTTTTGCTTTATTTAGAGCATATTGTTTGTGACTGAAGAATAACAAAGCATAATAATGAGCACATATAACAATTGGAGATGGTGCAGAAGGTAAAACATGTTTATTTAGTTCTTACACAAGAAATTCATTTTCTCAATTATAAGTATTTCATGTTTCAATTAGGTATTTTTAGTTTAAGAAACATGTTTCAAGTTTCATGAGAAAAAGATATTTATGAAAACTAAAGGAATGTTAAATGGCTACCATATTGTCATCTTAAGCCAATTCCTAAATTGCATGATGTAATTTCCATGTAACCACTATAGGATCTTATAACGGATCTAATGCTACAAGAACATTGTTTAATCAAGGGAATTATAATTCAAATTGATTTGACCTAAATGGGTAATTCTTTAGAGGGTAGTAATCAATTGAATATTATCTTAATCAACTAGTTTCCAAAGCTAATTGCAGTAATATCAATATAATACATGAAACAATATAGGTAATGATAGATAAATGAAATGAAATACTAACAATGAGGAGGAGAAGAGGTCTTAGCTGATATCCTAGACTGTGTGCTAATCTGGGCTGGTTTGATGACTGGAAAATGCTGGAAATGATCCAACAAAGCTTCACCACTGAAACTATGTTCTAAACAACTACATGGACCAAAGCTTATGGTACAGTCCAAAGTGTACCCCTATTATGGCCCTTTCTGCATGCCCTTGTTCCTCTGTACTTTCAGATTATGCAACTTTCAATGCATGTGTGATGCTTCTTGACTTCTGCTTCTACCTAGAATATGGTCCTCAGATATTATGTGATGCTCATTATGCGATTGATCCAATCTTCAAAACCCTAGATGATGAGAGAGTCCTACAAAACAAATATTAGGTGGGTTGCAAGCACCCATGTGCATTGCCGATGTCACCACTTCTCTGAAGAGGGCTCAAACGACACGTCAATCTCACATAACGCGTGATATGTAAAATGTATGCAACCAAATTGATAACCATAATCTTGCAACAATAGGATTGTACTTGATACTTACCCTAGCTTAACCTGAATTTGATAATGTGGATTTTGTATTTGCAGACCTGAGTGGATGACTGGCCTAGAATGAGAATGTAGACTATATAAAGCTCAAGGGAGTCTTGGAGTAGTTTTGCTTGTGATTTCTCTCAGTATTTGCTCATTGAAATTCTAGGATTCAAGTAGATAGAATGCCCTCCTCTCAATGGGAGATGATTAAATTGTTTATATATATGTTATGAATTTGGAAAACTTAGATGAGGCCCTTCAGCATTTCCATCGTACATTTCATGTGCGATTGCTAGTGATTTAGCATATGGAGTACACTTTTAGTTTATAAGTTTAATCTCATCACCAAGATGACTAAATTGACTATGGTCAACTTCATTTAATGAGAGTGAAAGTTTTAATTTAAATAAGACTGCTTTTTAAACAATATCTCATTAAAATAATTTAAAATAATAATAATACAAAATATAGAGTGGAAAATGCAAGTCACGACGCAACTTTGATCTTCGGCTCTGCTAGGTTTTTATGCTTACACTTGAGATATCCTAATGTTTACACTATTCCCCTTTAGTTGTTCTAGGGTTTTCCCTTTGGTCCTACTATAGTGTTAGTCGGATTTTTTCTAGCCACTAAGGTGAGGAGTTGCCTATAAATGGCTAACTCTCCATCCATTACAACGATTGTTGCAACTGGTCATGGAAATGGCTCCTAAA
The DNA here is from genome assembly GCA_019776745.2 of Taxus chinensis. Taxonomy (NCBI): domain Eukaryota; kingdom Viridiplantae; phylum Streptophyta; class Pinopsida; order Cupressales; family Taxaceae; genus Taxus; species Taxus chinensis. Next base: position 564,698,514 of record CM034153.1, on the reverse strand, counting down.
CATGCTTGGAAGTTTGTGCCAAAGGTCTAAGATGAGGTATGGATTCTGAATCATCCCCAAATGTTGTTATTTCAGATGAATTTTTGGACCATGTGGTCAGACAGTATTTTAAAAATTTCCTTATTGCTTATTTCTGTGGTCGTATCTCCTCATAATCTTACCTACAAAACTAGATAAAGAACCATTGGGATTCTAATGGTATCCGTAACCTCACTAAGGGATTTTATTGTAGACACAAAATCACACACTTGGGTACATTTATAGGTCCTAAAAGTATGCTAGCATTTACACGATTCCTAAGCAAGAAAATTACGTGTTGGTAACTATCTTTGGCCTCTTTTCCTTGTTTCTTGTTTTCTATTTGGTCTTACACACCCTACAACCCAGTCAAAATTTCATTGATTTATCTTTTATGGCTTCACACACCAGCGCCCTGCCAGGACAACAATGCCCAGGCACTCTTGTCCCCTCTGGGTGCCCCTGAACCTTTTTCACCTTACTCACTCTTTTTGGGTATCTTTTATCTTTTTGGAATCCTTTTCACTTATGGGTCAACATTCTAGTTGTCAACTATGAAATTCAAACAAGGGAATAATATAAATACATAGTTATGTGTTCAAAATCAGGGACCAAACACTAAAAATTACTATCATCACCTAAGCTTGCATTCCAAAGGCACTAAAGTACTCTAAAGGAATCCATCTAGCATCCATTCAAGGGACAATGACTACATATTTATGCATGTACATCATAGGAAGGGGAATTCTATTCTATTCCATTCACACACGCTATAAATTTCTACATTCTAGCTACAACCCGTTATCAAGTGCAACTTGCACAAGGGCATCCTAGGGCATCATTCTTACACTCACACACAAGAACTACATGAATTATGAGATGTAGTGCAGTGCTTGATTGTAAGTTCACTCTTGGAGTGACCGTTAGGGTCAATCTGACTCCCCATTTTGCATTTTCCTTTTTAGGTTTGATGTGGTTTGTGGGCTTGTGCAGGTGAACTTCTTTGTTGTAGGTTATAGGTACCTTTGGCAATCATAGTGCAAATAATAGATGATCAACAAAGAGAAATTGTGAAACCCTTGCGACACAACAAAAAGCAGATTCTGAGCCCCTACAAAGTTACTAGTACCCAGGAGTGGTCACCAGTGCCCAGGCGCCTCTGTCTTGCTACGGGCACTCATGTCCAACTCTGTTTCTGGACTCCAGATTTTTCAATGACCAATGACGACCTATTTGCAGTCTGTTCATCAGTCGCACTCACCCAGACCACTTCCTGTCCATTCAAGAATTACTAAGTCCTCTATCTCTCTTCCTTTCTTAGGGTTTTATACTTTACATCTTAGTTTTCTTGTGTCATTACTATATATCAATATTTATACATCATTTATTTCAGTAGTTATTGTTGTCCATTTCTGCACCCGTTGCAAACATTGGACAACTTGATAAAATTGAGCTTGGGCAGTTTTAGGGGGGCTCTAAGGAAGAAAATTGAAGAGTCACGACCAAAAACATGCATCCGTTGAAGTCTAAAAAAAAGCTGCGGAAGATATGAGAAAGTTGCGGGCAATGGAACATAGCCATGGGTAAAAGGAACAAGGTTGCGGATGCAAATGGAATTGCAAGAAATGAAGGAAGGAATCTCTGAAATCCACATGTGATAATTTAAAGTCGCGCGACAGTGGACGAAGTTGTGGGTCGATACAGAGGAGCTAGCAAAGCCACGGCATTAAAAAGAAAAACCACACTATAAAGAGTAAACCGCAAAGGATTTGTGAAAGCCACGTAAGCTTGGAAAAAGTCGTAGCACACAAGGAAGATCCGCAAAATTCAAAAGCCACGCAAGACTAGAAGGAGAAAGTTGTGTATCAAAGGAAAATGACAGTTTTCCGAAAGAGACTAAAATCACCATATCTTTCGATCTAATGACCAAATTTTTGCAAACCTTATATCGATGTAAAGGTCTCAATGTCAGATATGTGTAAAGGGGGAAGAATTATCCAACACGCAACAGGTACTATCCTAGGAAACACAACCACCAGATTTTAATGCAGCATGGGCACCCAACAAGGCAAAAGGCATGTGGTAGTGGATAATCAGAGGCACCCAGATATTTCAAGGTATTTATTGCTTGTTGTTGGTGGTTGGAAATTTGATTTCAAGTTTCCCTCTCTTTCCCCCCCTCTTTTCTCCTTCTTCTATAAATTGTAGAGTTATTCTCAATAAAAAAGATCCTCTTTGTTGTAACGACACCATACCAAAATGGTGGCCGACTTCCCACGGGTTTTAAACCTTCGACTTGGTCTTTGTAATGTATTTTCATCTTTTGTCATGAATGTAAACAATTGTGCATCCCTTAAGCAATAAAATCAGACTTTGTGGCTATCTCTCTACCCTGGTCTCACATTTTATTTCTCCTTGCCTCTTTATTTGTATTTCTTGGCATGTTGTGTGTTCTCCTTACTTGCAGGCTCCATTTCATGTATTGTTCGCACCTGGGAATGCATGGTCTGTGTGGTTCTTGAATGTTCTGCACTTGTTCACTCTCTCCCCCATGTCTTCCTTCTTTCCTTCACCTTTGTGGAGGGTGATCGGCCCTTTTCCCTAGTGTTATCACCGCCCCTCTTAGCTTAGGATTTCCCCTTTACTGCATCTCCTTCTATCCCTGGTCCCTTGGCATGTTTAGGTTAGGATTTGCTTTCAGTATTAGGAGTAGTGTTAGCATTAGAATAGGTGGAGGAAACGGCCTTCTCCAGAGGTCTATCTCAATTCGCAAGTCCCCACAAATGAGAGACAATCCCATGTTGCCTCAAAATACTGGGTTGTCTATGACTCGAGGTAGGGTGCAATTTTGAGCTCCAACAGTTACTCTCCAATTAGATCTTTAATATAAATTAAATTAAATCAAAGTGGTCAAACAAAATTATGTTTTAAGTTTTTAACTTCCGTTATTTTCTCTTCAGTGTTAAGTTTTAGAACTATTTTCTTTATGCTTCTTGACATTTATTTACATGAAAGTAGCCTCCAAAGGTTAAATGGTAATATATTTCCTAGACTAATTCATTTTGTGGATACTATAGACCCTTCTTTCATTGTACCTTCTACCTGACATTGATTAAAAATAGACACATGAGTTTGAGACCAATCCAACCCACAACATATTGATTTATATGTTAGAACTATTATCCATATTTTGCCCCCGGGTAAAATAGGTCAGCCATGACCCCCGCACAGAAGAAACTAGAGAAATCACGTTCACATCCTATAATCATGCAACAAAGGGACTTTACAATGGAGTGGTAGGGCCTACAAAAGATCAAACGGCCTTGTGCAAGAAGAAATTCAATAAACGACCTTGTCGAACGAGCACGTGCTTCGAATCTAGCAAACAAGTTACTAGCAGTCTCTACAATGGAGTAACAGGGTTGGGGAAGGAGGCCAAGTAGTGTCAAAGGAACTATAAGCTCAAAGGAAAAGAAATAGTGAAGGCTCGAAGTCGTCAGGCTCTGAAAATAAAATCTCAAATGAGCTCCAAAAAATGGCTAAGTATAGAGATTCAGCGGAAGCCTCCATGTGTTCAAATGGTGCACCTTCAAAGGGAAAAGTAAAAGGTGATTCCCATATGAGCACAAAGTTTCCATGCATCAAGAGCCCCAAAAGTTGTACCGGCCATTGAAAAGTCTTCGACTCGGCGGGAGGTGCCAAGTGTGATCAGCTCGGTGCAATTTCAATATAGGAGCCCAAGGTGGAGACTCAAACTTGCGCTAAGCCTTCGCATGGCCAATGGTCAATAGAGGTAAAAAAGGAGAGCGGGCCCAAAACGACTAAGTATAGAGTGCAGGTGGAAGGCTCCACGTGTCTTAACGATGCTCCTTCAAAGGTAAAATCCTGAGCGGGTCCCCAGATGAGCAAGGACCTTCCACGTGTCCCAGGTCCAAAAAGGGATAGAGTCGGGGGGTTGAATAGTCAAAGTAGAGGCAGGCCAATGAAAGGAGCCAAGTGTTAGCATGGTGCAATTTCAAAGGCTCGGCCCAAAAGAAAATCTCAAACGAGCGCTAGCTCGCCACGTGTCCCAGAGCCTGAAAAGGTGAGGGTGGCCATTAAAAATTCCAAAGGCCCGCAGAGGTCTACACATGTTGTATCTACACTAATCCAAAGGTAAATTTTGGGGGTAGTTTCTAAACATGCGCAAAGCCTCCACGTGTCTCGAGTCAGACACAGTGCCTCTGCCCGTGGAAAAGACTCAAGAAGAATATAAAGGAAATAGGGAAACCTGCGAATGACGCCACATGTCTCATGGGTGCAATTTTAAGAGTGGGGGTAGGAGGCAAGACTCAAATGAGCGCAGGGCTGCCACATGGTCCAGTACAGATAGACTCATTTAAATATTACGCGTTCATGACCTAAAAATTCAAATGGCCATATCTTTTGACTGAAAACTCAAATTTGGGCAGGAGAAGACTTTTTAGAAGCGTCTCGACCCTCTCTACGCCATGGAAACATAAAATATCATTATTAGTGGGCCTTGGTGGGTGAAAAATGGGAAAATGTCTTCCAGGCCATTAATGTAGAATATATGATTTCTTCAACTACCAGATCTGATTTGATTCCATTCGATCCGTCGTTTTTCCTTCTTCAACATGCTGAACAGTCAGAGGGAACCAGAATCGATAGATCGTGGGTGGATTTGAAAGGGGAATTGATTGATGGTGGCTGAGCTTTCAAAGTAGGATTTAGTGTGTATCTCAAGGTGGTTGAAGCAGGATTCAAATTTTCCCTCTTCTCTCTCTTATTCTTTCTATATATTGTAACGCTTCTCATTTGAGAAGGAGAGACATTTTGGGTATAGGAAACTTTGTCAAAGTCATTTCCCAACTCCATTTGAGCTATAGGCCTTCTCCTATGCCTAGAGAGTGTATTTGTGCCTCTGAGCACCGCATGTAATAGTCTGTGCACCTTACAGAGCAATAAAATCTTGTTTTGTGGCGTCTTTTGACCCTTGGCATTGTTCTATTGTTTCGGTGTGCCTCTCTCTCTCTCTCTCGTGTTTGCTCCTTGTGCATGTATTTCACATTTGTAGGTGCAGGACGTTGTGCTTCATGGAGTTTCTATGGCGGATCTGGATCTGGGTCTGTGTCACTTCTGTCTAACCTCCCTCAGTCCCCTTTTCCCTGTTTCTTTCTCCCTCAACAGAGTATCTCGCACTTCCTTTTTTGGTGTATCACCGCTTAGTGTAGGCTCTTTCACCCTCTCTCTTTCTCTCTGTCTCCTTGGAACGGTTAGATTAGGATTAGTTAGGATTTTCCTGCACTAGAGTAGTTTGTGGCAGGTACATTAGGAAACAAGTACCCCGGATTTTTCCGGAGGGCCATCTCAGGTTTGCAAGTCCCACAACTTGAGAGATGGTCCCATGTTGTGCAATCACACCGAATGCCCTGCTCACATACGAAGGCCATTCGGGGGTGATGTGATCCTGCACTCATAGTTTTGGCATGCTCGGTGGGACATTGAGGTTAGATCTTCCATCTTTCCAAGGTGTCTAATTACAAACAGTAAATCATAAGCCACTGTGCAACCGCACTAACAATTTTGGCACGCCTGGTGGGCCCAATTTGAAGTACCTTACCACTTCATTTCATCAAGTATATGTGTTCTTGGTGAGATTCAGCCTTTTGAGGCACATACAAAGCACATCTGGCAATTCCACTAGGTTAATAACCCATTCTCTGAGTTGCAGACCTTTTCCATCCATTTCCACTCGTTTTCACCCATTTTCTTCTTCCATCTCTTTCATTTTCTCCCATTCCATGAAGTTGTGCAATCATGACTTCATTCCCTTCATGAAACTCACACTTACAACAGCAATGCAATTCACCTCCATTGCAATTACCAACTCCTCCAAATCAGTATTATAATAAGATCCAAGACCATTATGCTTACCCATATGAGCAGGGTCAAAGTCAGTTTGGCCATGGAGCTTATCAAGAATAAGGGGATGCATACAATGGTGACAACTATGTGGAGAATGCTGGTTCACTGGAGAAGATTCAAAAAATGGAGGTTGACATGGTTCAGTCAAGGGCCATAGCACAAATGAAGGCATTCAAGATTGGTTGCAGGGCACCTTGTCCATGGGGAGGCCCTTTTCTAAGATATTACAACCCTCAAGAGAAGCTTGACTTCATGGTCGAAGTGTTGCCTCAACTTACACAGTGGATTGAGGAGATTGAGGCCTATGAGCTAGACACAAGACAACCTTGTCAATAGGTAATTCCACCACCTCCTAGATTTTATTTTCCTCTTCCTCAATCTTTATCATTTCAGTAGTGTCATGTATCAAGCCCCTCAATTGTTGCCCCAAGTGTTGATTTCTCTTCTCCATCTCCTAATCTTCCACCCCATTTCAATTCTTCTCCCCTTTTCTTTCCCAAGTAGTCCTTCCCTCTAAAGAAACAAGAAGTTCCACCTCCCCCCACCACAAATAATTGCAAAGCTGGTTGAACCCCAACCTATCACTCCTATTGCTTTCTCATTCCATGTTGGGAAGAGACTCAAGAATCCAGTCAAGGAAAATAGCAAGAAGGGGAGTCCAACAAAGAAGAGATGACAGACAATCTAAAGAGTTGGGCTGCCAAATTTGGGTTTACAAAGATCCCATTGATGGTCAAGCCAATAGAGGAGGTCAGGGTTGAAGAACCAGTGGTGGCTAAGGTTGAGTTTGCAGCAGAAGAAGAACAAAAACAAGAAGAAGAAGATCAACAGTCTGTTTGCTTCGAATGCAGTGTTCATGATGGCACTTTGTCTGAAGAGGATGCTAATCTGATCCAAGTTGCACAACCAGTTGAGGAGGATGAAAAATCATCTCCAAGTCCCATTGGAGAGGAGCAGACGGGAGAGATCAAATCAGAGTTTAAACCAATCAATGAAGAAAGCATCATTAAAGATTTTTTGCTTTCATTCCAAGGGCCTGATTTGATTGATGAACCCATGATAGAGGAGGACCATACAGTTTCAAAGGCTCCAAGTGTGGAGCAAGCTACAGAAGAACTTCAGTTCTTCGTCCCACTTCATCCCCTTTAATCTCTAATGTTGAAGAGGAGTTTGAGCTTTCAAACTTCATGTGGAAAGAAGAAGGGAACCGTGGTGAGCTAGTTGCAAATTAGGAGGACACCATGGAGGAGGTTGAGCGTATACAATAGGACAACAAGGAGAAAGATTACCTATCAGACTTGGAGGAGTGCTTTGATGGAGAAGAGCCTGAGGGAATTACATCATTTTCTCCTCCATCTTCCACATTCCAAGCATATGAGCCTGCTTCTATGAAGGAGAGCATTCAAGGACAACATCATGCTCTTCATTACATCTCTTTGGAACCAAGGTTGGAAGGTATGAGTCTTCCATGTTCTTCACAGGAGAAAGAAGAGAAAAGGCAAGGAGATTTCATCATCTCTCTCACACCATCCATCCAAGAAGGTCCACAAAAGGACTCCATTTTTGAAGTTAAATTTCATAGCAATGGGCACATCTAATGGATCAGAGCGTGCCCAATCAGGTACTTGGCTTCATTAGACCCAGGAGAGAAACCAAAACCAGTCATGCCTACTTCAGGGCATGAGGACTAGCATCAAAGTACCATGGGTCATCATCAACACCTCCAGGAGTCCAATGTCAATCAACTTGAGGAGGTATTTTTGGTTGATGTAGATACCTTGATGATTTGGGTGGAGGACCGGCTTATAATTAGTTTTTTACTCATACAAGCAGCCATATTCAATGTCAAATCATTTGCATGGTTGCCCCTCTTGAGAAAGGGAAGCTACTTCTCCCTTCCTGTAGCAAGATTTGTTTAGCCCCTTTTCTCTCTAGTTAGTTTAGGAGTAGGAGTAGAATATGTTTCTAGCAAAAGAAGTGCTTTTGCACACTTTGCATGTCTCATTTGAGGCATGTATGATTTGTTTTTTTGTACATAGCGTTGTTGTTGTGTTTTATTACTTCAAGGTTATGTCATTGTGAACCCCCAGGTAAACATTGTAGCAGTCCATTCTCATGACAGACCAAGGCCAGGATCTTCAGTATTCATGGCAGAAAGACCCATACCTATCTATAGCAGTTGCTAGTTCCAAAAATGAAACAAATGTAGAGCAACTAAAGGACGTTTTCAAGTCAGTCAATTCAAGGGCAAATGAAATCCCTAGGTCAAAACAATTTTGTACTCTCAAAAGCCTTGTTTCAAGATTTCTTATGAAAATTGAGAGGGCAGGCTCAGGGTCAGGCAAAAGTTCAAAAGCGGGCAATCAGAGAGTCCATTTTTTAAACAAGGGTCAGTATCAAGCCATTAATTGTGACTCCATGCCCAATGGATGCTTCAAGGCTACTGGTCCCTTCATCTAGCAGGAAGATGCCCCTTGTGAGTCGCCAATTGTTATCCATATTTTTCCCCCGGGTAAAATAGGTCAGCCACGACCCCGCATAAAAGAAACCAGAGAAATCATGTTCAAATCCTACAATCATGCAACAAAGGGATGCTACAATGGAGTGGTAGGGCCTGCGAAAGATCAAACAACCATGTGCAAGAAGAACTTCGATAAACTACCCCATCGAATGAGCATGTGCTTCAAATCCAGCAAACAAGTTACTGACAACCTCTACAATGGAGTAATAGGGTCGAGGAAGGAGGCCGAGTAGTGTTAAAGGAACCAGAAGCTCAAAGGAAAAGAAATGACGAAGGCTCAAAGTCGTCGGGCTCTGAAAATAAAATCTCAAATGAGCTAAAATGGCTAAGTATAGAGATTCAGTAGAAGCCTCCATGTGTTCAAAGGGCAAAAGCAAAAAAAGGTGATTCCTAGACGAGCATAGAGTTTCCACGCGTAAAGAGCCCTAAAAGTTACACCGGCCGTTGAAAATTCTTCGACTCAACAGGAGGTGCCAAGTGTGACCAACTCGGCGTAATTTCAAGATAGGAGCCTAAGGCAGAGACTCAAACTTGCGCTAAGCCTCCACATGGCCAATGGTCAACAGAGGTCAAAAAGGAGATTGGGCCCAAAACAACTAAGTATAGAGTGTAGGCGGAAGGTGCCACGTGTCTTAACGACACTCCTTCAAAGGTACAATCCTGAGCTTGTCCCCAAACGAGCGCGGACCTTCCACATGTCCCAGGTACAAAAAGGGACAGAGTCGGGGCGTTGAATGGTCAAAGCAGAGGTAGGCCAGTAGAAGGAGCCAAGTGTTAGCATGAGGCAATTTCAAAGGCGTGGCCCAAAAGAAAATCTCAAATGAGCGCCAACTCACCACGTATCCCAGAGCCCAAAAAGGTGATGTCAGCCATTGAAAAGTCCAAAGGCCCACAGAGGTCTCCACGTGTCGTATCCATGTTAATCCAAAGGTAAAGTCTGGGGGCAGTTTCTAAACATGCGCAAAGCCTCCACGTGTCTTAGGTCATACATAGTGCCTCCACCTGCGGAAAAGACTCAGGAAGAATACAAAGGAAATAGGGAAACCCGCGGACGACACCACATGTCTCATGCATGCAATTTTAAGAGCGAGGGAAGGGGGCAAGACTCAAATGAGCACAGGGTTGCCACGTGGCCTGGTACAGACAAACTCATTTAAATATTGCGCACCCATGACCCAAAAATTCAAATGACCATATCTTTTGACTGAAAACTTAGATTTGGGCGAGAGAAGACTTTTTGGAAGCATCTTGACCCTCTCTATGCCATGAAAACATAAAATATCATTCTTAGTAGGCCTTTGTGGGTGAAAAATGGGAAAACATCTTCCAGGCCATTAATGCAGAATCTGATTTCTTCAACTACCAGATCTGATTCGATTCGATCCACCATTTTTCCTTCTTCAACACATCGAATAGTCAGAGGGAACTAGAATCAATAGATCGTGGGCAAATTTGAAAGGGGCATTGATTGATGGTGGTTGAGCTTTCAAAGCAGGATTCAGTGCGTATCTCAAGGTGGTTGAAGCAGGATTCGACTTTTCCCTCTTCTCTCTCTTATTCTTTCTTTATATTGCAACACTTCTCATTTGAGAAGGAGGGACATTCTGGGTGTAGGGAAACTCTATCAAAGTCATTTCCCGACTCCATTTGAGTTGTAGGCCTTCTCTTACGTCTGGAGAGTGTATTTATGCCTCTGAGCACCGCATGTAATAGTCTGTGCACCTTACAGAGCAATAAAATCTTGTTTCGTGGCGTCTTTCAACCCTTGGAATTGTTCTATTGTTTCTTTGTGCCTCTCTCTCTCTCTCGTGTTTTCTCCCTATGCATATATTTCATGTTTGCAGGTGCAGGACGTTGTGCTTCATGGAGTTTCTATGGCGGATCTAGATCTGGGTCTATGTCACTTCTGTCTGACCTCCCTTAGTCCCCTTTTCCCTATTTCATTCTCCCTCAACAAAGTATCTCAAACTTCCTTTTCTGGTGCATCACTACTTAGTGTAGGCTCTTTCACCCTCTCTCTTTCTCTTTGTCTCCTTAGAACGGTTAGATTAGGATTAGTTAAGCTTTGCCTACACTGGAGTAGCTTGTGGCAGGTAGATTAGGAAGCAAGAACCAACTTTATCCAGAGGTCCATCTCAGGTTTGCAAGTCCCACAACTTGAGAGATGGTCCCATGTTGTGCAATCACACCGAATGCCCCGCTCACACACGAAGGCCATTCGGGGGTGCTGTGATTTTGCACTAACAAGAACCATATACTTAATGCTTATATAATTCAATTCATTTTATCTCTCCTTGACTTTTGTACGTAAAAGTGGCAACACAATTTTTTAATTATTGGTAAAGGGTTTTTTGAGGGGGGACCATACCCCGAGATGGTTTTGAAGGGGGCCATACCCTGAAAGACAAAGGATCAAAATTTGGATGCAACACGAGGAGTATAGATAAAAATGCCTAGAACCTAGGAAGGATAATGAAGCACAAAGGCAATGGAAAAACTGCCACAAGAAGCTCAAAGACAACCCGAAAGCAGCTCCACAACAGCTGCCTGACCCACAACACAACAAACAACCACAAAACAACTATAAAACAAAGACTAAAACAGGGATGGCCTAAAAACCACAAAAAATAGTTGAAACCCTGAGTTAGCCAAGAAAAGGATACACTACTAAAATCGTTTTCCCCAACTATGGGTCATGACGGAATGAACCAAATGCAGAGCTTTCTTCTTAACACTTGTCCATTCGTCATCTCCTTCATTTGGGAAAAAGATGTCACCTTCCCCATATTATCATTATGAACAGTGAATACTTTGTCATCCTTGTGGAGGGGACCCACCACCTTGGTAGTAATAACGGTGGTACCAACTTATATTTCCTCTTTTTCTAGTTCCTCATATTTCCTCTCCAAATCATAAATCAACGAATCAACCATAAATTCTTGATAATTAGTAGCTTCCCCCAAAATCTTAGTTTTCTCCATGGTTGAGTTGTCACTACGGATAGTGCATTGAATCCTACCAACTTCGTCCTTAGGATTCGGTCCACCATTCTTTAGAGGATTCAAATTAGGTCTGGATGGTATTTTCTCCAGTGAATTTGAAATGAGTAGTACATATACCTCTCCCAAACTACTGTCATCCAAAACCACAGTCTCTATACTGTTGTTTCCCAGCTGTAGCCTATTGCGACAATGGTTTTCCAGTTTCAGGGTATTATCCCCTTCCGTCTTCGATTCTACCTTATTTTCCCATCCCTGCGAGTTCTCAAATCCAACTATCTCATTAGCAACAGGGGCTGGAAGTATTTCTTTTGACGAATCTTGTTGTGACCCCTCGTGCTCCATCAGAGTCGCATTTGAGCCACTCACGTAATCATTCTGTTGCATTTGATATATCTTCCTTGATTTGTTGGGTTGTGTCCCTTTGTTGGGATATGTCCCTTGCATCCATAGCTTCCATGGCCCACACACCCACAGTTGCTGTAATATACATGTGAATCTTCATAGCACATTTTTTGTTTCCATACACCATCCTTGGTTAGCGAGTTTATGACATCAGGAGGTGTTGAGTCAACTAGGACATTTACACACAGTCTGGCTGCAGTGAATCTTGCCTTGGAAATAGTAGTCGGGTCTAGTGCTAACAATTCACCGATTGCTTTTGTTATACCCATCAAAAAATCCATTTCCTAGAACTCCAATGGCAGTCTAGGAAGCTTGAAGCAGACCAGACATGCTGTTGGAGTGTGTGTTTTAGCTCTAGACTTCCATCTTGCGATGGAGAGTGTAGTTCTACCATAGAACCATGAACCCCCCTGCATAACATTTTCAAGATCTTCTTCAAGAGAAAAAACAAACAGGAAGCTTTTTTCAAAGAGGGCAAGGGTATTGACTTACGTCAAAGTCATCCATTTCTTCTTAACCCAGCTTCTTACCTGATTGATATTTGGCCAGATTCCAGCAAAACATCCAATCAAAGCAAAGTTGTATATTTTACATGCTCTCTCTACAATTGTGTCTAGGAAATTTAGCCATGCAGAGTCCTATCTCCATTCCGAATCCATCAACTGCACTGGTTCTTGTGACTGTGACTATTTTTTGAGCAATTTTGCCAATGAACCTTGCTTCCATGCCGAGCTCTCCCATGCTTCTATGCCGAGCCATTGAAGGAATCAAAACATTGAAGTGGCAACACAATTGACAATGAAGGAATCAAAACATTTTTGGCGAGTCATTTCATAGACTTTTATTTGTTTGACAAGCTATGACACCTCTAATCATGTGATTGCTCTAGCTTTTTTCGAAATCTATGCTTTACACTGAAACTGATTTCTCCCACTATTAACCATTCTTTATCAACATATTGTATTCCCAAAAGTTGGGCTTGATTTGGTTTTAGGTGCACAATTTCCTTGTGCCTTGCTTTACTTACTTCTTCTATCCAGTATTCCTATCCAACATGCCTTAAAAGGAATATTTGTATCTTACTAGATTTCATTTTATATAACTACATCCACTTGTTTACAATCACATTTAATCTATTTGACTTATATATCTAGAAACCTACTTGTAGGTTATCACTCTTTTTTATTCTTTCGTGGAAGAGTAATTAACAATTTAGCCATGCTTTGTTTACCGTATATTTATAACAATATCATTTTCTTTCATGCTAAATGCAATGTTTGGATGCATACGCAAGAAATATGGTTGCGGAAAATATGACTACATTGTGCTCATTACTCAGATGAAGAAATGTTAGAAGGGCTTGAATGTTGATATAGATGGTCGTGTTGATTCAAAAAAGCTTTGTAATAAATTTTTTATCTTGGTTCTTTGTTTAATGACGGAAAGCCTCGCTTTAGCTGTTATAAGTTTTGTATTATGAGTAAGAAATATTATATTTGTGCTTGATAATTGCTGGTATATGTAGGCAACACATCACCTTCGCTAGAAAAAGATATTCCTTTGTCTTTGGAAATGTATCATCATTGGTACAACAAGCTTCCTAAATTCAAATGAGGGAATACAATCCTTTTGTTCGTAAATAGTTCCTTCATTGCAAACAAAACTCAAACAATTTAACACTTTCAACTATCTATATGCATGGCATTTTCTTCCCTGTTGTTCAAAGTGTGCATCTCTAAACACATATTGATGTTGTTGTATGTGTTGTTTTCTAAACTTACATTGAAAAAAAAACAATGTGTCATTTCCTTTGACTCGTTACTACTCCTGACAATAAAAAACTATTTCAACTTGTCAAATAAATTCACATTTCACAATGTTACTCATTCATTTTCTATTTCCTTCTGCTGCTACTCACTTTTCTTTTGTCTGCGCCTATCAATGTGTCCATTACACCTTGGGGTGCAATTGCCAGTATTAAACAAGTGTATATAAGAAAAAGAAATAAAGAGTTAAGGAGTTAAAAAACCAACCATAATAGAACCTATCTCAAGATTACACACCTTGTTAGAGCAAACCCTCTTGTTGAGTATGTAGAGGTGACGGTAGTTATAATTGTTATTTGGTATATGTTTCAGGTGCAATGATGTGGATGCCCTTTAACCCTGTCCGTGCATTATAACATTTCCCGAAGAATGGGATCATGAGTAGTTGAAACACGACTGCAAGAATAACACACATTTGGGATAAGTATTAAATGATCGAAGATCAAACTCGGAAGATGAATAAATTAGTGCAAGTAACATCCCTAAATGTCACTTGCTCAAAATCAATTTCGTATAATTTGGGATAAGTATTAAATGATCGAAGATCAAACTCGGAAGATGAATAAATTAGTGCAAGTAACATCCCTAAATGTCACTTGCTCAAAATCAATTTCATATAAATACCACCAGAAGAACAACCCATTAAATACAAAAAAATAATGAGCAACACTAATATTTATCAAATATAATTTAACAATCTTTTGTTTGTAAGGACAATAATATAATCTTTAACTAACTTGAAAGTGAATGATTTGTCCTCTGATTTATTCCAGCTAGAAATGACATTCTTCTATAATCCATCCTCGTGTAACTCAATAAAAAAAGCTTCTTTTACTTTTTTACTGATATTTCTTTTTATAAAAATCAGCAGCGTATACCTAGAAGATGTTTGTTTTTAACTTTACGGGTAACCTAAAAACCTGTCTTTACCTTTTCTTTTCCAGATATTTTAAAAATTCAGATATTTTTAAAATTCAGATATTTTAAAAATAAACTTCCCCACCATATTAATCTATAAGGTTTTGCAAACCAAATTGATGTGGAGCAGGGTGTGCCCTAGATAGCAGAAGAAACAGATTTCAGATTTCAGCAAGCTATAAACAGGGAGACATGTCTGCAACACTACTATCATTATGTTTGCAACAACAAAATTCGCGCATCCCTCTCGTACTTGCGAGAGCCAACGTCGCAAAATTTGTACCCTGCAACATGGTTATGCCCATAACAATTTCTATGCTGCACGATCCGAAATTTTACTGTAACCGCCATTGGAGTTGCTCCAAGTTGGAGAAGAAGATGTATAAAACAAAAACAATGCAATGCAAAGAGTTTGTTTGAATGAGGTGAACATGGAGGAGCTTGATATTGACAAAATCGGTGCAGAGAAGGTGGAAAGCTCTGATAAGGCGATCACTGATATTTTTTCATGTATGTCAACGAGAGACGTGGCTAAGATGGCCACGGTTCTGAAGAGATGGCACAAGCTAATTTTCGACCCGGTTTTCGCCCCTAACCATCACAGAAGGAGTCCTAAGGAATCAATATACGTGGTCCATGAGCAACCGGAACTGCAGCAACAGATGCGGCATAAATTTCACTTCGTCTGCCACAGTCCCAAAACGGGTAATCTTTCCACAGTTTCCTTTTCTCTTCGGTGCATGCCCATTCCCGTCTTTCGTGAAATTTCATTTTTCAATACTAGTTCATCTCTTGTGGCTGCATCCCATGGGTTACTCTGTTTTTCTTATTATCTACCCATAGGAGACGTCACAGGGTTTGTGGTATACAATCCTGTTACTAAATTTTTCAGAAATTTGCCCCCGCCTCCTACCTCTCCTGACCTCAGAATGCCCTACCCATGGTTGGTTGCTATTTGTTCTCCTCACAATTATGGAAAATTGGTCATGGTAGGGAACTGTCCGCAGCTTGGGGAGGACACAATTACCCTGGTATTTGACTCTCAATCAAATTCATGGTATGACAGTCCACCTCCAGAGGAATATTATATGCATACCAGTAACAATACAGGCCATCCACTATATCTGAATGGTGTCATTTATTTCATTATTAGAACCTCACACACAGAGGATCAGGAGGAGGATGAGCCTAAAGATGGAGAGCCCTTGTTTGCTGATGAAGAGGAACTTCACTACAAGATAATAGGTTACAACGTGAATCAAGACCAATGGGGTTTTGCTATTTTCCTTCCAATATCAGTAGGCTACCCGTATTGCCTTATTGAGTTTGAAGGAAACCTATTAGTGGTGGCAGCTAATTCCACCCATGAGGAAAATCTATTAGTCTTGGCAGCAACTTCCACACTTGACCGCAATCGGCAAATCAGGTATACCAATAGTGAGGGTGATGGGCATTTTGTTTTCTGGACATTGGATATAGGAGGGAGATTTTGGACAAGAGAATGGGATTTGGATTTATCATCTGAGATTCATGATTCCTGGCTGGTAGCTGCAAGTGGTGGTGTAGTATGGTTCGCAACAGGTCACAACTCTGTCATAGTATACCATATGAAGCACAGACTGTGGACGGCTCGACCACTAGATGGAGAATCTTACACCACTCCGTATTTTGAGATAAATAACACTCCTTTTCCCCTGAAGCTTAGAGATAAGTTATATGTGGCTTTTGAGCCTACATTTTTGTCATTCTGAAACTTGTGTGACAGTGAGTGTTTGGATTACACTTTCTGTACTGTTGCATACAGGAAAGCTTTTCTTTGACAAAGAAAATCTTGTAAATTTGTATACTTTACTGGAAACATACTTTAGGTTTTATTAATGATGGCCTGATTCTGTTTAGCATAGTTGTAAAGCATAGTCAAATTCTAGTGGTGCAAGCACCTCCTAGATAGAATCTTAGCTCTGCACCTTGAACTTGGACTTATGCAAAAAGGACCAAAACACTGTATTCAAAATTTTCATCTATAGCTGACAACGTTTAATAACTCTTCTGTGTTCATTTGCACCAACAAAAAATATACATGTATCATTATTCTGGTGTGTTTAGAATATAATTTTTATCTAGTTGAATGACTGAAATCTGATTTAAAGTAGATATGGAAAATATTATATACCAGGGATTCTCTTGTCACTTCATTGTACTCTTAAAAGTTTAAAATTAGTTGAAACCTCCATTGCATGGCATGAGTCATATTTCTTGCTGCAGTCTCTCTTTCAGTCCGTCCTTAATTGCTTGATTCACTTTCAGTGCCATCAGTTATTTATTTTCAATGGAATTCATTAAACATTATTTTTATTGCTTTTTTCTTACTTTGCAAATAGTTTTAGAAGCCACCACAATTTGAAGTGGAGGAACTTCTCTTGCGACTGTCATTTCATTGATTGAAGTATATAGTGACAAATTGGGGTAGTAGTGATTAGTGGCAACTCTGCAGGGAAGAACATTATTTCTTTTTCCCTTTAACCACAAAGTGAGCCAAGTGTGTTACAGATGAGCTCTTTCAAAAATCTCGAAGCCTCTCAGTTCAAAGCTATCTCTAAGCATAGACGATGGAAAGGTTCCGATTTTTGTACTGCATGATGTAGTCTAGTCGCTCAACCTGCTCCAAGGATTAGTGTTATTGAAGCTCTTGATCTTTCTGCCCAAATTCCTTTCAACCACTTGACAAATATTGAATTTTCATAGCCCCATGGCTCAGAAAACACCCATGGCAACCAAATCGGCTCTGGCATTTCCTTAGCCTTTGCATGCCCTTCTTATTGGTTCTTGAAAACATTTACTGAAGCTTAGTTGTGATGGAACTGTTACACCTTAAGAGAATATCTACTCTTTATCCATGCATGTGGTGTCTTAGGTGTGGAAGATGAGGATGAATATATTTATTTCGTTTTTGAAACCCTATTTGTAATTGTTGTCACTTTGTCTGTTTCCCTTCATCATGGTAGGGAACTGTCCTCAACTTTGGGGAGGACAACTATCCTGGTATTTGATTCTCAATCAAATTCATGGTATGACAATCCACCTCCAGAGGAATATTATATGCATACCAGTAAGAATACATGTCATCCACTGTATCTGAATGGTGTCATTTATTTCATTATTAGAAGTTAGAACCTCTCACACAGAGGATCAGGAGGAGGATGAGCCTAAAGATGGAGAGCCCATGTTTGGAGATGAACAGGAACTTCACTACAAGATAACCGTGAATCAAGACCAATGGGGTTTCGGTATTTTCTTTCCTGTAGCAGTAGGCTATCCATATTACCTTATTGAGTTTGAGGGAAACCTATTAGTAGTGGCAATTAATTTCATCCATGAGGAAAATTGGATTACTCTTGGCAGCAACTTCCACCGTCGACCACAATCAGAAAATCAGGTATACCAATAATGAGGGTGATGGGCATTTTGTATTCTGGAAATTGGGTTTTGAAGAGAGACTTTGAAAAAGAGAATGGGATTTGGATTTATCAGCTGAGATTCAGGATTCCTGGCTGGTAGCTGCAAGTGGTGGTGTAGTATGGTTCACAATAGGTCACAACTCTGTCATAGCATACGGTATACCATATGAAGCACAGACTGTGGACAACTCGACCACTAGATGGAGAATCTTACACCACTCCATATTTTGAAATAAATGATTCTCCTGTTCCCTTGAAGCTTAGAAGTAAGTTTTATTGGGCATTTGAGCCTACCTTTTTGTCATTCTGAAACTTTGGTGACAGTGGGTTTTTGGATCACACTTTTGGTACTGTTGCATGCAGGAAAGCTTTTCTTTGACAACTAAATTGTTGCCAATCAGTATACTTTACTGGAAGCATACATCGGATTTTATCAATGATGGCCTGATTCTGTTTAGCATAGTTGTAAAGCGCAGCCAAAGTCTAGCAGTTCAAGCACTTCCTACATAGAATCTTAGCTCTGCAGCTTGAATTTGGACTTGTGCAAAAAGGACCAAAACATTTTTTTTCAAAATTTTCATGTATAGCTGAGAAAACTTAATTGCTCTTCCGTGTTCATTTGCAGTAACACTAAAAATGCATGTATCATTATTCTTTTGTGTGTATAGAATATAATATTTATTTAGTTGAATGCCTGAAATCCGATTTTCAGTAGATATAGAAAATATGTATACCAGGGATTTCTCTTGTCAAATCATTGTACTCATACACATAAAATTAGTTGAAATCTCCATGGTGGGGCATAAATCATATTACTAGCTGCAGTCTTTCTTTTAGTCTGTTCCTAATAGCTTAGTTCACTTTCAGTGGCATTAGTTATTTTATTTCAATGGAATTCATTTTAACATTATTTAGATTGCTTTGTTCTTACTTTGAAAATAGTTTTAAAAGCCAATACAATTTGAAGTGGATGAACTACTCTTGTGACTGTCATTTCATTGCTTGAAGTATTGAGTGACAAATCAGAGCAGTAGCGATTAGTGGTGAGTGGAAGAGCATTAGTTCCTTTTCCTTGTAAGGACAAGGTCATAGAAGGAAGATTTACCATATCATAGAGAGCCAAGGGCTTTACGAACGAGTTGTTTTAAAAATCTCAAAGCCTCTCAGTTCAAAGCTCTCTCCAAGCCTAGATGGAAAGGTTTCAATCTTTGCACTGCATGATCTAGTCTACTTGCTCAACCTATTCTAAGAACTAGTGTTATTGAAGCTCTTGATATTTCTGCTCAATTTCCTTTCAATGTTTAACCAGTTTGACAAATATTGAAACTTTATATCCTGATGGCTCAGAAAGTATCCATACCATGGGGCAACCAAATCGGTCCTCTGGCTTTTCCTCAGGCTTTGCATGCCCTTCCTATTAGCTCTTGAAAACGTTTACCGAAGCTTAGTGGTGATGTTAAGTCACAAGGTTCCAGTTCGAGTTGGAGTTCGACGAGGATAAAATTCGGTTCAAGTTCGTTCAATAGATAAAGTTCGAAAAAAAATTCGCCATTAAATTCGATTAATATATATATATATATATATATATATATATATATATATAAAATAAAATTAATATTCATATTAAAAAATTAAAAATTAAATATTGAATAAAATTACTAAAATAAATTCACTTAGAAAAATAACATAAATGTTTATAAAATTAAAAATATCAAAACTTTAATAAAATAAATTTAAAAAAAAACAAAAAAAGAATTATAATTAAAAAATGAAACAACATTTAACGGAATAATAAAAAGAATAAAAAACAAAATAAACTTAAAAAACAAAAGAATAAAAACAAACAAAATAAACTAAAAACAAAAGAATAAAAAACAAACAAAATAAACTAAAAAACAAAATAAACAAAAAACCAAGAGGAAACGCATGACAAGCAATACTTTAGCCTAACCTTAAAAATAATGCACCAAACTTCTTCGAATTTCAACGAACTTTATATTCCTCAATAAAATTCGCTGATCTTCGAACTTTTTTCATAATATCCGGCGAACCTTGTGACTTAGGGCCCGTCACTCATGGAACTATTACACTTTAAGAAAATATCTAATCTTTATCCATGTATGTGGAGTCTTAGCTGTGGAAGATAAGGATGAATATATTTGTCTCTTAGTTAAGACCCCTAATTGTAGTTGTTGTCACTTTGTTTGTTTCCCTTCATCATGGCCGGAAAATTACTTTTTCAGAAGGTTTTCCTTACTTGGAGCTACCTTTGGAGCTTCCGTAGCTCAACTTTTTGAGATCAGTACTATGAACAGTGGTGAAAAAGAACCATGATCTTTTTGTAGGGTTCGACAAGATTTACTATCAAATCCCTGATAATACTGATTCTATGGAAGCAACACCATTGTGTTTCTTTAATAATGCCTCGACTCCTGTAGTTCAACTCATTCTCAAGGAGTTTACAATACAGGAGTTGAGAATACAGATATTAGACCCAACATATAACAAATCCATTAGTATGGAGGATTATATAAAGCTGTCTGAAAATACCATAATGTTAATGTGGTGTACTGACAATACTTTCTCTACTAGAGCAATAAGAATTGTGGATGATGATTACATTGAACAGAAAAAGGAACACCACCTTAAAATCATTGCAAATGAATTGTTATAGAAAATGGAAAATAAAAGGGGCATTCCGGAAGACTAGAAAGGAACCTAGGCAAGCATCCAATTGTAGTAAAGATCAATGAGAAGCCTTTCTTTCCAACATAAGAGGTACTCCTGATAACATATCTAATTCTTACAAAAAGAGACATCAAGACAATCTTTTTTCCCTCCAATATCCTGACTCCTGAAGAACATACTAAAAGTTACCAAATCGATTTCAAACATTAATACACTGGTGTTGACATGAGCCTGTGCGCATTTGGTTTAAATTATATAGGCGGGACTGGTAAATTCTTGAAATCTAGGATTACATAGCATTGCTGTCATCTATCCTATAATAGAACCAACCTAACTGCCTCAGTTAAACATTCTGACAAGTCAAAACAACACATTTGTTTTGAAGAAACAAAAATAATTGCAATAGAGAAACATCACATGAAAATATGACTGAGGGAAGCTGCAGAGTTTGAAAAAATTTCGTCGCAATTAACTTGAACCATGATGAAGGGTTAATGCCTCAGTCACACTTGGAGACCCCTTACCCATAGCCTTAAGAAATGGTGTCAACACTTAAGAGCCATATTATTTAGAACTGATTAATTCCTTAAGCTCATTGAAACCTGGATGACGAGTTTTATAGAAGACTCAAAACACAGCTCATAAAATAACTATGAAGTTTTATCGAAGATATTATTTACAAGTATCATGTTGGCGACCCTTATGGTTATAATAATGAGATCTAGTATGAAGGTACTGATTAAGTACTTATGTTGATGTTGGCTCAGCCTGAGGAGAAACCTAAATCACAAGAAAAACACATTTCAGATTAAATTCTGAGTGGTTTGGGGCAAAAGTATTAATATGGAACTATATTAGAGATGTAGTTGGAATCATTTTGCAGTCTGGAATGTGTGATCTAATTCTATGTTAATTTCATTTGCAATGTTATTGTACAAACAACATGGCAGAATATGAAGCTTTTCTTTTAGATATCGACACTGATCAGAAAATTAGAGTTAAAATGTTGTGCATTTCTGAAGATGCAGAACTATGCAAGTCAGGTGCATCAAAGAATGATGTACTGAAGAATTATTGAAATGTTGTGCGGGTCAAATAATATTATTTGATTCTTTCAATATGGAGAATGTCCTAAGAGTGCTAAATTAGAAAGCAGATACATTATCTTATTCTCAAGCTGATATAGATGATAAGAATTTCATGATCTAGATGGTTTTGAAGTCCTCAATTTCTAACAATATCAAGAATTGGAGAGTGCAAAAAGATGATTGACAAATCCCCTGATTCTTGCGAGGAAGACAAGAAGTTGAAGGGAACTATTTTGATATTGATGATCGATTAATATGGTACTGATGAAAGAACTAATGTAGCAGAAGAAGATTAAAATGACATAAAATTACATCACTTGAAACCAAACAATAGCTTGAAGGGCCTGGTCTCATCAGAAAGGATGTCTGATTTTGAATATCATGTAAAAAGAATCCTACGATATCTTCTTCCAGATTGATAAGAAAGAAGTCTTTCAAATGAATATTGGCTCACAATAAGAGTCTAAAAGCTTAATTCTGGAAGTAATCTGCACTGAACAAGAAATAAAAAGTCTTTTGGAGATGTTTCAATAATTCAATGATGGTTTTGCTTTGTCCTACAATGACTCATAAAGAAAGAACAAAGAAATAAATTATATTAATGTCTGCAATTGACCAAAATAGGTCAATTGGACTCAGAAAATTTCATATCGGATAGAATCTAGCATTCAGAAGACAAATACTAAAGCCCATTATGAGAAAACATGGCCCTGTAAAATCTTGCATTGGAAGCAACAATTAAGAAGTAGATTGATACTCTGCTTTTTATCAGGATCATAAATTTGTGTAAGTTATTCCTCTTGGCTGCAAACCTTAACCCTATTCAGAAGAAAAATGGAGAAACAGAGTTGCCTATAGACTTCCACAATTTGATTTAGTCTTCCTTAAAGAGTATTTATCCTTTGCCACTTATGGACCATCTCTTATAACAAGTGACTGGTCCAGAAATTATGTCTATAGTAGACACATTTTTTGGATATAATCAAGTTCTTGTTACTGACTGAAACCAATATGGGGAGCTTTTGCATATCCATGGATATCATTTGGTTTAGTCAATGCTGAAGAAACATTTTAGAGAGTAATAAACCATGCTTTTTAGGACCTTAGGAACAAGGTAATGGTCATTTATCTCAATGGTTTTATTGTGTTTTAAAAATGCAAAAAAGATCCAAGTTAAACATCTTATGTTTGTGTTTGGAACAACTTTGAATGATGTCAAGAGTAGGGAGTATCTTTAATTTCTGAGTTGGTATTCAAGGTTACAAAAGGAAAACTTTTCATACACATTGTGTGAAAAGAAGGTACTAGAATTGATCCTGACAAAGTTGAGGAAATTAATGATTTATCTTTGCCTCAAAGCAATATGGCAGTGCACTCTTTATTCGCAAATATCAGTTTTTATGTGGAGATTTGTCCACATTTTGATGAGATATGGAGGTCAATTTTATCAATACTAAAAAATATTGTGGAAATTAAACACTCCAAAAGTCAGATGCACTTTTGCGCAGACGAAAGGAGAATCACAATAGCTCCAGTCATAACAAGCACTGATGATCGGAAGGATTTCTTTATTTCGCGTATGCTTTAGAACATTTTATTTCTCATACTCAGTAGCTTTCAAGGGTCAAGATCTTAAAAGTCATGAATTGAACATTCTAGTTAAAGTAGTTTCGAAGTTTAAGGTCTATAACTTGAACTCTCTTGTCACTGTTTATGGCACACAGATCCAACTGTCCAATCCATCATTACTTAACAAGAGTGTACGTGAAGACTTGGGAATTAGATTCTAAATATCTAGGACTATAACATTGGCATGAATGATACAACCCTATGCGAAGGTCAAGCGGTTGCAAGTTCATTGAACGGGGACTGTAAGAAGATCATCCTGATGAGCAATAATTAAAGAACATTGAAGCTCAGGTCTACCTAATAGTGCATCTTGGCACGGAGATTTAGTATTTTTCTTACCAATGGCTTTTTTTCTTCCCATCCAAGTCCTAGAAAATTTTAAAGAACATTGAAACTCATGTCTACCCAGTAATACATCTTGAATGGTGTTTTAGGAAAAAACACTTAAAAGAAAAGAATATAAAGAGTTTTGTCGATGTATATCATCAGTATCCTATAATCTCTCCCGAATGAAGTTGATGCTAGGGCATGTGGTGGACATCTCTCTCCACAAGTCACAACTTATAATCATATCTAGATTGTACTGGCCTTCAATGTTCAAGGATGCATTTTCCATTGTCAGGTTTTGTGTGCAATGTTAGAAGTGGAGGACAAAAACTAGCAGCAATACCTCTTAATCCTTTTTATATTTGATGGACCATTTGGACAATGGGGACTCGATTTTTTGGGTGTGATTAACCCAACATTTGACTACGGTCACAAGCATATCTTCATGGCAAGTGGCGGATATTTCTCTCCACAAGTGAACTTATAATCATATTAAGATTCTATTGGTCATCAATGTTCAAGGATGCATTTTTCATGGTCAGGTTTTATGTGCCATGTTAGAAGTGCAGGACAATAACTAGCAGCAATGCCTCTCAATCCAGTTAGAGTTGATGGATCTTTTGGACAATGGGGACTTTGATTTTATGGGTGTGATTAACCCAACATCTGACAAAGGTCATCAACATATCTCTAAAACAACAAACTACTTTATGAATTTGGGTGAAATCATTCCAACAAAGGTTGCTACTTATGAAGTAGTCAAGACCATAGTTTGAAGACTCAGAGTCTAGACGACCGTTTTCCCAGAAATTGCCTGATTTTTTTCCAAAAATGCTGCCGCACCTCTTTTTCAGACTTGCAATTTTTCGCATTGAACTTTTCTGCTGCCAAAACATAAAATACAAGTGCTTCAATTTATTTTCCTGCAATTTTCGACTAGCAGAGATGTAGAACAACGTAAGAGAAGAGTTTGGAACACTTTTGGAAGGTGTATTTGAAGATTCAGATGAGCTTTGAGTGGATTTTACAAAGGCGTATGCTTAAAACCTAGGTGTTATGTTGCCCATTTTTTGTTTTTCAAATTTAAAATGACAAATGCTGAAAACCCAGGGGATTATTCTGCCCAATTTGGTTTTTCAAATTTGAAATGACAAATGTTGAAAACCTTGGTGTTAAGCATCCTGATTTTTTTCCCCCTCCTCATTTGCCAACCCTACTTTGTAGTGTTTCATTCTATTTTATCTTATAAATTATTGGCATAACAATTTTTTTTCGAAACCATACTGATATTTTTTCCTATGTTAAAATCAGTAATGGCAAGTTCAAAGCAAGGCAGTGGCAGGGATGACGCTGTATGGAAGCATGGCACGTTGGGTGATGCCAAGGGCAGGGTCAGCTGTAATTTTTTGCCAACATTTAATGACAAGAGGAATCAATAGGTTAAGATACCACCTTGCAATGATACCTAGACATGATGTGAAGGTGTGTCCTGACACGCCTACTGAGATTAGGAAAGAAATGGATGCCCTATTCACCAGTTTTGATATGAAAAAAATGGGAAGGAAGAGGATAAGGGAATCAATGACAGTGGTGCCAATCCCAAGTCATCTACAGATTCTTTTATTTGCCCACACATTCGTCATCCGCTTTCCTTTACTTGTGAGACTCACGAGTCTTCTAGCCATCTTTCTTTTTCACCCAATTTCTTTATTCCTTGCAATGTTCCAGGAGCACAACCTTCGCTTGAAGGTACTGCTTGGAATAAAGAGAAACACCATGAGGCTAGGATGGCAGCAGTAAAGTTTTGGCACTAAAATAATATACCCTACAATGTGGCGGACAACCCATATCGGGAAGGGTAGGTGAATGCATTGATAGTTGCTGGTAAAGGGTTTAAGACTCCACCAGCTAAGGATTTGAGTGGGCCATTGCTAGAGGAAGCCGTAAAAAATACACAGCTTGTGGTTGATCATCAGAAGAAAGCACGACGGAGAAAAGGCTGCAGAATCTTATTAGATGAATGGATAGATGGCTGGAATAGGACTCTCCTTTTAACATTTTAGTGGCTTCGAGTGGCACATGGTGTTCTTGAAGTCTGTTGATGACTCACATGAAGTCAAAAATGTTGAGACTTTGTGCAATCTGTTGGACAGGGTGATCCAGGAGGTTGGGGTTGAGAGTGTTGCAAAAATTGTCACAGACAATGCATCAACATATGTCGCTGCGGGGAGCTTATTATGGAGAGGCATCCCACTATTTCTTGGAGTCCGTGTTCCACATTGCTTGGATTTGATGCTAGAGGACACTGGAAGGATTTGATGGTTCAAAAGTGTGGTTGAAGATGCACTAGACAAATTACAAAATTTGTCAACAACCATACTTGGGTTCTTTGTTTGATGAGTGATCACACGAATGGCCAGGGAGCTTGTGCGATCCAGGGGTGACATGATTTGCAACCAACTTCCTCACTTTGCACAGCATTCTAGTTGCAATACCTTCTCTCAAGCATATGTTTTGTGAGCAATGCCTAGATGGACACTCCATATTCCCAAAAACATGGAAGGGAGAAAGGCCGCAAGAACTGTTTTTGATGAGTTGTTCATCAAAAATACGTAGGAGTTACTCAAAGTAAGTAACAATTACAAACAGAAATTTTATAGGGAATTATCTATTTGCTGTTTTTTTTTGTTTTTAGTTAATTTCCTGATAATTTTAATTTATTTTCAATTTTTTAGGTGACCAGAACCTTTGGTCAAGGTTTTGTGTTTGGTGGATGGGGATGGCATGCTGATGGGTTACCTCTATGATGCCATGGATAGGGGCCAAAGAGGCCATTTTGCATTATTATGGTGGAAACAAAAAAAAAACAAGAGATCATTTGGCACATCATTGATCACAGATGGACGAACCAACTCCACCAGCCGATACATGCCTTGGCCTACTACCTAAAACCAAAGTTCTACTTCTCTGATACATTTAGGGCTGATGAGGGAGGTCATGGCAGGCACCGTTTCATGCATAGATAGGATGGTAACATATGATGAGATTAGAGACAAAATTCTTAATGAGTTGGAGATCTACACGGGTGTGGAGACAGGAGGCTCTTTTCTTCATCTCAAGCCATTTACAAGGAGGGGAAACCAACCACTCAGTAAAAAAATATCCTTTAATTTTAAGCTTAATACTAGAAAGTAGAAACTTGAAAGTTAAGTTCTGAATTTTTTACTTAATTCTTTTTTTTAAATGTTTTATTTGTAGATTTGTGCTAGGGAGAATTACGGTGCTGGCACACCAAATCTTCAGAGGCTAGCTATCCGTGTTTTAAGCCCATAGCCTGTAGTGCTTATGAGTGTGAACACATTTGGAGTCTATTTGAGAGCATTCACACCAAGAAGAGAAACAGGTTGACCCAGGAGACACCTCAATGACCTTGTCTTCGTCTAGTACAAACTTCCGCCTTCGAACCAAAAAGGTTGAGGGTCCTTCTCATGATGCCATTGACTTGGATGACATCAATCCATTTGCTGATTGACACTGTTGAAGAAGAACATGATGATATGGTGTTCACTGATGAAGATATTTCTGAATTTGAGAGAGCAGCAGCAGGGGTGGATGCATTAGAGAAAGATGAAAACATTTTTGAGGAAACATTCAGTTCTCGTGTTGATATTTTGTCTTTCCTTATACTTTGAGACACAGAAATTTAAGTTACACTAGGAGGGAGAAAAAGAGAATGTGGATTGTATTTGACTGTTTTCTGACATGTGTAAAAAATTATACTATGCATTACTGTTAAACCAATTATTATTTAAAATTTTGCTCTTAATACAATATATATTTCAATTTGACTTTGAAACTTTGAAATTACAAATTTTGAACATTCGAGGGTCATAAGACATGTAATTTTTGCATTATGACAGACTGATGATAAGTATAGACTTATGTGTTCCCTCAAATGCATTGATTTCTGTTCTTCTTGAGTAATTATGTTTTTGTTTTTTTCGCAGCGTTTTTTTTTGAGTTTGTGTCAAGCCCCGAGTCTGAGTCAAAATTCTGGGCTGCCGAGGTATGCTATATGCCGAGTCCGAGTTTTCAAACTTTGGTCAAGGCATTTTGGGAAGAAAATATTCTCACTTGATTCGGAGTCCCTCTCAAGCCTGTTGCAAGCAAATGCAAAGTCATTTAGATCTATACAGGTGTTATACTTTTGTACCAAGTATGGTATTGTCTTGGCATAGGCTTCCAACTTTTGCCCAAAGGTTATGGTTAAGCTGAGACAACTAATAAGAATCTGGAAATAATTTTTAAAAGAACTACGGATGCTAGTCAAAGGAATTGACATACTCAGCCCAGTTATGATCTTTCTATAGACAAAATAACTGTTAAAGCTAGTCGAAGGCATCTCACTATAGTTTGGTATATGGGAAAGAATCCATTTTTCCCATAAACATAGAAATCCATGCTCTTCATATGGACAGAAAATACTTAGGGAATGATGCCACTCGAATGGGAAAATGATTGTGTAATTCCTAAAACTAGAAGTAAGATGGCAAGCTGCTGAGAATAATGAGAAAATACCAGAAGAAAGTAAAGTAGGAGATTGATCCGAGGGCTAGTGCCAGAGATTGTGAAGTTGTGATTAGGTTCTACTATGGACAAAGTCCACGTAAGGTCAAGGAAAACACGAGTGAATTTATGCCCTCTAAACATGTCTAGAATATACTATATTTGATAGAGCAGAAAATATTCTGTCAAATTGCAACAATCAAATGCAGAATGCTACCATTTCCATATATCGGATGGCTCTTGACAAAATTTTTCTGATAAATTCAATTACACAATAGTATTCCCACAATTTGACAATTTGGGTTTCAAAATAAAAAACTGGCAAGCTTCAAGTGACAATTTGGTTTGAAAACCAAAAATTGGCAAGCTTCAGGTTACTAGTATACCATATGTCATAGGGTATCTTGTCTGCAAATAGAGACATTATTGCCTGATGAGCTGTTCAGATGGTGCATTTGATAACCTGAAGTCAATTATTTTTCTTAAAGAGTTAAGTTGAAGATCCTCTTGCTTCGTAGTCCCTATTTGAAGAGCAGAGGAAGAGATAATAACCTAGTAGCAACACTTCACACCAGTCAGTCTTGATTCATGCAACTATCATTCTAAAAACTATCCAGACCAAGTTATGGATTGTGCTACAACTTTGTATGAAAGCATGAGACTTCCTTTTTACCCTCACAGGCAGGTATTGTGTGACTCGAATTCCTAGGACTTAACCAATATTTTCAAATTGCATGCTCAGAACATCTTGTCAAAGTCGGTGTCTGCCCACGTTTTTCATGATAAGTTTGATGATAAGTCAGGAAACTTTCCTCAGTGAAGCTTTGGAGGGAGACGGGTTAAAAATCAGGAAACTTTCCTCTTTGGAGGGAGACGGGTTAAATTTGACGGCCATTTAGATGTTTTTCATGATTTTAATCATAAAATACTTGCAAATATTTGAAACTACTGTTGCATGCAACGTGTATATTTTAAGTATGACTGTCATTTTTTCTATAGATTTATGTATAAACTATATTAAAAATAATTATATATTAAGAATAATTTCATATATATATATTATTAACATTGTAAAAAGAACACTATTTTACTTTTTTAAAGGGCAATATTTGAAAATATCCATCAGCTAAAAAGTGTTTGACAGGCATAGGTGGCCGTCAAATTTAACAATCAGAGGGAGATAATCACAAATTCCAACCTTTCATGTATGACGTATTGTTTTGTGTTTTCCAAATTTGATGAGGGTCAAATAATTACGCATTCCCCATTAAATGCTATTCAAGACATTGGGTTCTTTCCCTTGTTGGCCTGCAAGGATCATATTATGTTTTCTAATGCAAGTGAACCTATCCAAACAAAAGTGGGCTTTGCCACATGATTAATTATCATTTCCTCTTTCCAATTTACAAAAAACGAAAATCGTTCGAGGACCCTTCTTGAATTTTAGATGTTGATAGCCTTGGAGAAGGTTAGATAATAATTCTTTGAGGGTTTGTCAGAAAACCATACAAATTTACCATAAAATATTTCCAAGCGATATGTTGCTCTTCGTGGTGTTAGATTGCCAGTGCACCGATGTTCATGGTTGAATATTTGCAGAAAAAAAATTAAAAGATAATTATATTCATTATCTGATCATATTTGAAATTAGGCTTGTGGATATTGCGGGCATATTAAGACTCTATAAAGAAATGAAGTATTATTGATATTAAGACTCTCTATAAAGAAATGAAGAATTATTCTCAGGGAATGTGCTAGTAGAATGTACTAGGATCCCATAGAAATAGCCCAAAAAACATATTTGGTTTTTTTGGGCATGAAATGGACAAATATGAATAAAGAATCCACAACTATATAGATTTCAAACAAGTGAAGTAAAGGACAAAGGGAATTTCTAGTTCCTCAATTGTATCACCATTAGAGCCCCAATGGGTGATAGAACTAGTTCTATATCTATATAGAGGGGCCACTACCGTCTATTTGTCTATAGACTAAATCTGCTACAGGAGACTGAGGCCCTTATATTTGAACTCTATATCTCTATCTGAAGTCTCTCTCTCTCTCTCTCTCTCTCTCTCTCTCTCTCTCTCTCTCTATCTGAAGTCTCTCTCTCTCTCTCTCTCTCTCTCTCTCTCTCTCTCGACTCACTCTCTCACTCTCACTCTCACTCTCTATATCCATATCTATAGACCCTTGGGGGCGGAGATGAAAACTGTATATTCCATAAGTGACCTATACCACATATCCAGGGGGTGTCTGGGTCTGAAACTCACCCTGACGTGGGTATTACTATATAGGGAGCCCCATCCCCATAGAGATAGGGCCCCTAGCTAGAGAGAGTAGGCCTCCCTATCCCTTCTAAATTGAAAGGGGGGGGGGAAGGGGGGGGGGGGGGGTGCCGACTATACTATAACCGACTCTAGAGAGTCACCCCATATATAGATAGGGCGGGCTATATAGAGAGATGGGATGGTCTGTATATAGTTTAGTTGGCCCCCCCCCATATAGATAGATGGGATAGATGGCCTCTCTATAATATAGAGAGATGACTCGCCCTCTATTTTCTTTTCTTTGGGGGTCTGCTCAGGGCAGGGGGATGGGCTCTGTCACTATCACTATTTCTATCAATAGGGCGGGCGCAGGATTGCTCTCACTGGTTGGCCACCGCAACATCACAGATAGATTGAGGTCTGTCGCTCATTGATATAGAGAGTATAGGGGCGTTCCTCTCCCCTATATAGAGAGTAGGTCATCGGGAGAGCAGTCCCCATACGTATAGGTTTTCCCATCAGTCCCCTACATGGAGTAGAGAATCCGATGGCCGGGGCACCTATCGGCCCTCCCCTCCCCCTCTCTATGTAGCTATAGCTACAATTAGGGTTGGCCCACTCTCTATATCTACCTCGGGCTCCGGGTTGGAGAGTCTCTCTATAGCTATGGTTGGCCTATATCTCCAAGGGCCCAACTCCCAGCTCTATATAGTATATAGTCAGCACTCGCCATGGGTAGAGATCAAATAGAATATATGGGTGCAACACTTGGATAAGAAACGGAGAATCCCAATCCATTCATGCTATGCGCCAGATGGTCTCCCTATCTATACTCGACCCTATCTCCGAGATCTATAGAGAGGGGGGGGGGCACCCCTATATAGATATATGGCAACAAATGACTGGGGACCGAGGACTTAAAACAATTTCTGACCCCCCCTCTCTCTAGGTTAGGTTATATATATCTGGTTAGGTCCCAATGTCAAGCCCTATCTAATCTCTCTATGGGGGGTGGTACAGAGAAGTATTGTTATGTCCCATATATAGATAGGGGAGTAGAGTCGAGTACAGTCGAGTGCGCCCGCCCCATATATAGAGATAGATAGATCTCGAGAGCCCCAGATAGATAGATATTCTCTCCCATATAGAGAGATAGGGCCGATCCCTGCTCAACCTCCGGGCTATGGATATGCTCAGGGGAGACTCGGGTGGCCCTATCCCTATCTATATAGACCCAGACCCCCCCATCTAGATAGATCTAATCAATGCTGCTCTAGAGGAATCCATATAGAACTTGTCGGTGATGCACGCAGCTACATGAATGCCCCTATATAGAGAGATATGGCCCTATATAGATATATCTCCTACTCTATATAGCCGGGGCCCTCTCTATATAGGGGGATATGAGTAGGAGCAGCGGGGGCAAATAATACTGGAGATCTCGGAGGGTGTGGCGATGCCCTATATATTCTATCTGGGAATCCGGCGCCTGTCACGACGGGGGGACGAATGAAGCATCTGCCATGCCGGGGCCCTATATATTCGTTCGATTGGATCGGACGGGCGGATGCCGTGAGAGATATATAGGGCGGAGATGATCGGAGCCCTATATATCTATATGGGGGAGCAGACAGTTGATCAACCGGGGGGAGCAGATGGTGCTGAAGCGGCGGAGGCGCATATATAGAGAGGGCCCCTCTCTATATATCTAGAATGAATCGGGGGGAGCAGATAGATATCATAGATCTATATTGGGTTGGGGGGGGGCCCTATCTCCCATATAGATCTGGGGCTCTATCAATATCTACGGGGCTCTATCAATATCTACGGGTACCGATCCGACTGTTCCAACGGGGGCGAGGGCGTATTCTATTCCATATGGGGGAATCAATGGCGGCTAGGGCCCCGACATCTCTATAGAGAGGCCGGGGAATCGAGTGAGAGTGGGCGAGCATGGGGATATCGTCGCTCCCTCGTGATTCATGCGGTGCTGTCGGCCGGGCCCCCTCTATATCTATCGGCGGTGTTGTACCAGACCAACCAACCGATCCGTCCCCGGCGACGCGATAGCCGAGTCGATCCCCGATCCCCCCTCTATATAGATGGGAATTCTATTCGCCTATATATCATATATAGACCCTTCAAACTGCCCGTATGGATAGTTGGCCCCATATAGATATCTATATATCTATATATCTATATATCTCTCTATAACTATATATCTATATTACTCACTCACGCCCTAACGAGATCAGATCTATATAGTTCCAACTCTATAGATTAGAATTAGACTATCCCGGAGTTCCTATAGGTTGGTACCAATCTGAACTACATCACCATCACATAGAGAGGGGGAGGGGGCCCCTCTATATAGATCTTCCCCTCTCTCTAGTATGGAGGGGTTGCCCCACCCCTATATAGATTCTATATAGCTCAGGCGGAAGCAACTGATAAGGATAAGATAAGATAGTTGGGGCCCCCCTTCTATATAGACTCCCGAGGGGCCCAGCCGCCCCGCTGGTCAAAGTATAGCATTATATAGCTCCTAGCTGGTCTCAACAGCCGGTCCCCTTCGGTTCGGCCCCGCTGGTCCAAATCTCTATTCTATATAGGCTCCATCCAATATAGTTGAGAATCGAATCCCATATAGAGAGAAGGGGGGTCCCCATCCAATCAATCTATAGAGAGGGGGCAGATATATATACGGTCAGATACAGATAGATATGTCCCCCCCCCCTTTCTCTATATGGCCATATCTATAGAGAGAGGGGTCGGAGATATAGATGGCCTGACCGAGGCTGCAATATAGAGATAGGGGCCGGTCCCCATCCAATCTATATAGAGGGAGGGCCCAGCCGGTCGCCTACTCTATATAGGCATAACATGGACCCAGCGGTAACTAGAAACTAAACTAGCTGGTTCCCATCTAATCTCTAATCTAATCTAATCTAATCTACTATAGAGGGGGGAGGGGGCCCTATATATAGATATGGGTCCTGAGCCGAGAAAGCAAACCCAGCGGTCCCCATAACATCTATATAGAGGGGAGGGGGCCCAGCCGTATCTATAGTATCTAACCGTCCCCATCTATATCTATATAGAATAGAGGGCCCGGCCGAGACCCCATATATCTATATTGTTCGGTCTCCATCCATATAGAATAGAGAGTCTATAGTATAGAGTCTATAGTATAGAGTATAGAGTCTAGAGGGCCCGGCCGAGACCCCATAGGGCTCAGCCGAGACTGTCTGTTCGTTCCTGAGCCGAGCTGGTCTCAAACCCAATATCCCCCCGATCTGGGAGCCGAGAAATCTATCTGAGAGAAAGGGGGGGGTCCCCATCAGATATGATATAGGGGCGGGAGGGGAGGGCCCGGCCGAGACTGACTGTCCGGTAATCAGATATAATCACCGAGAAACTGAAGCTATGCTCGGGAGGCCCCCTCTCTCTATATTGGTTCAGATCGGCCCGATATGGCCGACCATCCATCTAGAGTTCTCACTCACTTACTAGATATATGGATAGGGAGTTAGACGGGAGAGGATCATCCATCATCCTATTCTATCAGATATAGATAGAACTATCCAATTCTATCCAATTCTATACGTGATACGACTGATGCCAATAGAGAGATATGGGCCCTGCCCTATATAGATCCATAGTTTGGATAGGGGGCCCCCCTAGATTGAATAGAGAGAGGGGGCCCCTATGACGATATGGTGATGGTAAGCACAGTTTGGAGAGTAGGGCAGGGATGGTAATCACCAATGTAGGATGGTTCGCCAATGACCCCATATAGAGAGAGGGCCCCCTCTCTATCTCTATCTGCCTCTCTCAGATATATATCTCGACTATCTCTATCTGTATCTCTCTCTCTATCTCGACTCACTCTTCAGTCTCTCTCTCTCTCTATCTCTATATAGATCTCACTCTTCACTCTTCACTCTTCAGTCTCTCTCTCTCTATCTCTCTCTATATCTCACTCTTCACTCTATATCTATATAGGGGGCCGAGGACCCCTATAGATTCTATACGCTGCCCCCATATATCCGGCCATATAGAGATCTATATATATATATATATATATATATAGGTTGGGCAGGAGATGGGGTTGGGAGTGCCGCTGAGAATAGGGGAGTCATATAATCCAGAGAGAGGGGGGCCGAGAGAATTAATCTATCTGGGGGCCCGCCCCTATAGGTCTAGGGGGCCCCTATCTATCTATATAGGGGGCCCCCCATATATAGATAGGGCGCCGATAGGGGGGCCCCTATCTAGAACTAGAAGATAAGATAGTTCGGGGTGGGGGCACTCGATTGATAAATGATAAATCGAGGGCCCCCCTCTCTCTATATAGCCGCCCAATATCTCCAATCTCTCTATAGGGGGCCCCTATAGGCCCGCCCGGCGGGCCCCTATCTCTATATGGCCCCCCCATAGAGAGTTCTAGATAGGGCTCCCATAGAGATCTCTATAGGGGGGGCCCTATCTAGAACTCTCTATGGGGTGGGGGGGGGCCCGCCCCTATAGATCTCTCTCTGCCCCCCCGGATCTATCCCCTCTATATCTATCTGGGCCCAATATCTATCTCTCTATCTGTCTAGGGGTCCCCTAGAGATCGGAGCCCTACCCTATAGATCTCTCTGGGGGCCCGGCCCCCTATCTATGGCTTGTTCGGGGAAAGCCACGGCCTCCCGCCTAGATTCTATATCTCTCTCTAGATATATCTCTCTCTATATCTCCCTATCTCCCTATTCCAGTTTGTTCCCGCCTATAGATAGATCTCTCTCTATATCTCTCTCTATATCTCCGGGGGGCCTCCCGGTGCCACCAAGGATCCAACGCAGTCGGGCCATTCCAGTTTGCTGCCATATGAGAGAGGTTGAGATCCAACGTGCTATGCACATGCACATGCACATCACTACATAATAATGTCATGTCATGTTACAACCTCACCCGAGGTGGCCATATGGATATAGGGCCTATGGATATAGGGGTCATGAAGATCCCTTTGAGAAGCATCTGGTTTCATCTCTATTCGTTGGTTAACTTCCCCTTTTCTATGATGTCGGCTGGCAATTCAGGTTGGTTATCTGGACTACTCAAAATGGCCATCTCTATATCGGGGCTCCCCAGTGGCATTCGATCACAGACTCCCTCTCACAGCAGCATGGCCTAGAACTAGGATTTGTTTTTCAATAGGATAGTGGTGAATATTGCGGTTGTATTCGGAACTTCTGTGAGCCTAGCACCTCTATTTAATAGTGCCTGATCGCAGTATCAGGGTCTGACCCAGATTGAGCAGAGGCGGCCACTTCACGGTATTGCGCCGATTCGGGTTTTGAACTACCGCGTACTTGTTTCATAGCTTTCAACTGAGCGGCGGACCCCCTATATAGAGACAGGTAAGCCAACGTTAATAGCTAGCGGTCCCCCCCTCTATAGCTATATATAGAGAGCTCTGTTTCCGGATATATATCTGCCCCATCTGTAATGGGGATCACATCTGGTAGGGATATATGCCGACACGTCTCCAGCTTGTATCTCAATGACGGGTAACTGCGGTCAAGGCCCTGTCTATCCGATCGTTTTGCGGCTCTTGCCGATAGTAGGAGCCCGAATGGAAAACATCTGGGCGGGAAAGCCTCATATTAGCCTGGTGGGCGGCGAAGCGATAATGACATTTGTCTATATGCCACCGGGAGCCTGTTTACTCGGATCATCTATAGATGGGATTAAGGCGGCATTCCATTATCACGAGAATATTCTCCCATGGCAGGCCCCGGGATATGGGGCCCAAATTGCAGAGGAGCAGGATCCAGAGCGGTGCCTGCATTGATTATGGAATACTCCAACGCATCCGCTTCCTAATATGAACCAATTGGGCCACGGTCGAGCGTTTCTGCCCAATAGGCTACATGGACGCGATACACACTATCAGATGCCCGCCGTAGATCCATTGGGCGGTGGGAGCGCTTTTGGTTTGATATGATATCAATAGCTATAGTGGTTTTCCCAGTTTGTCCATTGTCCCCAATGATCAGTTCTCGGGACCACGGCCATATAGGAACCAGGCTATCCAGCCGCTTTCTAACCCTGTTTGCAGAGGTTCTGCACTATTTACGTTCGATAATCCCAGGGGCTTTCGCTTCGATATCTTCGATCGGGCCCTCCCCTCCAGATATATGGGCCTGTCGTGCCCCTTTTCCATCAATAGGGACTCCCAACGGCATGACCACACGACCTAGCAGGGCCTTCCCCTCAGGAACATCCACAATAGATCCAGTCCGCTTGACCAGAGATCCCTCTTTGGGCGGCCGTTATCGACTACAACGATACCCACTATTCTCATAGAAACAGGATAGAGATCAACGCTATTCCTTTGGGCACCGCTGGCAAAGATCGACCATATCCCCAGCTATGAATCTCGTTCAATCCATAGACACGTGGCTATCCCATCTAGGCTAGGGGCCACTCGACCGATCTCATCAACCTATTAGATCGGTGCTGGGCGGCCCAATCCTCTATCTCCGATGGAGTAGTGAGTTCCGTGTTCTGCGGCACTAGAAGGCACAGGGAGAAATCCGCAGAACCTGGACGACCCGACCCCGGGTCTATTTAAGTAGGAAAGGCCCGAACAATTGGATCTGTAATACAAATATGATATTCCATATGCCCTATCGAAACAGAAGGGCAAATATTAGGATATTCTATATGATCCCCATGGGAATTCTATTAGGGCCAGGGCCCCCTATTATATATGTAATACAAATATTCCAGAGCCACCCAGCCACAGCCACAGCCACAGCCACGCCCAGCCACAGGCCCAGCCACAGCCACCTATAGGGATAGGGGAGGGGGATAGGGAGGGGGAGGGGGAGGGGGAGGGGGAGGGGGAGGCCCTAGGGGGGAGGGGGAGTGGGAGTGGAGTAGAACGAGAGTAGATGGAAAGAGAACTGGCCTGCCCTATCTATATTCTATGGGGGGCTGGCGATATATCTATATCCTATATATATATATCATATAGATAGGGGTCGAAGCTAGATACGCCCGGCATGCTATACGGAAATGAAACCTGTGATGACGTGACTCGGATCGCAGAGCGAAGTTGACAATGGCCTATATAGGTTAGGGCCCGCCTATCTGTATATAGATAGTGATAGTCGGGCTCAACCTGGTTTGGTTAATTAGAGGTGCCAGATCAGCCGCCCCTCGATAGCAGGCATAGATATATCTAGATGGGCCGGGTCAGACGATCCTATATAGATATGCCGGGCAAAGATAGATATAATGAGGGAATGGAATCTCTAGTCCCGAGCATGCATAACTAGGCTCCAGCTCCTATCTACTGATATGGGGCTCCCTATATAGATAGGCGCCCCAGAGAGATTATATCTCTATCTCGATAAGATATCTATAGAATAGGGGGGGGAGGGCGCCGCCCATATAGATCTATAGGGAGAGATATAGAGAGAGAGAGTATATAGATGGGGGAATGCACCCCTCTATAGGCCCCCTCTAGATATCCGAGACCTTTCTTATATCATATATAGATATGGGGTCCTGGGACCGTATAGGTCATTATCTTATCTATATGCTAGGGCATCCCCCTAGATATAGGCGATAGGCCCTCTAAAGTGCCATATCCCCTTGCCTTGGGACCTATATAGAACTCTATAGATATCTCCATCTATATCTATCTATCTATCTCTATCTCTCTCTATATCTCTATCTATCTATGGGGCTCTATATAGATATGATATGGGGGAGCCCAGATAGAGAGTTAGTTGAGATAATAGATAGGGGGCACCCCCACCCCCCCCCTCTCTATAGATATGGGAGCCCTATCTATATATGGCGATATGGCGATGGCCCATCTATATATATCGACACCCTATATATAGATATGGCGACACCCTATCTATAGATAGATATAGGCCCCCAGATATCTATAGATAGGGATCTACAATTCTATTTAGAGTCTAGGGGATCTCTCTGCCCAGAACTATATGCGGGTGCAGCGGTCGAGTGATCACCCCGAATGTGGGGATGGATGGCCCTCCATATATATCTGTGGAGATGCCCCCCCCCAGATTAGAGATATGGCCCCATAGATATAGAGTTCGGAAAGGAGTGGTTCCGCATGTGGAGATGAGAGCCCTATAGAATAGATCTCGAATGCGGAGATGAGATGAATGGTGGAGATGCCCTATATAGAGAACTGGGATGTGGGGATAGTTATAGATATAGGGCCCTCCATATAGATCTCTCTATATGATAAATCACCATATAGAGAGAGGGGATAGGGCCATCTCTCTATATCTTGGGCCGACTATAGAGAGCCCTATATAGATCTATATGGCGCCCCCTATATATAGATATGGTAGATATGGCCCCCTATAGCCCTATAGATTGAAAGGAAGGCCTATAGATTAGCGGGGGGAATCTATAGAGAGATACTTTTCATTGGGCCCCCCCCTATATAGAGGCTGATCTATAGGGTGCTGACTACCGACTATAGAGAGTCTCCCTCTCCCAGCCCATATATCTATATAGGGCCCTCTCCCAGCCCATATATCTATATAGGGCCCTCTCCCAGCTATATACAGTCGAGTCCCTCTCCCCCTATCATATAGATTTCTCTGCTGTATAGAATCCAGAATCTAGAATCATCTATACTATAGTAGGGAAGATATATAGATAGGGGACCACACTCTATATATCTTCCCCTATCTATATATGGGAATTACTATATAGACCCTCGATCTCCTCGGATCAATATGAGATCTAGTTGGTTCAGATATATAGCCCGGTCGCCCCATAGTGATTTCTATATGGCCCCATCTATATATGACTCGGACTGACTACTATGAGGTGAGCCTATATATCTATATGGATATATCTATATGGCGCTCCCTCCTGAGATAGATAGATGCTCTCTCCCCTTCTTCTATATATGGGCCCAACCCCCTATCTATATATGGCTAACGAAATCTCACTCGACACCCTAGATCTAGATAGATAGAATCTCTCCTCTCTATTGTAGTTGCACCCTATACTCTCTATATATTGATGAGAACCGACACGACATATAGATCTCTCTGGGGGCCCCCCCCTATAGAGTTCTATATAGCGGGCAACTCTATAAGATAGAGATAGATGGAGATAATAGATAGGGGACTACCCCCATCGGGGCAGGCACTCGACCGACTACCGAATCCCTTTCATTTCGAGATGGAGATAGATATATAGGCCCTAGATATAGACAAGATGGGGGCACTCGACCCATCTATATAGAGAGTATAGGGCGGGAAGATATATTAATAGACTGCCTATATATCTATCTATGGCAGGAGATACATTTCAAGACAAGATGGAGATAGATATATAGGCCCCCGGGGCGGGAGATCTCTCTATATAGGGACCCCATCTCTCTATATAGGGATGGCACTCTCCCCAGATATCTATATAAGGGGCAGATATATAGATAGGGGCCCCCCCCTCTCTATATAGAGAGAATAGATCTATTGGCGGCTCTATATCTTATCTAACTGGCACTACATCTATATATATAGGGATGGATTCTCTTCTATACGTAACATGACTCACCCCCTTTCTCAGCCTATATATCTATCTGCCCCCCTCTACCTCTCTATATATCTTCAATATATTGGAGATTCTAGATACAATAGATAATCTATCTATTCTGGGGGGCTCTCTATCTTGGGAACCTCGCCCATAGTTCTCTATATAGGGGGCACTATAGAGTATATACGGGCAACTCTATACTGTGGGCACTCGACTACCTAGATAGACTTCCCCAATTCAACTCTATACTGTGGGCACGCCATATCTAGATATCTTTCTACCTTGGGCCATATATAGACCCAATTCAACTCTATACTGTGGGCACGCCATATCTATATATCTTTCTACCTTGGGCCATATATAGAAAGGACCCAATTCCACTATATACAGTGGGCACGCCATCTCTCTATATCTCTATCTAGGCCCTATCTATCCATCTGGCGAGCATATAGTTCTGTTCTATATAGAGGGAAGATCTATAGAGAGAGTTAGGTACCCCTATCTATATATGGGGGATCATCTATATC
Organism: Taxus chinensis; assembly: GCA_019776745.2. NCBI lineage: Eukaryota > Viridiplantae > Streptophyta > Pinopsida > Cupressales > Taxaceae > Taxus > Taxus chinensis. Next base: position 564,657,758 of record CM034153.1, on the reverse strand, counting down.
TCCAACGAGGAGATATCTATATAGAGACGAGTCACATCTATATAGAGATGGGGCCCCCGCCCTATCTATATGGTCTGGATCTATCTGGCAGAGGATATGAAGAGGATAATCAGAGGCCTATATATCTACCTGGACGCTCAATCTAGGGGAGCACCATATATAGATAGGGAGATCTCTCTATAGGGGAGGGGAGGGGAGGGGGGGGGGCGCTTTCTGATCAATCTTGTTCCGGTGGGCAAGAGAAATCTTGACCCGGGGCATCGAATGGAGGTATTATATAGATCTTTTGGCCAATCAATCAATAAGATATCTATATATAGGGGGGGGCTGGATCTGGCAATCGACTGGGGCTGGCAATCGACTATGACGGATATAGATATGGATAGGGGGGCCGGGCCAGTTGTCTATATTCAGGCGGCCGCCCTCTATCTATATGGTGATTCATCAATATGGCTACACGCATGATTCACGAAAGGGGTTCGGATCAATATTAATAGGCCTATCGTGCCAATTATAGAGAATTATCCTCCCCCCAGTTCTATATAGATCCTCCCAAGCGGAACAGAAATGCCCCATATATAGATAGGGGCCCCCCCTCTCTATAGTAGAGAGAATAGATATATAGGGGCGGGGGGGGGGATCCCATCTCTATATAGGGGGGGTCCGAGATCTATAGAGAGGGGGGGGGCATCCTCTCTATAGTAGCCCCCCACTCTCTAGATATACCTATATAGACCTCCCGAGCACCCTATAAATAGATTGTAGATCCCTATATATCTTATCTGCCCTATCTATATATCTCCATATCTATCTATCTAGAGGGTGCCCCATATATAGATAGGGGCCCTCCCCCCTCATAGAATAGAGGGGAGGGCCTCCCCATCGGGCCCCAACCCCCTATATAGATAGATGGCCTGGCTATATATAGCGGGGCGGGCCTATATATGTATGGTATGGGGGCGTGGATATAGGGGGGCCTAGACTAGACTCTAGATGCCCCCATATATCTATAGGGCCCCGAGGGCCGAGATATAGATATACGGGGTGGCGGCTAGGCGAGTTGGCGGGCCCAGACCCATATCTATAGGGCGCCGCTGGCCGGGGCGCCATATCATATCTCTCTATAGGGTGCCCCATATATAGATAGATAGAATAGGTGACTTGATGGCCGGGGCCCGCCCCCACCCCAGATCTAGATAGGGGTAAGCCAGGTGGTAGTTTGGGTCAATGGCCTAGAGAATAGAGAGTTTGGATCCATTTACCATCATCCATTATATATGTGATACAACCAATCATATAGTTGGCCCCCCTATCCTATTTATCACCTATCAATTTCTAGAGGGTCCCCTCACCCCATATATACTTAGATATAGCCCCCCCCCAGATTTCTATAATCTATAGATAGGCCCGGAGTGAGAGCGAGATCTATAGAGGGGGGGGGGGAGGGGGCACCACGGGGCCGAGGTGCCTATAGAGAGTATAGGGGTGCATAAATGACCTGACCTCTCTGGTAGGCTGCCCTGGTAGGCTGCTCCAACTAGACTATATACAACCTGATAGGCTGATCCAACTATATATTCCATTCTATAGCCACCCCCATAGTCTCATTCAGGCCTTTCTCTATCTGGTTGAGTGCCCCGGTTGAGTGCCCCGGTTGAGGGGTGAGGAGAGATCCCCTGCCAATCTGTGCGGTGGAGCCCTATCTATAGATTTGGAATTGATCAAGCTACCCACGTTCAGTCTGTGGCCATATCCCCTCTGTTTATATCTAGAGTTCTCCCATCTATCTACCCACTATCTCATCTATAGTCATGACCCGCTCTCCCTTATCAAAAATTGGAATTCTGACCCTGATTCGATTAGATCAATCAATGGTGAATCGACGGTTGGTTAGAGAGGAATGGTACGTTAATGGCTAAGTGAGTAGCCATATAGATATACTGAGTGTATCCCCAAGGCACCCATTGGCTATGTTGATTCGTTAGAGCCACACAAACATATAGATATAGATATATCTATTAGGGGGCGCGACCCATACATGGATATCCACGGTGATAGATAGATATTGCAACACATATAGAGATATAAGGACCCCTAAATATCTATAGGGGCAGGGACACATCTATCCAGATGGGCCCCCCTTCCTATAGAGATATGGGAGAGAGGGGGTGGTTATAGAGAGGGGACTGTACCATATAGATAGAGGCATCCGAACATCAATCAGTGAGAGGAATCTTGTTGGCAGGGTTGAGGGAATTGGAATTGACCCGAATGAATCAATTTTTTTGATCGAGTGTGCGCCCCCCCTCTAGATTTCTCAGATCTCTATGGGATAGATAGGGGCCATCAAGAGAAGGGAGTGAGGTATGATATAGAGATTCTAATAGTCCAGACAAATAGGTAGAGTCTCGACCGATGTATTATTATAGTCTTGACTAGAGTAATACTATATAGAGTCTATAATATCAACCGGAGTATTACTATATACTATATAGAGTCCAGAGAGATAGGCAGAGTCTTGACTAGTCTCGACCAAACGATTGGATGGTTCCTTTCAGCATAGGTGGATAAGCTAGCTTAGCAGCATATATAGATCTCCATAGTCCTGTCGGAGAGGGGTCAAAATATATCTAATATAATATAATATAATATAATCTTAGAGGGGGAGGGTGCCGACTAGAACTATAGACTATAGATAGTTTCTCCATAGGCAAGAGTATAGATGGAGTTAGAAAGCCCTATCTAATCTCTCTATGGGGGATAGTACTCAGCTCGGGAATGTTGTTCAGAGAAATCTATCTGCCCCCTACGGGTCAAGTCAACAGAGAGAGAAACCTTCGAGGTTGAAAGATATAGATATGGAAACAATGAGTCCTTAGAGAGAGAGAGGCTATGGGTTAAAGGACCATTCCTAGAAGATCTATATAGAGAAAATTTTTGGAGGGCCCCCAGGTGGAGGGACTGATATAATATAGAGAAGACATGAATGAGCGTCCATTTAAGGAAGGGAAGGTCCTTCTTCGGGGAGGGTGCAATTCAGAAAAACCCTAAAAAGAGAGGGAGAGTTTTGGAAAATCTGAACATATCCATCCGCCCTTTATTAGGTTTTTCCTCTCCTTCCCCCAAAAAACACTCATATGAACTTACTCCTTAAATATCTCTATAGTTGGAAAGGGATATGGGTCCCATTAATACGTTTACCTCTCCTCCCTATTCATAAAACTACTAGACAAAACAAAAAGAAATTCAACTCGAATCAAGGGGTTACCGACCTCCCCTTCGAGTCAAATTATCTTCCATTTTATCTAGGGCCTTGTGAGCATGGGACAGGGTCACCGTATACCTGAAAACCAATTTTCCATGCAAAAACCAATATCCAGCATGGGGGCCCTTTGTTCGTACCTACTCACCACCTCCCCTGAGGTTGAACCACAACCGTCTTAACATAAATTCCCTCTCCCAAATAGCCTAGACTCTTTCGGTTGGGTGGGTCTCCTGTCCCCTCTTAAGGACCGAAGTACTCTTTTCCCCTTTCACATTCGGTCTAAGGAAAGTGTAACTTTCAATTCACGTTCGTACGCAGATTCTCGTTTCTCAAGGGTTCCCACTCCAAGTCCAGCTCCTCCAACTGGTGGAAATGCCCCTATTATTAATTGATGACAAAACACAAAACAACAGACAAAACAATAGACAAAACAAGATTGTAGTTCCACCTACGGTTAATAATGCATAGGGTTAGGCTGGTATTGGTATGCCCTTTAGGAAAGGGCACCCTTTGGAAGCTGGCAGTAGATTGATTAGGTTGATACCAATATGCATTCCGAGGGGTACCAGAGGTTAGTAGGGGGCTGACAAGATCGTCCTAGAAAGATCGCCCTACCCCTATGCTTTCTATCGGGCCCTTCGTCTTGGGGGGTATGCTCAGAGGTTGGGTTGGGGGGGCTTACCCTTTTGGGGGACACCCCCCACCCTCGAGCTCTGAGTAAATCCCCCTAGCCTCAGGCCCTCGCCAACTACGTATTGAGAGGATCCCTTCATCTAAATCAAGAAGCCCCTCTCCATTTAGATCTAGAGAGTGGGCCCTCTCTACTCTTCTAAATCGAGGGCCTCCCCCATATATATAGAATAAAAATATAGATATAGAGTTCAGATAGCTAGATAGAGAGATAAAGAACTAATAGAGATAGATAGAGAAATAGAAAGAGATATAGGGAGATAGATAGATAGAAAGATAGACAAAGAGAGAATAGATAGATAGATAAAGATAGAGAAATAGATATAGAGTTGGTAGGTTCATTACCTACAATAGATAGATAGATAGATAGATAGATGAGAGTTCAGATAGAGAGAGGAATTGTAGATAAAGATAGATAGAGAGAGAAAGAGAATAGAGTTAAGATAGAGAGAGAAAGATGGGAAGAGAGTCCAAAGATAGATAGAGAAGATCAGATGGATAGAGATAGGTAGGTAGATAGGGATTGTATTTTCACCTACAATAGATGAATAACGAGATGTGTATATCTAGGTGGTTAGGCAGGAAGCGCAGATAGGATGTCCTATTTGTTGGGAGTTCGATTCTCCTGGTAGAGAGATCAAGAAGACAACTGGAAGTAGAGATGGACAAGATACAGAGTTACATGTCTGGTCTTCTCATACTCAGTGGATACTATTCACAAAACTACTTGTAACCCCGTAGTTATCAATCAATAATCGGGGCATTTCCACCGGTCGATGCAACTAGAGTTTGAGTGGTTAGATTGAATAGATATATATTCAAGGGAGTTTTTTAATGGGGTATGGTGGGTACAACTCCCGAATGATACAGCAACACATGTCGCTCCCTTCCTGGTGATCCCAGGGAATAGGGATGACACAAATGCGAATCCGTCGAACTTACCTTAGAATGGGGAAGGCCTTCCAGGGTTTAGAAGGATCAATAGAGGTTGTACTTGATACTAAACCCTTCAAGGAGGAAAGCTATCTCTGGTACTCTGATCCGAGGCACTTGGAGAAAGGTGACTTCCCCACACAACCTAGGCGGGCCCCCTTTACCCCCCCTTTCTCTATATGGGGGCCCTATCTATATAGATCTGGGGGGGCCTGAATGAGACTATGGGGCCCCCTATAAAGACCCCATATCTCTCTATGGGGGACTCCCCTCCCCTATATAGATATAGGCCTATATGGGGCTATATGATAGGGGACTATCAAGCTCGATTTGGAGAGCACTTTTTCACTCGATTAGCTCAATGTTACAGCCTAAATGCCAAACCATTCATCCCACTTTCCTGGATGAGTGTTCACCCCAAAGTGTTCCTAGACAGTATGCACACCCCCATAGGTAACTTAGTGCAACATGACAGATTTCATCAAAAGAGATCAATAGATGAAATAGGAAGTGAATCTAAGTAGGAGGTAACAAAGTGAATCTCAGTAGGAAGGAACAACGATACCTATATATGTCTATATATCTATATATCAGTACCGATCTATATCAATGAACCATTGAGATTGTGTTTGTGGCCCCTATCTAGAATTCTCAGTTAGCATAGGAATCTACATAGGGGATGGCCTTTTAATTCAGTCTAGCTGGCCATATATCTCTTTTGATTCAGTCTGGAGCCCGTGTGACAAAATGGCTCATACGACGGAATGGATCGTGCAATGGAATGGGTTTTAAATTTGAAAGATAGAGTTGATAAGATAGTTCACGGAGGGGGAGGGTTGCTATAGTCTATGGAGTAATGGGTAGTGGGTGACACTCAACCCCATATAGAGATAGGGATGAAGCTCTATCTATAACTATAACTCTCTATGGGGTGGGGGCACTTCCCATAGAGATAGATAAGATATAGAGCCGAGACATAATAGAGAAGGGGTGGCCTCCCTCAACATATATCTAGTTGGGCCTTCTCTATAGTATAAAGATATGCCCCCCGTGAAGAAGAAGAGATTCCCCCCTTTATGAACTATCTTATCTATCCGGTGATCTGGGTACCTACATCTTTATCTGACCCTCACCCTCTAGATCTCTAGTTGGGGGGGGGGGTGTGGCCCCTTTCCCTCTATATAGATCAGATCTGGCATATAGAGAGATTGGGGGCCCTCCTCTCATTCAGATATGGGTGGGTGAGTTCAGATAGATTTGGGGCCCTCTCCCTCTAGATATAGCCCCTCTAAATTGAAAGGGGGGGGGTCAGGCCTATATCTATAGGAGTCCATCCTCCCCATAAATAGATAAGGATATCTATAGAGAGATGGCCCCAAAGATATATAGAGATGGCCCCCTCCCCCTATATTATATTATATTATATTACATCTTGGCTCTCTATATTTTATGGGAGATCAGATCTGGTCATCCCCCCTAAACTATCTTATCCATTTGGCTATCTATTTAGGGGTGTTCATATCTATATAAAGTGCCCAAATCTCTACTCCCATATACTCTATCTGCGGCGATGGTATCCCCATCTCTACTCTATATAGACAGGATGAGATCGATCCCCTAAATAGATCTGGATATGGGCAATCACTCACACCTCATAACATCGATCCAAGGGCCCTCCCCCTCTAGTTAAGTTTTGATCGAGATGAGATATCTAGGGGGTGAGGCTAGATAGGGATATAATGGAATCAACTAAATGACCACCATATATCTATATCCTTCCGCTTCCCCCTGAGCGGTACACATACCATATATATAGATATAAAGATGATAGGGCGAACGATACACACACCATTCATAGATACTAGTACAGTCATCTAGATTACATTTAAAAGAGCCTATCTATATCTGGGGTAGGTGGGACCCCCTTCACTATAGAGGGGATATGGGTGTTTCACCGTTTTCTTTACATTTTTGAATGACAAAACAAATAAGGGTAAGGGCCAAGGAGGAATACCTATTAAATGAGTTGGTTGATGGTTGTTGTGTGTGTTCTGACTTCTTGATCCAATGCCGATTGTGAGAGCTTCCTTTTGGGTAGGAGGAACTACCTGTAATGAAAACAAGACCAAAAAAGAGAAGTTAAATGATAAATGGTAGTGGACTGCCTAGCGTATGCTAGTTTAGGGAAGTGTGATACTTCATAGATGGTTGTCAATCCATTGTTCAAAAGAAATTAATGTGAGAAATAAGTAAAGTCCTACTGTAATTGATATGATTTAGGTATCTCATTCAATCAAAATAAGAAAATCTAATATAACAGGCTATGCTATAGTTAGATCTGAAGGGTTGATAGGTGTCGGGGTATTAGAACTGGTCAGGGTTAGGTTCTGGATTGTTTAGGTTATTTGGTAAAAGGTTGTTTGGCTTTGTTCTTGGGAAAGATATAAAACACAGAGACCGATGTTGGTTGGGTATAACCGATGATGGTTATGGATAACCGGAGTCGGTAGAGTAGGGTGACAGTAGTTCACTAAAAAAATTATTGTAGAGTCTAGGTGAGGTTGGATGAGGCTAAAGAAGGGGATGGCGAAGCCTATGGGAATGCTGAAAATAGTCAGAGAGGTGGAAGAGCCAGGATAGGTAATCTGATAAACGGGTGGGTGAGGTTTTTGGGTTTGTCAAAAAGATGGCTATGGAGGAATGGGAATGTTAATAGAAGAATGGTAACATAGGTGATAACAACTCTATGAACATAATAGGAATGGAAATGATTAATGATAAAACACTTACCAATGTTGCAGGTCTAAGGGTTGGGTAGTGGTTATGATCAGTTGATGGAATGGAACTTGGTATAATAGTGACGCTTCCTGGAATGTTACTGTGAGTGCCAATGCTTTTGGATGTGTCCTAGAGTTGGCTATGGATGTCTGGGTGCATGAAAAGACTTTGGTTTCACTTGCATGCATATCTCTTCTCGTTTTCTTCCTCTCAGAATATGCCAACCCAAAAATAAGGTTGTTTAGGTGAATAAATGGTAACCGATGACGGTTCTAGGTTGACTGGTGCGGTTTAGGGCTGACTGACATCGGTTAAGGTGGGATTCCCTAGATTTACTAAAATGGGAAGATATTTCTAATTTCTTGGGCCCAGTTAGTTTGTTCTTGAGGATTAGAATGAAAACTTCCCTTCTAATGGGCGAGAATGTGGTTAGAGAGATTTTAGGGATTGATTTTAGGGTTAGACCAAATCTTAGCTCATTAAGGCAAGTAAGACTTAGTTATTGTTAGTTATGGAAACATGCCAAGAATAGGTCTAGGGTGAGGTGGTTGGATGAGGTGTCTAGGTGAGGTGGTGGGTTAGAAATTAAGATAATTAGATAATAAATATTGTGAGGATATATATTAGTTTAATTAAATAAATTAAATTAATAGTGGTGTGGGGTGAAAGGGGCTTTGGTTAGGTGAGTATGTTTGAGCTAGTTATTTGACTGGGGACCAAGGGGAGTGTGACCCAATTTTGGTGTCTACAATGGGTGTGGTTAGGCAGGTGGGGTAGCTATATAGAGTAGGGGATGATCAGATGCCATCTGTATATATATATATATATATATATATATATATATATATATATAGTTCAACCCTTCCATAAATGATAGGGTGACTTCATCCCAACCCCCTATATGGTATGGGAGTGGGAACCATCCCACGACCTGTCTAGATATCAGAGCACATCCCTCATAAACTAGCCTAACCACACACCCATCGATGAAATCATAGGGACACATCCCTCAGAAACTAGAGAGTGGGCCTCAGAAATAATAGAGTGGGAACCCCTCAGCCCTATCCTATATATTGATAACCCACCCCACTGATTCTAGTTTTCTCCCATCCGATCATAGAATATACTGATCCCAGCTATGCTACATAATAGATTCCCCCCTCTCGATTATATCTCATCTCCCCCATATATATATAGGGTAGGGAGGGGGGTGCCCCATATGTGGATAGGGAACTATCAACTAGCTAGCTTTGTCTCTCATTCGAATCAATTGAGTTCCCGACTATTGAGCACCATTAAAAATACCCTATATATCATCTGGAGGTGGCATCCATTCCAATATATACATGATATGATGATGATTATAGTCTCAAATCTAACATCACAAAATAATATAATATAATATGCCATGCCTCACAAACTAGATAGGGTTCAGAGTGATTCCCATCCATTCAATGATTGATGATTGGAAAAGGTATTCCGATCGGGTTCGTGTTGTTCATTTCCTATCAAGAAAAGAAATCATGCAGTTTGACTTCCCTACTATCTGGGATGGAAGAGCCAATGAAGGCTCTATATATGGCCAACCGAATCACCCCTCTCTCTATAGAATATATGTCCCTTCTCTATATACATGGCAGATGGCCCCTATATATATAGATATGGATATGGCTCTCGACACATACTCATATAGATATAGGGGTCTCTCTCTCTATATGGCAAGTTGGATGGGATAGAGGGACAAGGATGGGCTTCACATTGAGTTCTATATATAGGGCCTAGCCCTTGCTAAATAAAATAAGGGAAGGGCATATGTAATGTAGTCGCCCCCCTATCTATATATATGGGGCATTTCTACTTTGAGGTTAAGGACCCCTCAGAGAGATTATACAATTAAAGGCCCCAATGACCTACTCATCTATCCCGTGCTCCCTCTCCCCTCTCCCCTCTCTCTATATCTTATCTTATCCATCTCTATCTGGGGGCAGGTAGGCTATATATCGGTAGGAGTCTCTCCCCCCTCATACGAGATAAGGGATAAATGGGTCTATATGTATTATATCTAGTTGGCCCCCCAATGTAGATAAGAATCTATATATGGCCACCTGCCTATCCTATATACTAGTGATATACTCGAAATAGTAGGGCATTGCCATCCCCTATCTATATAGGCCCAAGGTCTGGCTGAGCACATGAGATCTCTATAATATATAAATAGATTAGATAGGTAGATAGATAGATAGATGGGTAAGTGCACCAAGTTGGGGGACAATTAAGTGGACATCAAATCTTGAATTTTACATTAAAAACAACAAAACATCAAATTTAGTCTTCTGCGGACTTGAACCATGCTGAAAAGTCAAAAATATGTCATAAAAATGGTACCATTGTGTAGGGGAGATTGTTAGATTTTTAGAAATATTGATTTAAAAGTGAATATAATAGGATAAATGCCATTTTTTAATTTTTTTACTAATAGTAGGTCTTTAAGAAACTTTTTCCCCGTGAATGTTTATGTCTACATTTAAGACTGCAAATTTTGTTTTACTTATCAGAATGTGATAAAAATTATACCATCCCAACTGTGGTGAAATTATATATATGTTCAAAAAAATAATTATTTGATTTAAATATTTTTTGATGAAGTTATGGCAGGCAAACGGAAAGTGCTCTGTTTTCTTTATGTTTTCATACCACTTTCACGAAAAAAATCATAAAAAATAAAATATTACTCAAAAAAAATACAAAATAAAATCTATCCCAAGATAGATAGTGGCATCTAACTTCTCACCAAAGGAGAAAAATATATATCAATTTTTGGTCATCCAAATCATGGGCAAACGGACTACAATCTAATAGGCATTTTAAAAAAAATATCAAGTCATTGAATTTGGAGTGTTTAATATTGCTAAACTTGTCCATTTTTTTAAAAAATTAGTATTTTAGAAACTAGATTCCGGATTCTATGATTCATATTAATATAATTATTTCTAATTTTGAGTGTATGTATTGCTAATAATCCCTACAAGTTGATATTATGTTGTTATTTGCAATATGACTTCCACTTATGACCCATTTTTTGTCCCCCAATGTGCGGCACTTACCCAGATAGATAAATAGATAGATAGGTAGGTGAAGCTATCAATGATTGATCTATATGGTGATGCATGAAGAGAGTGAGGAGAGAAAACTCTTATCTCTACATATAGACTCAATTAAATGAGGAGAGCAAACTATATGGTATAGGGAAGTCGAGGGAGCTACTTCAAGATTTATGGTGGATCCTAGGTGGTGGATCAATGGAACTACTCAATTCATAGAGCTATTCGTATAGGGACCCCCGAATATGACTATATACATTTCTCATTTATGTATGGATATAGATAGATAGATAGATAGATAGATAGAGATAGATATGGCGATGACTAAGCCTAGTGCTCACCTCACCCTAGATAGACATGACAATGACTATGAATGGCGTTTAGCCCACTCGACCTATCTAGATGGGACATATATATAGAGGGGGGGCTCTATATAGATTGATTGGATTGTTTTTCAGGGCCTCTATCTATATGTGGACCAACTTAGGCCCTTTATAGGGGAACAACTATATATCCCTCAACTTGAGTTCAGGCCAGAGCGAACATATAGCCTAATAGAGGTGAAGTGGGCTGGAGAAGAAGTGGGCCCCTCCTCCTTCCTATTCTATCTTATCTATATGTCACATCGACCTCAGAGCAACCCAACCTCCCCCTATCTATTTGGGGTTGGTTATAGAGTTGGGGTTGGCTAGAGAGTTGGGACCATTTATCTAGCCCTAATCCTAATATCCTAATATGGTTGGGGTTGGTGGATATAGAATAAATAATATAGTTTAGAGTTGGGTGGTGGATCTCCTTACTGCCATATAGATTTAAGCCAGTCAATACTTGGTTATGGGCTTGGGGAGTTGGGATGGGCTACTGGCCATATCTATAGTTTAATTGTATGCCCAGATATCTACCTTGGATCTCCCCCCTCTATATAGATCTAGGAGCCAAGCCCCTCTCTTTCCCGTATAGAGAGAGGGGATGGGGGAGTCAATCCCTCTCTCACCCATATAGAGAGAGGGGGGAGTTGAGATAAGATATAAGGGGGGAATCCTTACATGACACGAGCACTCGTCATGATTGTCATCGTGAATTCCATCCACTAACCTTTGGGGATAGGGGCCGAATGGGTGAGCTTGCAAAGGGGAGTGAAGTGAAGGGGGGATGCAAGATTGGGATCAGATAGTCCATATAAGACGAGATATAGGGCCACTGGGATAGATTTGGAAGTCATCAAGTTTGAAGATGAAGACGACAAAGGGAGAGGTTGAGAGCGAAGCGACCAGACCAGGCCTACCGTAGGATGGATAGAAGGGGTGGGGGGTCGAGGGCCCTTTCATGTCTTGTCCAAGGCTCCTTAGAGCACTTCATCGCATGAGCCATGAAGGGATGAAACCACCTTAATTTGAAAGCATGTAAGCACCTGCTAGAATCTAGATTGAATTAGACCTGATGGGGGGAAGGAAGCTCACCTGCTACTAGGTCCATCTAAGAGTAGAGATGGATTGGATGAAAAATTCAGATTGGGTGTGCCCCCCACCCTAGATAGATAACTCGATATGGTGATCCTGAGTATGGTGGACTGGCGAGATGAGATATTTCGATAGTGCTCACCACACTTTGTTTCCAGGTTTGTTCGGAGGGTAGCTCTCCTAGTCATCCTACTTATATCCAATCCACCTATCCATCTATCTAGTCTATGCAGATTCGAGTCGGTCTCGTTCTATAGATCTATCACTCACCTCACATGCATATCTATATTCTATATGCCCTCGATCTATGATCCCCTATCTAGATGGATAAAAATATAAATAAAAACCATGATCCACACAAATCAATATTCTAAAATTCCCTACCCTAAACCTGAACGTTCCATCTATCTGGCCAACAATCTAGATCTAGATGGATAACTTTCAGATTGATTAGAAATAAAAGGGATAGGGATAGGCAGACTATCAGATATAAGATCGCTAGATAGATGGAACGTTCAGGGTTAGGGTGGGGAAAATCTAAGATCTGTATTATATGGTTATTTCAATAGATCTAGATCTACAAATGTCTAGATTCTAGATGGAATCAGATGACCAAATATATAGAGGGGGAAACACACCCACACCTACACCTACACTAGAGAAGACAGATCACTCATCAAGTACACATCATATATTCCATCCATTATATACGTGATATCAATATAATGTTGTCCCTATAGAGATCTATGGTTAGGTCATGCACATATCCATCCATTATCTAAGTGATACAACCAGGGTCTAAATTCATCATCCATCATCCATCTATTAAGATATGGTGTTACACCATATATCTCTATAGGGTAGGGGGGTCGACCCGACATATATAGATTTGGGTAGGACCATCTATTCATTGATGAACTATACAGATATATGGTCTTATGCACATGGGGTATGTATAGATATCTGGGTGACCCAAGCACTATAGGATCTATAGGGGTAGGAAAATCAATTCATGGATCCCCATATAGAGATATGGCTTGCGTGCATGGGGTATGTATAGAGATTTGGGTGACCCTCACCTTTTTTAGGGGAGGACGATCTTGTAATTACCCTGGAATTCCCCTCTAGGAGTTGCAAATGAACCAACGTGGGTAAATCACGCTCGATTTATGATCCCATCGTCCCAACTAGATCAGATCAGATCTATTTGTCCAGTCTAGTCCAGCATCTCGATACCCTTGCAAATAATGGAAAAGATGGTTGAAGAGAAGATAAGACAACCAAAACGATTATTGAGTTGTCTGACGGGATGCTAACTGGAGGGAATCTGCCCTACCTATGTACCTACATAAATGACCAGAGACCGGAAAGGAGCTTAGCTCATGAATGGAACCATTGACAGCCATGAACTATCTATATATTGGCTTGGCACGATTGAACCATATAAAATAGAAGTGGATCCGACTGAACAGGTATGGCCAATCCCACTTTCCCCCTTAGATCAGGTATAGGTCCCATGGCCCATGGTAATTATCAAATCCCTCTCGGGAAATCTAAAAGATCTAGAATTAATTCTTCCAGCTTGCTCTTAATATATAGATAGGGGCCCGTCCACAGCACCGAACTCCCTGATCGACATGATGCAAGATGAGGGAGGTCGATATCGTATCAGTTGAGACATCATAGAGAGTGACGACTCACACAATATCATAGCATAGATAGTGACTCTAACCACTTCATTCAACTAAAGACATACATACATACATACATACACACACACACATAGACACACACACACATACATACATACATACATACATACATACATACATACACACATACATACATACACATACACACACACATACACACACACACATACATACATACATACACACATACACACATACATATAGAGGGGGCCCGATCCTGAATCTCTCATCCGCCATCTCCATCTAATAAAATAAATCTTGTGATTCATCGATTGTTGAAACACATTACATTATATACGTCGCATGAACTGCCCCAATCGTTGACCACCCTGAGCCAAAACCCAATCTTTGTTTTTTTGTTTCAAATCACATTCTATACTATACATCGCGACTGTGAATGAATCGACTATGAATTAAACCAAACCATCATCGCCAGATCTATCTATATGGGCTCAATCCCACACTCAAGTAACCTACTCTATATATCTCTCTGAGGCGTTACTCTATCATCTATATACATGATATGGGTAGTCATATCATGTATATAGAAGATAGATGATGTGGGGCCCGAGTCATTTATGCACTCGAGCTGATTTGGGGCACCCTCCTCCCTATATCATAGGCAACATTAGGACCTTACGTTTAGGCCCTTGACCGATAGGGCCCAAGTTATCGAGAGAGCCATATATAGATAGGGGATCGATAGCCATATATAGAGAATTGGGGAGAGATTAGCCAACTCAACTATATTAGGCTAGGCCCCTCTCTCTCTATATGGGCTATATCTGGGCCTTATCTTGATAGCCCCATCACCTAATAATGTAATGTAGTTGATACGGCCAGAGATAGACATGCTTCAATTTCTTTTGGATCATAGATTAGATTGAGATATAGGGGGGTCGACCATATAGATCTGTAGGGAAACTGATCTATCTCTTGAGCAATTAATGGACATATGGGAAACTGATCTATCTTGAAAATCTATATAGGGGGGTCTATGGTTATGCCATATAGATAAGGGGCGGTGTAAAAAAATATGGAATATTGGGCGGGCCCCCTATCTAGATCTACATATAGAGGGGCTCTATATAGCAGGCCCCATATCGATCCCTTTCCTAATGGCCCTACCCTATATTGAGATTGGGCCTCCCTAATAGAATAGAGATGGGGGGAGATCCCCCTTCTCTATATATTAAACCTCCCCCGCCTCGATTGAGATTGAGCCCTAGATATGAGATATGCCCCCCCCACCTTGAACTATTTTGATTATGTATTATGATCTATCGAGAAGAGAGGAGGGGGAGAAGGTCCTATCTATATATGCACCCCCTAGATAGATTCTCTATATGCCTATATATCATATCCCCTCTATATAAAAGGGGGGCCCCATCTCTCTATATGGCCCTCTATCTCTAGCCCCCACCCCACCCCTATAGTTCATTTTAGATATATGGCAACCTTTATCTATATATAGGGATGCTATCAACCAATGACCTACAGATTGGTATAGATTGGTAAAAATTGGGGTGCCCTAAATAGAATTCATGCGGTCCAACTAGATATGTATTATATAGTTAAGGAGCCAACTATATGTATTTGGGGATCCCCCACCTCCTATAGATTGAACTATCTTATCTATATGGTGAGTGCCGTATATAGATAGGGGTTACCCGGCCGATGGCCCACAAAATTCGATATACCTATTCTACTCCCCTACTATATACACTTAGAATCTATATAGCTACTCGATCGACCCAGGATAGGGCCCCCCTTCTTTATATACTATAGGGGATAGATGGGGCATTTGACCAACTATAGAGAATATAGTACTCTGGATTACCATATAGATAGATGGGCCCCCGAACCTCCCTTATGAGTTCAACCCCAATCTATTTATTGTTGAATCCCCAATTATCTATGAATTGGGGATGAGGAGTGCCCCCATATCTATTGGCTTCAGAGTGCCCAATCATTCTTCATTTAGAGTGCCCAGTCACTGAAGGATGATGAGTGCCTCCCATCTCTATCGGAGAGATCCCTGGGGGAACCATGCCACACGATATTTCTCTCTCTATAGGGTTACCCATATCTCCTTCGGGGCCCTGTAATTTCCCTATATTTATATATATGCGAGTTAGAGATATATGGGCCTCCACCCCATGCAGAGGTAGAGGCGAGGAGAGGCTCTCCTATGACCACCGGGCCCATATCCCGATTGGGGGGGAGGGGATACCAGAGTTATAGTCTTCAACCAGGTGGATGAGATGGTTTCTTCCCATCCTAAATTGAGATGATATGGTTTCTCGATGAGGGGCGCCATATAGATATGAATGATAGTGGTTATACTATATAGATGTGATATAGATGACCCTCAATTGATTGATAGGTATGGGTCCGACCATAGAGGTAGGAATGTATGGAATAAATGGAAGGGTACTTCTCATCTATATAGAGGAGTGGACGCTACTAGATGACTTCAATAGAAGATTGACTAAATACCAGAGATTGGAGGGATACTCACCATATAGATCCATTAGATCCCAAATAGAACAAGATATAGAGAATACTAAGCCCGGGGGGAACCTTGAACTATCTATATGGTGAGATAAGATATAATAGAGAGAGATGTTATCCCCTCAATCTGGGGGGAGCCGAGATAAGATATAATAAAGAGGGGGACTCTCTCTATCTTTTGGGGATGGGCAGTTGCCATATATCTATAGGTCTGCTTGGGATGCTATATCTGTAGTTGATTAGGTAAGGTGGGGGCCTATCTAAACTATCTGGGTTGGCTAGCAAATTGGGATGGGTCAGATTGAATAGATGCAAAATCATGTATGTTTCAGGATAGGGAAGGTTGATACTAGATGCAAAGAATACCAACCAAAAAAACAAACAAACAAATAGAGAGGGGGACCAATATTATCTGCATATAGTAGATTGGGAATAGACAAAGTGAATTATGGTATAGATTAGATGAGTCACAGATATATATGGAAAGGCATCATATCTATATCTATATTTTCAAGTGGGATTCAACTCAATTGTATCCCAGGGAAAGAGATCATAGCGAGTGGTGGGAGAGATCATAACACTAAGAGATCCATCCTCAAGATGGGCAACATAGACATCGATGAATGATGTTATGATCAATGTCTGACCAATCAATGAGATGGATTGTTCTAATCCCGATTAATCAGGGTAGGCCAGATTTTGATCAGAGTAGGCCTCCTCAATGACCCCTATCTAGATATTATGCCCTTGGCCCCCTATATCAATTATGGGGCCAAGTGCCTTGCCATGAACATGCCCTCTCCCTTGGGCTATCACCCCCCTACGCCCTATAATATTCTACTGGAATCTATATATTCCAATAGAATATTTCTATTTGTATTATAGGGCTCTCCTGTTGCCATATATATTTAGATATATATATATATATAGATATATAGATATATTTAGATATATTTATATATATATATATATATATATATATATAGAGAGAGAGAGAGAGAGAGAGAGAGAGAGAGAGAGAGAGAGAGAGATATAAGGGGGGTAACACGATGTAGAATCTATATAGCTTGTTATCTCGGGGAGATATATCATATATCTATATAGTGGGGGAGATTCTATCCCATATATCTGGCCGCATGGGTGGGCTAGCTACCAAGATAGGGGAGGTAGGGCCCCTGATATATGGGAAGGAATTTAGACTCTATATGGTAGGTGGAGCGACCCCCTCACCGAATCCTATAGTCTAGTCATAGATGGGGAGGCCGACTGTCCTAGATATATATATATATATATATATATATATATATAGATATAGAGAGAGATATAAGGGGGGTGACACGATGTAGAATCTATATAGCTTGTTATCTCGGGGAGATATATCATATATCTATATAGTGGGGGGTGATTCTATCCCATATATCTGGCCGCATGGGTGGGCTAGCTACCAAGATAGGGGAGGTAGGGCCCCTGATATATGGGAAGGAATTTAGACTCTATATGGTAGGTGGAGCAACCCCCTCACCGAATCCTATAGTCTGGTCATAGATGGGGAGGCCGACTGTCCTAGTTCCTTAGTTCCTAGTGAAGCCTCCCCCATATACTCCATGTAGATTGTATTTCGGCCCCCATAGATAGAGAATCATCAGGCACTGATGGGAGCTAGATATCAATCAAGTTCCCACCCATATATAGATAGGCCTACCACCATATAGAACTCTAGGGGCCTCTAACTATAACCCAACCTGGATGGCCCTCTATAGAGAGAGATGGCCCCAAATATCTATATAGAGGGTTGGGGCCCTCTCTATCTGGGCCAATGCATATATATTTAGATCCAGGCCAACTAATACAACATATATCTATCTATATGGGGTCTATATAGATAATAAAGAAGTTAAATGAACCCCATAAAAAGATAGGGACATACGAGGCCCCCCATAGAGAGATAGGGAGAGAATAAATAAAGATTAGATCTAAGGGGATTCAGCTCATCTAGAATCTCTATTCTATGGGGATTCAACCATGTGGAATTCTATGGAATAGATTCAGCCATGTGGCCATAAGGAATATACAAAAGTGAGTTCCTTCCCATTCTCAGGATTCAACGCCCTACCCATCAATCTCATTATGTCGACATTATTGATCCAACTCCCCGAGGGTGATGCTAAGATATCTATGATTGATTCCTTCCATTGCCATATATAGATATAGGGTCAACCAAACCCAAATGAATATCCAGTCCTACCTATATTAGTTAGAGATATAGGGCCAACCAACCCATTCTCAAACGACTAGTTGGTTGGGACGGGCCAACCTATCTACTAGACTATTGGGTCGGGGCCCTTATCTTATCCTCCCTTCATATCATAACCCTATCTAGAATATAGTTCCTAGTTATGCATGCTCATGATATCTATATACATCTAGATAGTGGGGGGTGGGGGCCACTAGATAAGATATCAATATCTGTATGGGATGGGATGCCCAGCCACCCCCAATCTACATAGGGGGTTGGAGGGGGTTGTGGCCCTATATATCTATTCCATCTTATTCGAAGGGGTAGGGGGCCTAGATATAGAGTATAAGGGGTTCCTTATGATAGTCAACCCATATAGTTAGATTAGATAGGGTCTAATTATGATCGAGTTCCGAATCTATATATAGCCACCACCATCTATGTAATATAGATAGGGGTTTGCCAAGTTGTGTCTATGGCTATATCCCCTATCAATTCAAAGGAAGTTGGGCCCCTATCCTATCCTATCCTATCCTATATAGAGAATTGGGATTTGGGAACTTTGGATGGCCCAGATCTATAGAGGGGCCCCTCTATCTATATAGCATGCTTTTTTTGGCCCATCCATATAGGGCTCCAGATACTATAATCTATATAGGGCCGATTACCTATCTATCTAGGGGCCGAGCTAGAGATGGCCCTATATCTGATCTGTATGAGGGAGAGAATATAGATTCTAGTCTTTCCCCCATAGATAAGATCTATAGAGCTCCTATTACGATATACAGTCTCTCGTTTGTTTATATCGAGTCACATATATCATTTCTAGGGGCCATACCAAATAGGGGGCCTTCCATATGGAATAGATATATAGGGAAACTATAGATGGTCGGTGGGGGCCCTCGCATAACTAGAACTGGAACTGTTGTTCCCTATCTATGTATGGATCCAAGTATCCCCTCTTCGTTGGGCCCCTGAAATCTATGGGCCAAGTAGGAATTATATTTCAAGGGGGAGGGGGGCTGTTGGCCCCTATCTACATATGGGGCCAGGTACTATCATAAATGCCTACCCTTCACCCGAACAAAATAGAGGGGTGGGAGAGTACCAAAAAAATACAAAGATATATAGATTGGTTGGCCTCCTTGACTCTATATGGTTTGGTTTTGTATATAGATAGATAAGGTCCGGGTCTGGGACTAAACTAGACTAGACTAGACTAGACTAGACTAGACTCGACTAGACTAGACTAGACTAGACTAGACTTGTATTATGGGCTACCTGAGCCTGTCTTACCTGAGCCTTTCTTCCTTGTCTTCCCCGAGCCATACCATAGATTTCCATAGATTAGTAACCTGAGCCATATCGTGAATACAATACCCGAGACCATCTATTTATATGGCCCAAGTGTCTGACCCATATAGATTGATTCTTGAATACTTGATATTGATATTGCCTATAGTTCTATTTGGGTAACCGTATCTTGAATATCCATATCTATCTTACCTGAGCCATATAGAGAAATAAAGGGGAGAGGGAATTCGTGATCTCAAGATGCCAAGCTTGATAGGGATGTATAGATCTTGTGCCGTATCTATAGGGGGTAGAGAGGTGGTGTAGGACCATTAATTCATTGATTCCTATCTGGTAGGGGAGATGAGAAATAGATATGGGCCACGAGATGATGCCCCCATAAACTATAGGCTATTTTACCCAACCCCCAATTAGAATAGAGAGACGGGTAGGATGATCTCATCATTGATGCCTATAGAGGTATATGGCCACTGGATGATTAGATATCTGGGTGACCCGGCATAGAATAGAGTCAAGTGACACTTGACCACCTATCTATATGGGATGGTAGACACTTGACTAACTAATTGCAGAATCTAGTTGCTAGTTTCTAATGTATAGAGAGATATATCTATAGGGGGGACATGTCTAGTTGTAGATTATAGTCACACATATAGGGTCTAGCCTATAGAGTTTATGGGGGCCTATCTCTCTATGCTAGTCGTATCTATGTCTAGTCGAAGCCATCTCCCATCTCTATATATAGGATACGATAGGATAGGGAGTAGAATCGAGTTTTAGTCATAGAATCATAGGGCTAGTTGCCCTATCTATCCACCCCCACCCACATAGATATAGATTAATATCCTTGAACTATATGGTCTATGGTGACCCCCTTTATTCTCTCACTGGAGGGGGGGGGGGGGCGATTTGATAGCTATCTATCTAGATCAGATCTATTTGTATTACATATATAATAGAGAATAGAATAGATATACGGGTATCAAATCATACTCACCCCTATCGCCCTCCCCTTGGAGAAGATATAGGGGACGTGACGATATAGTATGATATAGTCTATATATAGTTGGGGTTTGGGTCACCCAATTTATATATAGATGTATGTTTTCCATATAGAGAGAACTCTAGGGTAGGGCATATGGTTTCTAGATCATCTGGCCACGTATCCATATAGAATATTAATGTAATATAGATCATCTAGACACCTATCCATATTTGATAGATCATTATTATATTCTATTTGGTGACCCCTTCACCCTTATCTATCCCTCTCTCTCTCTCTCTTTCTATATATCACCCCCATAGAATAGAGAGATAGATAGGGCCTTATTGAGACTATTCTATATGGCACCCCTCCCCTATAGATTGATCATATAGAACTTAACAAGATATATAGATAGGGCACCCCTAGATCTATAGATAGGGTAGATATCAGGTTAGTTGCCAGATCAATATAGAGGGCATATAGAATAGATAACCTAGAGTATCTATATGTAGAGTAGAGAAATATATGCTATGCTATGTTCTGCTCTATATCCGAGTGGGGAGGAGAAATCTATGCCCTACCATATATAGAAAGGTAGATAGCCCTTGATTTCTTGATTCTCTATATTGGGTGGGGGGGGCTGTGTCAATATCGATATTGGCAAGTTTAATGCCTCCTATATCAGAATGCATTAAATGGATGCCTTGGTATTGAGATGGAAGGATGCTTCCAAAGGTGAAAGGCCATGGGGAGATACCATCTGTGATCCATGGATCTCTGATTGGGAAATTGTGTCCACAAACAAGACTTAGCGAATTAAAACATCTAAG
Organism: Taxus chinensis; assembly: GCA_019776745.2. Classification (NCBI taxonomy): domain Eukaryota; kingdom Viridiplantae; phylum Streptophyta; class Pinopsida; order Cupressales; family Taxaceae; genus Taxus; species Taxus chinensis. The sequence continues at coordinate 564,635,940 of CM034153.1, read as the reverse complement.
TATCTAGAGGAAAGGAAATCAGTCGAGACCCCATTCATAGTGGGGAGAAAAAGAAGATTGGGAAAATATCCATTAGCGGAGCCCTCCGACCCAATATAGAGAATCAAGATAATCGAATTCCACCTGCCAACTCCCCCAGATAGATATATATTGGGCCCTAGGAGACGGCTATAGTTATAACGACCTATAGATAGTTCTAATTCAGCTAGCCATATAGAGAGAGGGCCCTATATTTATACACATTCCCCCCTCTCTCTCTCTATGTTTTTGCCATTCGCCATCATCTAAGGGGGCAAGTGGGTTGGGGATCTTCTTCTTTGTGAAATTCATTCACCGACATGTGGATGATGAAAGAATTAGGGGGGGGAATTATGAAAAGGTTAGAAGATTTGGCCAAAGAAGGTGATAGCCCTGTAGATTGGTTCCTCTTTCCCTGATGACCTATAAAGCTTCTATCGAACTCTAGATATGGCCAAACAAAGAGATTTCTATGGTATGGTGGCCTATATTGAACAAATAGAATATATTTCTATGGTGTCGCCCCGATTCTCTATGGGATTGGATATAAAGGTTATCCCATATATAGATAGGAGGGTGTTAGTCCCCCATTGAATTTTATAGCTATAGTAGGGTGATTGCTGGTATTGTTTGATTCTTCCCAGTAAAGAAAAATGTAGAGTGTTTGAATTAGGGGGACCACCCTCTAAGCCCAAGTATTCCTCAATGAATGATAGCATACAAGTACCGTGAGGGAAAGATGAAAATAACCGTAGGAAAGGGAGTGTAACAGACCTAGAATATGATGCACGTAAACAATTAGTCGGTCGCAGCGCAATGCTATATTTGACACTCATCACTAGAGTCTATATTCTCCAGGGGGTCAGTGTAGCGCTGAATAGCATACCTTTTACATAATGGGTAAACGAGTAAATGGGAACCGTGGCTTAAGCCATTAGGTGTAGGTGTGACTATAATTTATAATCTATATAGAGGCTATCGTATAGTCTATATGGGAGGGGGAGGGGGAGGTGATGGCCCCCCTCCCCCTTGAACTAAGGGAAGCCCCATATCTAAAATTAGATATGGGGTTCTATAAATATGGATAGATTCTATAGAGGGAAGTTGTTCCTATTTGACCCAAAACTGATTGATCTAGCCATGAGTAGGTTGAAGAGAGCTTCAACAGGCCTTGGAGGACCGAACCCACGTATGTGGCAAAAAACAGGGGTTACTTGTGGCTAGGGGTGACAGACCAACCAAGATTGGATATAGCTGGTTTTTTATGAAATTGAATTCAATAGAGCATGCATGCTTATGGATCGAGGGTAGAGCACTTAATAGTATAGGGTGGCCCAAAGCTTGACCAACCCCAAGGAAACTCTGAGTACAAGCCATTTCAGCAAGCAAAAAGAATTTGGGTGCTAAGATCCAGAGTTGAGAGGGAAACAAACTAGATCATATGCTAAGGTCCATAAGTAGTCACTTAGTGGAAAAGGAGGTAATTGAGCGATGAAAACCAGGAGGTGGGCTTGGAAGAATCCATCCTTTGAAGAAAGCGTAATAGTTCAATGGTCTAGCTCTATAGCACTGAAAATGTATTGGGGTTCAAATGATTCACCGAAGTGACGAGATCCATTCTCGGGAAGTCCCCATCACTCAAAGCCATTCTATAGATAAAGATGTGCCCCCCCCTCTCTATAGAGATGGAAGATATCCCCCATATACTATAGAGATTAGAGTTTACGGTGCAGTATGTGGGTCAGTAGTGGGATGTTATGTGAATCAGAGAAGGGACAACAACGTAGTTCCCTAACGCTCTCTATTCGGAGGGGGGATTACACTCATGGAGATATTAGAAGTGAGAATGATGACATGAGTAATGAGAATCATCTGAAAAACATGATCACCTAACAGTTCCATGGTTTTTGCGTTTGGTCAATCTACACAGAGTGAATCGGTCCTTAAGGAACCCTTGAAAGGGCTGTCTGCCGATGGGTACATAAAAGTGATGAAGTTGCCCCAACTACTGAACCATGACATGCAGTCCATTGTCCATATACCTTTGCCAGATTAGATTCTATATCCTATCTACAAAGAGTTTAGGTTAGGCGGGGGGGGGGGGGGGGTGAGATATGATAGTGGCCCTTCCTGGCACTATAGCTGATTAGAATTGGGCCACACCCCAAGGTGACTATTGGGGATATAAAAAATTCTATAGGGGGAAACTATGGTATAGTATGAATCTTGAACCCACTATGGTTACCTATCTATATATAGGGTGAAAATCTATAGTAAGGTGTTGAGATCGAAAAAGATGTTGCACATTTCTGTTCGGGTTTCAACTTCCAGGAAAAAACTTTGAATTAGGAGGGTGATCCTCCCCCTCCTTCATCAGGAGAGTGCCTTCCCCCCACCCCTATATAGATTGGATTCTATATCCCATCTATATAGAGATACAGTCAGGTGAGGGGGGTGGCAGCTAGATATAGATATGCCCCCATCCCCCATCCCATCCCATCCCTCGCCCCCTAGACATCTTATCTATATGGGGGAGAGAGGGGAGAGGAGCGCTCCTGGTGAACTAATTGTACCCCAAATTGACATAGGTGAATGAGTAGAGTATGTTAGGGCACTTGAGAGAACCATGTTGAAGGAACTCAAAAAAATCACCCCTTAACTTCGGGAGAAGGGGTGTTTTCCCATCCATGGGAAAGCAGCACATACTAGGGGGGTAACGATTGTTTATTAAAAACACAGGACTCTGCCAAGTGGTAATATGATGTATAGAGTCTGAAACCTTCATGGTGATGGAAGGTTGGAAGGAGAACTATAGCTTCAAATGGAAGCCCCTGTAAACAGTGACAATAACTCTAACTGTCCTAAGGTAGTGAATTTCCTTATCGCATAAGTAGTGACATGTACGAATGGTGTACTGACTGCCCCACTATCTCCAACATGGACCTAGTGAAATTGAATTCTCCATGAAGATGCGGAGTACCAACGCCTAGATGGTAAGACCCCATGCACCTTTACTATAGCTTCACAGTGACAACCTCGATTGAATGTGTCAGATAGAAGGGAGGTGGTGACACCAATCCTGGAATACCACTCTTTCATTTAAGGATGCCTAACCTTTGGCCCCAATCAACTAGATATGCCAAATATAGATAGAGGAGCCTACCCCTATATCTATATCTGGAGGGTGAGGGCCTCAAGTTTATGCACTCACCTGCGATTATCTGAATGAGAGGGGAGGGTGAGGGGAGGGCCAGGTGGGCGGGACACTACATGGTGGGTAGTTTATCTATGGCGGATGCCTCTTAAAGAGTAATGGAGGTGTGTGAAGGTAGGATCAAGCTGATGTTAGTCAACTCATGAGCATAATTTTATAAGCCTCCTTGATTGTGAGACTGATCGGTCGAACAAAGAAAAAATTTGGCCATATTGATCCAGGAGTGCCATGTGGAAGGGCTCTCACTCAATGGATCAAAGGTATGCCAAGGATAAAAAGTTGATGAATCCCAAGAGCTCTTATCAACAAAGTCATTTGGCACCTTGATGTCGACTCACCACATTGTGGGGTTGAAGAAGGTCTCGAGGGTTCAGTTGTTTGCTGATGAAAGTGGTACGTGAGTTGGGTTTAGAACATCACGAGACAATTTGGTTCCAACCCTAGTACGAGAGGACTGGGTTGGGCCAACCTATCGTGTACCAGTTGTATTCAGAATGTAACACTAAGAAGCCATGTTGGTTTAGAAGAACTATTGAAAGAATCTAAGTGGGAAATACTTCTCTATAAAAGTTATCGTGCGAGGTGAAAGAACAACAATTCGATAGGAATTTCCATGTAAGCACCGCGAGGTGTTAAGTGAGATCGTACTAAACCAAAACCCATAGATATGGCTAGTTTAGTTTAGATTTAGTGATTCTCATTCCCATATCTATATAGAGGGCTCCATATATAGAGATATGGCTCCCAACTAGATATAATAGAGAGAGAAACCCTACTCTACTCTACTCGTTATATATTTCTCTCTCTATCTCTCTCTCGAGAGGGCCCTCCCTGATAGATAGACGGATAGGACTGGGGGAGATGAGATATATAGCTAGGGCTGGGGGAGGGGGTGGGTCTAATGTCTACTATAGATAGTAGATATGCCCCATACCCCCCCTCATCCTCCTCTCATTTAGATAGGGCAAATCCCCTTCCCTCCCCTCCTCCTCCTCCTCCCCCTCCCCCTCTATATAGATCAAGATCAATCAGATATGGTAGATACAGAGATTGGGGGTTGAGATGAGAAATTTTAGGGGGCGGGACCCTCCCCTCCCCTCCCCTCTCCTCTATATAGATCGAGATATAAATCGATCAAATCTGGTAGATAGATTTGATTGGGGCCCTCTGTTTAGATATGGATCTATATGGCATATATAGATCATATCTTGGGTCCTCGAGAAGATAGATATATAGGTGCAAGAAGAACAAAAATTGATCACAAGATAAGATAAGATAGTTCGGTGCCCCCATAAATGGATAGGGCCTAACCCCATATAGAGATATGGGGCTCCTCTCCCGTCAGCCTATATATATATATATATATAGAGTTTAGGGCTGCCGGATTCAGATAGTTAGTTTAAGGTAGGGGCCCCTAGATAGATAGGTCCTCCCTTTTTATCTATATATGGTGATAGATAGATCAAGGGTAACTAGGCTATATATATGTATAGTCAGTTGACATCCTATCTAGAAATCTCCATGGGGTGGGGGCACTCAATATAGATAAGACCCAACTAAGTGTCCTAAGGTGGGGGTTCTGACTTGACGTCTATGTGGAGAGCCTATAATCTGGTGATACCATGTTGGGGAGTTCCCCCCAGCTATGTATAGTACAGGGGAGTGCCAACTCCAACTCTCTATTTGTATCTGTATCTAATTCTGTGTCTGTATTTATATCTACATTTGTATTTGTATTTGTATCTCTCTATAGATAGCCTAGATGGGGGCCCGATAGGGGTGCCATATATATAGATAAGGCCATCTTGGTCAGGGGGTAGGAGTAGGAGGTCGAGCACCGGGCCAATTGATTGAAGTGCTTAGTTGCATAGCCAATTTCATGGCCCACTTCATCTCCTATCACAATGACTAGTGATAGTTACTTCTGGACAGAGGGAAATCAAACACCGGATAGAGCGGAGAGTAGAATCCCCTATCTAGAGTTCGGGGTGGGGCGGGAGGGAGTTGTTAGTGAGAACATAGAACATATATAGGGCTGTTGGGGCTCCAACTAGAACCATGTGATCCCCGAGCCAATATAGATTGGTGATCACCGGGATAATATAGATCCATTCTCTCAGGGACTCTCCCATATCTCTATAGGGCTAGATTATATGAACCCATATGGATTTATATGGGATAGATTCCCCATATGTAGACAGGCAAGATACTAGTGACTAGACATATATACAACTAGATACTAGCAACCATACCTTAGCCATATATATAGATAGGGTGGCTAGATTCCCTATATATAGATATGGCTAGTGAATATAATCCCTATAGATAGATTTGATATGTAGATATATAGATAGGGCCTCCTCATCTCCCTTGTATATAGATATGGGTGACTAGAATCTCCCCTATATATAGATATGGATGACTAGAATCTCCCCTATATATAGATATGGGTGACAAGATTCCCTCTATAGAGAGATGGCTCCCCCCTCTCTATATATCTATCTATCTATATCTCTATATCTCTATCTATCTATCTATAGGCTAGATTCCCTATCTATAGAGATGGCTAGCAAATAGAATCCCATATCTCGGTTAGATTCTATGACCATACCTTGATATCAATCCTTCAAATAGAATAATCACTCCTCATCCCCACCAGATAGAACTCTATAGGGGGGGCCCTCCTCATCTACAACCATACCTCAGCCAAAGATAGTATATAATTTCCTTTTTGATGAAGACAAGGATCTTTGCGTCTTTTCCCTAGTGCTATAACACAAAAACTTGATCTACCTGTGGTCTCACCTCACAATTCACCTATATAGTTTAGTTCCTTTGGCCCATATGTATTTGTAGGGGAACCACCATATATATAAATAGGCTAGATACTATGACAGTGACTAGATCCTCCATAACTTGAGCTAGTTGGTCGAGTTAGCTCCTCCATCTAGTCAGTCAAGCTAGTGCCTCTATCTAGTTGGTCGAGCTAGTTGGTAGAGATTGGTAGCTAGATAGATATCTTTGTGACTCTCCCTATAGATATTTATGGTCCCCTATATCTATATGGGGGGTTGGTATGACTTATATAAGTAATACGAATGGTATCGTGGTTCACCTTATATATAGAATTGTGGTTGGTCCATATAGACTATCTACTCTATATAGATAGGGGATAGGGGTCAAGTGGTTCCCTCTATATCCATATGGCATGGTCTAGTCTTGTGGTCTAGAATGGGAGATCATTATATAGATAGGGTGTGGTTGGGAGAGTGTTTGGTTGAGTGGTACCCATATATATAATATGTAGGTGTGGTTGGTCAGGTCCTTCTCACTCCACTAGCCAGATGGACCATATCCATATACCATATATATAGAGGGGGAGGCCCCCTTTATATAGATATAGTGAACTCTACCATATAGATAGAGGGGCCTGTCATCACCAATCCGGCACTATGATAATTCTTCACTAGGAACTCCTCGTGCTATGATTATTTACTAATGCACAACTTTTAGTTTGGTGGATGTAATCTGGAACACAACAACAAACATAACACAAGAATACCATAGACTATGATAAGAAGGAATGATGATAAATATGAAATATCAGATTAAATTATAATATTGACATGAAATTGTTACAATCTCACCCATGAGATACTTCAAGTTTTATTGACTTTACTTGCCTTCCACCAATACTATGGGAGAAACTTTATAATTACACCTCTTAATGGCTTCTTCAACACACCTTTAAAATGATGGATTCCTTTACACACTTACTCATACAATATTTCTCACTACTTCCTTCTATGCTAAATGAGGGGGGTGGCCTCTTTATTTATAGAACTTTCAGGCTTATCCATCTTATCTGTAAGATAGGATAATAAATCCACTATGACGAATCATATTCCATACCTTAACTTTTATCTGTACATGTAAGCTTATCTTTTAAGATAATATAAACCTTATCATTTCACAAGGGTTCCACATTTTTAGAATTTTTACAAATAAAATACACAAAATATTTATGACCTCACTCCTTGTCCTTATTACCAATATAATATTTCTAATTCCTAATCATGTAGACCCTACTTCTCTACTTACCCCAACTTTGACATTTTAACATTACCGGACCACTTACGACAAATATTTACTTTTTACCACAACATTCATATTGTACTTTTGACTATTATCATACTATACATTATTGGCGGCGTTGCACTGGCAGCGCCGTTATCTTCTATCGGATGCTACTACTAATTATACTTAACAATATCTTATTCCTAATACATACATTAATGAAATAGAAATTATGGAGGAAAATTTTGGTGTCGACATCTTCCCCCTTCCTAGCTTCTACTCCGTCCTCGGAGTAGACTATTCTGGTGCTTGGAAAATATTCAACTTATCGTGGTTGACCCATTTTGTGATGGGAGTGCCATCTAATTCCTCTAGTCGGTACATACCATTTTCATGCATAGCTGCTATTTTGTAGGGCTCCATCCATTTTGGAAGAAATTTTCTCCGTCTTCTTTTTTTGTATCTGGAATCATATACTAGAACCAAGTCATTCACATGAAATAGAGACCAACGGATCTTTTGATCAAAGTATTTCTTCTGCTTCATTTTCTTCTTATAGCTTGTATCCTTCGCTATTTCCCTCATTTCCTCTAGCAAATGAAGATGTACCAACATTTCTTTTATTGAATCACTTTCATCCATCCTTTCATTTTCCATAACTCTGACTGTGGGAATATCAAACTCAATAGGAAGAACTGGATCAATTCCATAAGCCAACTGAAATGGGTAGTATCTTGTTGCTGACTTTGATGTTGCCCTATATGCCCACAATGCTGCATGAATCCTCTTATCCCATTTATGTACCTACAAGGCTGCATCTTTTGCTAGAATTTGACACAACACAAAATTTGTTCGTTCCATCTATCCATTTGTGCTTGGCTTATATGTTGTTGCCTTCCTGTGCTTAATAGAAAACTTCTTTACTAGGGCTTCTACCGTCTCATTAATGAAGTGACTTCCTTGATCTGTTACAATTTCTAATGGGAAACCAAATCTGGTAACAATGCATTCATATATGAACCTTGCCACTTCATCCATGGAAGCTGTTTTCAATGGCCTAGTTTCAACCCACTTGGTTAAATAATCTATGGCAACTACAATATACTTGTTTTGGTGTGGGGTAGTTAGAAGTGGACCTACAATGTCTATTCCCCACTTTTCAAAGGGACCAAGTGGAAGAATAGGGCATAATGGAGCTGATGAAGTCTTACAGTTACTATGTGTTTGACAAATATCATATGTCTTATAATAATTATAACAATCTCTAAAAAGAGTGGGCCAGTGATAACCTGCGTCCAAGATCCTTCTTGCTGTAAGTTGTCCAGAGAAGTGTCCTCCACATGTACCATTGTGGAATTCTTCTATCAGCTCCTTTCCTTGATCACATCTAACTGCCCTCTTGTACTGTCCATCAGGTCCTATTCGAAATAATACTCCATGCAGAATAGAATATGGATGATTGGCTTGAGTAATCTTCCTCTTAGTCTTTGCATTGGCACCATCAGGAAACTTGAATTCATTTAGATAATTCTAAATATCTATGTATTCACTAGGGATTGTGTCAAGAGATAACAATGCTACATCTGGGAAATCATTATCATCACAAGGCGAACCTAAACCATCATAAGCTCGAGAGAGTGCATTTACATTGACATGCTTCTTTCCTAGCCTATCTATAATATCAAATTCAAATTCTTGTAGCAAAATTATCCATCTTGCTATCCTCCCTGATGGGTTAGGCTTATTGACAATATATTTTAGAGCCTGATGATCTATTACAACTATAAATTTCTACCCTAGCAAGTAATTCCTAAATTTCTTTACAGCAAAAATGATAGCTAGAGCCTCTTTTTCAGTTACAATATAATTTACCTCAGCACTGCTTATTTGTCTGCTCCCAAAGTAAATTGGATGTTCATTCTTATTTTCATCTTTTTGGCTCAGAGTACTTCCTAGTGCTGCATCTAAGGCATCAATATACACAATGAATGGCTTGCTCTAATCTGGATTCTTTAAAACAGGTGAAGATACCAGGGCTTCCTTCAATTGTCCAAAAGCTTCATGCGTCTTATTTCCTGGTTCATAAGTAACACCCTTCTTCAAGAACTAGGTTAGTGGCTGTGTAATCTTTGAGAAATTCTTGATGAACCTTCTATAGTAACTTACATGGCCTAAAAATGATCTCAACTTACTTCTATTCATAGGAAATGGTAAATCTTTGATTTTTGAAACTTTATCAGGATCAGTACCAACACCATCTCTGGATACAACATGCCATAAGAAAATGCTTTTAGAACATCCAAAGACACACTTTGTAGGGTTTAGTGAGGCTTGTGCTTCATCTAACCTTTGAAATGCTATCTCCATCTGGTGCAGGTGGTCCATCTTGCTCCCATAGATGTAAAAATCATCCAGAAATACTCTGATGAAGTTCCCAATGTAGGGTTCAAACACCCTATTCATCAAACGCTGGAACGTTGCTGGAACATTACACAACCCAAAAGGCATAACTTTATAAGCAAACGTTCCCCAAGGAATGGTGAACATGGTCTTCAGCTGATCTTTCTCCACTATACGGACTTGGTTGTATCCGCTATATCCATTAGCAAAACTATAACACTCCTGGCCAGCTACTTTGTCCAAGATCTGATCTGAGAATGGAAGAGGGTAATGATCCTTCTTTGTTGCCTTATTGAGCTTCCTGTAATCAACACAAATGCATAACTTACCATTCTTTTTTATTGAGATCACAATGGGAGAAACCCATTCTGAATTCTCCATAGCAAATATGAATCCTGCATCAAGCAACTTATCTATTTCTTCTTTTACAGTCTTGGAAAAATTAGGATTCATTCTATATGGCATTTTCTTTATGGGCTTAGCACCATCTACCAACTCAATAGAATGTTCTACCCAACTTACTTGACGCAGTTCCTTGTAATAAAAAGTGAATATGTGTATGTACCTTCGAAAGAGCTGGATGTAGGATTCCTTCTCACTCTCCATCACAACATCACCAATCTTTATTTGTTGGAGACACTCATCAACTTCTTCTTCAGATAATTTTATGGGGTCTTGAGTCGGTGTGACTGGAAGAATATCCATTAATGAAACATCAACCTCAGTTTCTTCAACTTCAGTGTCCACTTCATTGGTACTAGAGTAATCAGAGGATGTCTAATCATCAGTTTCATCACTTGAATCCACAGTATCTACCTTATGATGCTGAGGGATCACGTTTATATTCACCCTCTCTCTACCACGTCTAAGTGTCATGAATCATTCATTCCAGTAGTTTCTTGCATGAACTCTCCTTATCCATGGTCTTCCCAGCAACATTGGGTATGCAACAGTACCATTTTTCATCACTTGAAAGTCTACCACACATACAACACCCATAACATATATTGCCTCATTTGAAACTACACCTTCTGGTTTAGTTTTTCCCTTATTTAATGACCTTAACAGAAGTGTTGAAGGGCGATCAATTTTTAAACCCAACATATTCATTACAGACTTGGTCATTACATTAATTGCAGCACCTCCATCAACTAAGACATCATGAATTGAAATACCATTACATAATACCTCAACTTGTGGAGCATAGGGATCTGTCTCTACCTCTAAAACAAGGACCTCAACCTTCTTCCTTCGTCAAGCATTGAGTCCACTTCGTAACTCCCGCCTCTTCTCAGAAGACATAGCCAAGAGTTGACCATATGTAATATTTACGGGCCTTTTGGACAGATCTTCCAAAATGGAGTATGGTCCTTGCCCCTGTGAAATCAGAAAATCTTGCACACCCAACTTTCTTCTCCTATGTTTCTTACTAGTTTCTCCTTTCATCTTCTTAGAATCATTTCCATCTTGATTATCTTTTTCTTTCTTTCTTTTTGTTACAAACACATCTACTTTATTATTTATGCTCTTATCTACTACATCAAAAGAATTCACAGGTACTTTCACTTTATCATTATCTCCTTTACAGATGTAGAAGCTCTATCTGGACAATTATACTTATAATGACCCTTTTTATAACAACCATAACATACAACTTCAGAAATATTTCTTTTTGGACCTCTATCTCCTCCCTGAGAACTAAATTCTTTTCCTTGAAGAAGATTAATAGTTAACTGACCCATCTTCTTGAGTAGATCTTCATACTCAGTAGATGTACTAGGAGAAATATTTGTGCTCACCGAGAGTGTTTGTGGATTCTGGACCAAAGGTGCTGGTGTAGGTTCTACTTTAGCAACAATTTCTTTGGGCTCCTCTTCCATGCTTTCTTCTTGCCTTCTTACAATCTCCTTTGCTTATTCAATGGTAGCTGGGCGGTCATACTTCACTCGTAGTCTGATCTCTGACTTCATCCCAAGAATAAAGTGCTTACATAGGAGATTATCCACGCCATTCATCAACCCATCCGCTAATCCTTCCTTCCGGATCTGGGCATCGAGCTTCCTCCTTAGCTCTAGAACACGAGCATGATAATCCCTTATCTTCTCCTTCTCTCCTTGGGATAGCTTTGTGATATCGATCATGAGATCTGCATATATCTATTGTTCACCAAATTTTTCAAGAAAACTTTCAATTAATAAATCCCATGAGTTTTTCACATTATCACTTAGTGTTTTAAACCACCTAAGGGCTGAACCATCCAAAAAGGTAGAAAAAAATTCAGTCCATTGTTCCCTTCTTATAAGGCCATTACAAATACAAGATCGTTTAAACTCTTGAATGAAAGAGGAAGCATCTTCATTAGATTGGGCTGAAAAAACAGGAATCTTCCCCATTTTCAAAAGTTGCCACAGTGAAATACCAACCCATAAGTACAATCAACAAGACTTATGTGCACAAATAATTGAAATCACTATAATAGAAAATAGAAATGACCACGGTAAACTATGGTAAAACTTGACTTACTGCAATAAAAACTGACTTTACTATGGTAAACACTATTTACAGTAAAAAGTGAAGTTACTGCGGTAAATACTATTCACGGTAAAAAGTGATTTTACTGCGGTAAATACTATTCATGGTAAAAATGACTTTACCATGGTAACTACTATTCATAGTAAAAACAAGGTTACCCTCCAAATGATTTTTGACTAAGTGGGAATATCTCTCCAGAAAATCCACTAACGAGGAATGGTCCCAGCAACAGAACCAAAATGTCATCACCAATCCGCCACTATGATAATTCTTCACCGAGAACTCCTCGTGCTATGATTATTTACTAATGCATAGCCTTTAGTTTAGTGGATGTAATCTGGAACACAACAACAAACATAACACAAGAATACCATAGACTATGATAAGAAGGAATGATGATAAATCTGAAATATCAGAGTAAATTATAATATTAACATGAAATTGTTACAATCTCACCCATGAGGTACTTCAAGTGTTATTGAATTTACTTGCCTTCCACCAATACTATGGGAGAAACTTTACAATTACACCTCTTAATGGCTTCTTCAACACATCTTTAAAATGATAGCTTCCTTTACACACTTACTCATACAATATTTCTCACTACTTCCTTGTATGCTAAATGAGGGGGGTGGCCTCTTTATTTATAGAACTTCCAGGCTTATCCATCTTATTTGTAAGATAGGATAAGAAATCCACTCTGACGAATCATATTCCATACCTTAACTCTTATCTGTACATGTAAGCTTATCTTTTAAGATAAGATAAACCTTATCATTTCACATGGGTTCCACATTTTTAGACTTTTTACAAATAAAATACACAAAATATTTATGACCTCACTCCTTGTCCTTATTACCAATATAATATTTCTAATTCCTAATCATGTAGACCCTACTTCTCTACTTACCCCAACTTTGACATTTTAACATTACCGGACCACTTATGACAAATATTTACTTTTTACCACAACATTCCTATTGTACTTTTGACTATTACCGTACTATACATTATTGGCGGCATCGTACTGGTAATACCGTTATCTTCTATCGGACGCTACTACTAATTATACTTAACAACATCCTATTCCTAATACATACATTAATGAAATAGAAATTATGGAGGAAAATTTTAGTGTCGATAGGCCCCCTATCGATATATGAAATCTACCATATAGAGCTGAGATCTATAGGGCCCCCTCTATATAGATATTGTTACTCTATATCTAGGGCATGCACCAGATAGATATATAGGGAATCCAATCGGGATGTTGGCTATTCGCTACATTTCTAATTATTGGTGAGAAAATTTATCGGTGTAAAAACTTGTAGATTTCTTGCCAATGCTCTAGGCATCTAAGTCCCTCCTCTACTTAAGCAGTGTAGGTGCTGTATATGCATGCACATGAAAAGGAGGATTTATGTGGTGGCCTTTGGACTGGGGATCTAACAGGGACACTCCACCGACCCTGTGACAAAGATTTCAGATACATGTTAGGGAAGACTTTATCTAAAGAGTGGGAATGGGGAGTGAGAAAAGAGGTAGGAGAACTAATACTGCAGGTAGGAAATCAGATTCCCTCACACACTAGTTATTAGTATCATCACATACATTTATGAGAAGAAACAACTTTGTAAGCATCATTAAGACCAAATGAAATTTGATGAACACAAAGTATAAAGAAATCCCTTAGTCAAAGAAAGCTAGAAACTCCTTCTTTTTGTATTAATTTCTCAAAAAAAAATTGTACATAGTGGAGAAATGGAGGAAATTGAGAAGGTGTGGGGGAAAGGAAGAATTTGGATATCTCCTTTGTTCTCTCAAGGTAGAATGCACTCTTGAGATTACAAAATTAATGACCAAACCTTTGAAATGGGAATGACATTACAATTTATAGAGTGGAATCGACTCCTCATCTTCCTCAAGACCCTCCATATGCCTTATTTCCAACTTTAGACTATTCATATTCCTACCAAATATTTAAGTCCCTTTTATAAAATCAAGGTGACATAATTTACATTATGTCTCGAAAGTCACTTTTAGGTGACTTAAAGGCATATCAAAAAGTGCAAACCCCAACATGAAATTAGATTATTGGAATGTCAGAGAAAGTTGGGGGGAAGAGGAGAGAGAATAAGAAGAGGAGATATCGTTCCTCATGATGTCCGTTGATCCTTGTTGATGGAAACATTCAAATGTAGTGAAACTGTGAATATTTTATCCTTGTACACTATGAAACTCCTTCAAATTAGCTTATGAACACTCACCAAGTTGAGTGAATTGTTTCATTGATGACCGCAATCATTGTACCGTTGTCATATCAGATGGTTTGTGTCTTGGGCTCATAGTGGAAAGATTAGGAGAGGATTAACTCAAGAATTTACAGAGACACTAGGTTTCTTACGGCGGTGAACAAGCCAATTGTGAATATCTGGTCTTACATTCCTCTTTCAGTCATTGGAGGTCAAGCGAGTCTTCAGGTCATTCAGGTTCATGTAAAAGACATCACTCTCTTCCACATCATACTCGTAGGCTATGTCAGCTTCTGACCCATCTACTTCAACTTCATGTTTAGCCTAGAAAGAACAACTTACTATTTTTAGTAAGTGTGAAAAAGTAAGTCCCCGATCTTCAATTGGATGCTGTCTTTGTTTTCCTCTTTCTCCCTGCGTTCCTTGTTCCTTCTGGATCGTCTTTCTATTTTTAGTAGGTGCTCGTGGTCCCACTTACTATTTTTTGTAAGTGTGAAGAATGTCTGTTTTGGTGAGTAATCATCTGTAGTGCACCTCCAATGTCTTTTCCTCCTTTGTAGGTTATTTTTTCGATGAATTTCCTAAAATAAAAGTCCCTATGTGGTAGACTTGCTATTTTCAGAAAGCTGGCTTCTGGAAGTTGGATTGATGTGTAATGAATTTTTTTGATATGGGTTTTTTTCTCAATATCACCCGTTTGAAATTTTAGGTTCGCCCACTCTAAACACTAGGAGTTTTTAAAATTTTAATTTTTTGACCTAGCAGTGCTTCTGGATGCGGCACCCATTAATGGACCTCAAAATTGCAGGTCTAGTTTTCTCCTCCATTTTTTTTAAAAATTATATTTTTGATGTGGGTTTTTTCTTTTGATGCTTCACGTGTAATTCTACTTCGTATCACCCAACAGTTTGACGGGAAATCCCACTTCTTTCTTCGTTAAGCTGGAAAGGAGATTTCTTTGTTGTGGATGCTTTGTCATATGAGAGGAGAGTTTGAGGATATGTTTTTGATGGTCTTGGATAGATGAACACATAAAAAGAAATGGTTTGTCAATCCATGCACCAGTTTGCAAGATATCTTCAAATCTTTGTTTTATGAGAATGGGGATTTCCACTGTTCTTTTTCTCGGTTCTCCATTTCTTTTTATTATCACAATTAATTATTCTTCTAAGAATTATATTCCATCATGGAGTGAAGGATAATATGCTGTGATGGAGTTGGTGCAAGCGTTGGAAATGGTGGAATGAGGTGTTCTCTGCAACATTTCTTCTGGCAGTGAGAAGCAACGAGAAGCAACAAGAAACAACCAACAGTTAGATTTTTTTTTAAATTTTTGAGTTGGAGTTGGAGTTGGGATTTTTTTGTTCCCTGATGTCTTTGACTTTAGGGATGTGAGGGACATCAATTTCCATGATGAGAAAGAGAATGACACATAGCGGTGATCCAACGGTAGGGAATGAGTGCTCTAAAATTAACTTTAAAGCACCGAGGGGCTGGAAGCGAGTCACATGGGTGACCAAAAGTCTCCCCATAGGGGATGGGTACATTTTTCATGTTTTATGTCCATGAAGTTAGGGATATGAGGGACATAAAATTCCATGGTGGTCCTAGAGCTGACATGTGGTGCTTGATCTAATGACAGGGAATAAATACTCCAAAAATGCACCTGGGGGCTAAACTGTCAAGTATGGAAGTCACATGGGGGTTGGCCACATTTTTACAAGGTTGGTGTACCTAACCTCATGGAGGTTGGGGACATGAAATCCCACTAGGATCTTGGTGCTGACATGTGTCATCCCGAAAATTGACTAACTCCTAAATCGCCTTTGAGATGACAACTTAGAACGATGATAACTTGAGCTCCTGATGTAATTTCTTGGTAAATGGTTATATGATCCTAAATGGAAATGGAATTTTTAATCTAATGGTTGGGGTCTCATGTCTTGATTCATCCATTTTATACCTTAAAAAGAGGCATCCACTTATTCCTAAGAAAAACTACTTGCAAATCCTATGCACTAAGGTGTTGTGAAAAATATGATTTCACCATAATGTATGTCTTGGAACCCTATTTCTGTAGATGTTTCATTTTACATTTAACTCCATCTATAACTCTCAAAATCACCTTTAGAAGCTCAACGGTTGTTTTGGCCTGTGCACTGACTAGACCTATGAGCCCTAATCTAGTGATACTCCCCCAACTTCTCCCAGACCTTGGAATATCTTCCTGAACCATCTCTATGATGTCCCAAGACCTTAGGATCACCTCCACATCCACTTAGGCTGTTTTTCTTTACTCAGTGAGCTTTCTCTAGCTCTTGGAAGGCCAGTAATAGCCCTTCCCACAACTTCCCACAACTTTGCAAATGAACTCCTAAAATCACCTAGGGGGAATGAATGGAATTTCTTAAATCACCTAGGGGAATGGTATAACATTATTTGGGAGGTCATTTGGACTTATTGGAAAGATATGGGGTGTCTTGGAGTGATAAACTTGAAAATTTTGGAACAAGGGTATAATTATCATGCTCAGAAATTGTCAATTTCCCTGTTGCACATTTACACGACAACACTAATCAAACCATACTCATTATGTTCTAAGAAAGGATGCAAAATCTATGGAATGGGGTAAGAAAATTTAAGAACCCCAAAGCTTTATGCAAAACCAATCAATGGACCATCAGATAAGAAGTAAACAAGGATTCCTATTTTTCATACATTAACCCTGAAGCAAACAAGAAAACTTAAAAAATTTAATTACCCTCTATTCTTGAAAGCTTAAATAAGTGAGCCTAATAATAATCTAAGTAATCAGTTTGTGATTTAAGAGAATGGGAGCCCACCATTAATGGCTTCAAGGCCAATGGTTCTTCCCATTTACGCTATGGTGTGTATATGTTGCAATGGATAAAACAAATAGCTAAATAAAATGAAATAAAACTCCTAATCCTAGCAATAATACTATATTTTTTGTTAGAGGGAAGAATTATTCTTGTAAAT
This sequence comes from Taxus chinensis, assembly GCA_019776745.2. NCBI lineage: Eukaryota > Viridiplantae > Streptophyta > Pinopsida > Cupressales > Taxaceae > Taxus > Taxus chinensis. The sequence goes on along the minus strand of CM034153.1, from coordinate 564,618,447 downwards.
GAGAGGGGGGGAGTGGGCTATTTATAGTTTTCCATTTGGGAAAGTGGAGGAATTTTGGTGCATGTGGGACTAAAGGATAAGCCAAAAAGTTGATTATGGAGTCAAAGTAAGATTTGACTAGGTTTAGAAGAAGTTAATTAGGGTTAGGACTAGTTAAAATAGATTAGGCTAGTTAATCTTGTTTAGAGAGGAGTTAGGGTTTTGAGAGAGTTTTGAGAGGTCTAATCAATCTAATGAAGTGGATTGATAGTCTAGAAAGCCAACATAAGTAGTATAGAAGGTAATAAGAAGAGGATTTAGCCAAGAAGAGCCTTATATTAGCCTATTTAATTGACTTATAAGAGGAATACGACCGAAAAAGTTTCATAAGAGGTGATTCAGATAGGTCTAATTGATGGTATGTCATCAATTTGTAAGAAGGAGAATAATTAGTGCAATATTAAGAATACTAGTGCTTTGATCAAACTACAAGTGTTTACATTCGCCCCTCTTTGGGGTGACATAAGCTACGTTACTTCAACAAAAGTAGACAAACATAAGTGAGTAGAAATTTTTTAAAGGGGTAGAGGAAAAATTAGTTAGCTTAAGGGATGCCCCCTTGAGGGTCGATGGGGTGATAGAAGAACTCGATCAACAATCAAAAATAGAAAAAAAGGGAAGAAAAGTGTGAAGGGAAGTTTAGAGAACATCAAGAAAGAGGTATATTGAGCTACCCACAAACCAATGCAAACAATTTTTAATCATCATTTTTCTTAGAATCCTCATCATTGGCACTTATTACAATGCAAGAATATGGTGGAAGCATAAAATGACATGAAAATCCAAAATACAACCAATTGTACCTTGTTAAAACAACTCCATGCAACATATAAACATGCAATGCAATATGAGAAGTAAAAGAACTTAGCTAATAGGGAAATAAATAAAATCACACAAACTCAAACCAATAATGTTCAAGATAGTTACTCAAATAATTTGTTATCGAGATGTAGTCCCAAATGTTTTGATAAATGACAAGCATTTTAAAATGACGCCCCAATAAATTTTTTTATGTAAGGGAAATGATGGAGGACACTTGGGTCCAATGGAAAAACAATGTGCATGATGAAAACAATACTAGGTAATTGATAGTGCCCCAGAGTACAGACGAAGTAAGCATTGTAGCTTTTGTAAAATGATTCTATAGGTAGGTGATTTACGAGTCGTTGTTTCAAAATATGTGAAAATGTCATCAAGATACGAGATGAGTGCCATGCGAGAGACATAAATTTCAGCTGTAAATGAGCCTTTTACCAATTTTAGTCCATTTTCAAAGTTTTATGATATTTTTGGCTCTTTTGAATGGTTTTATAGTTTTTAAATTTTTGATTGGTCAAAGGAATTTAGGAAATGGAAGGTTGCCTAAAAGCATGCAAAAATTCCCCAAGGAAAAGATAATTGGTGTCGGGTAGCCAAAAAATGCCCCAGTGAGAAGACAAACGGGCCAACAATAATTATTTAAATATAATCATGGCGCTAGATAAAAATAGAAGACAAGAAGTGCCTGGAAATATCTATAAATTCCCTAGGGTGAAGAGATAAGCACTAGGTGGAAAATAGTTCCTGAGGGTGATTGATACGATATCATATGTTTTTTACATGAGATAATTTGGTATATATTAGTATTTGGGATGATAATAGATGATATTGGTGGATGGGGGATAGATTTGTGATCATGTGCGACCCCTCTTATCCCCATTGATGATACGATATGTGATTATTAGCTTAATATACATGCATGATGTAAAACTTAGCATTATTTTTATATATGATGTAGTAGATGATGTTATATGTGATGAATGATAAATGATAGATGTGATAATAACAGATGTGTAATAAACAAACACACAAGAAAAAGCTAACAAAACTAAACAAATATACAACCAAAACTATATAAACCGACAACTAAAAGCAATTTAATCATTTCCTTTTTTTGTGGGACAACAATGATATATTTTATGATGTTTTTGGGTTACCTAGAAAGATATGTTTTCAAGGCTACTGTTCACATTGTTTTTGAGGTTTTCTCAAGAAAATGTTACAACGTTGGTGTAGTTTTGTCCCTAGAAGGGGGATTTTCTGAATGTTTAGATTTTTGTGTATCCTTTTTTCGAATGTTTAGATTTTTGTGTTTTCCTTTTCTAAATGTTTAGATTTTTATTTTTTCTTTTTTTGAATGTTTAGATTTTTGTGTTTTCTTTTTCTAAAATTTTATATTTTTGTGTTTTCTTTTTCTATGTTTAGATCTTTGTGTTTTCTAAGGTCATGCTTTGAACGCAATGTACAATGAAAAAGAAGTGTGGATGCCCCCAGTGTGATGTGGGAATATACAAATGGAAGAATTACACGTGCATATGTACAAGAAAGTGGAATGTGAAGGTGCCTACCAATGTTAGATAGAAATATTCAAAGGTACATCCTTCATGCAGATATAAGAGCAAAAAATCTAGATCACAACTTGGCGAAGATGAATTCGATAGGGTTCCTAGACCTAGCCAAGGAAGTTACTTCTAGAAAGTAGTGAGGGTTACCCATCCTGATGCAAGAGTAACTTGTGATAGGAGAAATCCTCCTTGAGTGTCAGAAACTGGTTTTCACCAAAAGACCTACCCACTGCGCCACAATTGCATGGTTTTCACATGTGGACGACCTATTTTTTCTTTACTATTTTCTCAAATTTCTCATGTTTTGCTTGTTTTTTCCTTTATTTTTTGACTTTTTAGTTCTTTTATGATATTCTCATCATGCTTAAGCTTAGAACCACTTGAGATGCGTGGAATTCATAGGTTCTGGAATCTCTTCACCATCTAAATATGCCCATTAATAAGCTCCTGATCCATACTTGACAACCACCACATAAGGCCCTAGCCAGTTGGCCTCAAACTTACCTTTCTTTTCTATGTCTTTGATGATATTCTTCTGATTTTATTTCAACACTAGATCACTATTTATGTGAAATTACAACACCCCCTGAATGGCCTTAGATTTGCGTGGGGCATCCAATGTAATCTGCACAACATGGGACCATCTCTCAAGATGTGGGACTTGTGAACTTGAGAAGATCCTCTAGAGAAAGCCAACTTCTTCTTCCTAAACTACCTGCCACAAGATACTCTAATGTAGGAAAACTATCTAATCCTAATGTAACTTTCCAAGGGACCAGAGAGAGAGAGTGCATGAAAATAGAGCCTACACTAAAGCGGTGATACACTAGAAAAGGAAGGTCCTGGTCACAAATCCAACTACCTGAAATAGAGAGAGGTGAGCAATGGAGAGGATGGACAAGATGCATCACAGACCAAAAATAAATTTCACACAGAACACCACTTCAACCCATTAAACACAGCTCCCAAAACCTACAATAGACATCAAAGATATGCACAGTATACCCTGCAATGATGAGAGGCAAGAAGAGATAATAAAATAAGCAAAGTATGGCCAAAATGCATCACAAAACAAATTTTCTTTCTCCATGAGTTCACACAGTATATCATTAGTGGGCAAGAGGTAATAAAACACCATTACAAAGCTATGAGAGGAGGCTTAAGCTCCACATTCAACCCTAGGGGAGAAAGAGAGAGGGGGTAGGAGAGAAAAGATGACTAACCCTTTTAGAAAAATGCCCCTCTTTACAATATATTAGAAGAATGAGAGAGAAAGGAGGGAAGAATTTGAATCCTGCTTCAACCACCCCAAAAGAGCATTGAATTCACCTACAACAATGATGGGTCTTACTACAAAACCCATGCCTCCATTAATGTTCCTTTTTAGGAAATAAAGGAAGCCCATACTTCATTATGGTCATAGGTAAGAATCTTAAAAACCTGTAGTTGAGTAGCAGACGTTGAGATATTTCTGAAAAGTCCTCTCTTTCTCAAATTTGAGCTTCTAGTTAAAAGTTATGGCCATCTGAAGGTCAAGGTTGGGCATTCAATGCGGGTTCTCACAATCTTTTAAAAGATTTGAGCATTTAAAATTCTTGGTGGGCTTCATGATTCATCCTACATTGAATTGACCTACCACCAATATTTTAAAATCTGCTTTGGGTTTGGAGTCTATCTGTGTAAGATCCACGTGGAAGCCCCACGCATTCATAAGATTTTTGTTGCCTTTCAGGGTCTTGGAAATGTAATGTGTAGACACTTGGCACTGTCTGCAAGCCTACTACTCAAATTTCTTTGTGTTTTGGATAAGTCCCTTCTATTTAGGAGAAACTATATTGGACCCTAGACACATGGAGAGTATACACACATTTGGGGACCCACTTTTGGATTTTACCTTTGAAGTTGTGCTGAAGAGACACGTGGAGGATTCCGCTGGCTCTTAGACTTTTCTATGGCCAGTGCAAATTTCTCGGGCCCTGACCACGTGGAGGACCTGCGCTCTTTTGGGGACTGCCTTTGGATTTTACCATTGAAGTTTCACCGATGAGGCACATTGAGGCTTCTGCTGACTCTTAGAATTTTCAATGGCCAGTGCAAATTTATCGGGCTCTGACCATCTGGAGAGTATACGCTCGTTTGGGGACCCCACTTTTTGTCATCATACCAAAAGTGCGCCGAAGAGACATGTGGAGGATTCCGCTGGCTCTTTTTCTTTGCTTCAACTTTTCAATGGTCGGTTTTGCCTTTATTGGGCTCTGGACACGTGGAGAGAATGCACTCATTTAAGGACCCCACTTTTTTCATACCTTTTGAAGGTGCACTGAGCTGACACGTGGCATCTTCTACAATTCCATTACTTTTCTTGGATTCCACTCACTCTGGGCTTGATTTTGACTTACTGAGTTAGCCTTTCTTTGATTTTTCAACTGTCCGTTCCCCCAAGATCCCTGAAAATGTGAAGTTTGAAAAATTCAAGCCTTTCTTTGCTTTTTCACTTGAGCTTTGGTCTCCTTCAACATTTTCGTTGGACATTCATTTTCTCACCTTCCATTGGCATTTACGAGCCTGCTTGTAACCTGGATTTTGGGATCAAATGTGAGCTCGCATGACTGAACCAACCTTTCCATTTCTCTTGTGCAAGGTCTTATCTGATCAATTTTTCCTGAGGGGAAAATTTGGATAACAATCACCTACATCAAATTCATGATAAATGATCCATTTGTTATATCCTCTTGATACATTATTTTGGTAGACCTTGAGGTGATTAAGCGCTGCTATACAATTTTCATCCAATAGCTCTAGCTCTGGTAGCCAAACTACTCTATAGTCTTGATCTTTATCAAGATAATATTATAGAGATATTATCAGGGAGGGAAGCTCCACTTCCAAGGGTATGATGGCTTCAATGCCATAAACTAGGGAATATGGGGTTGCACTAGTACGAGTGCGGATGGAAGTTTGATAGGCCCAAAGGGTGGGATGTATTTGTAAGTGCCAATTACGACCAGTCTTACTTACCATTTTTTCCATGATTCGTACAAGGGTTTTATTGGCAGCTTTGGCTTGTCCATTACCTTAGGGGTAATAGGGGGTAGACAACTTGAGTTGAACATGGAAACACTGACACAATGTCTTAATCATTTTGTTCTTGAAGGATTTACCATTATCAATGCAAATAGTGGAAGGGATACCATAATGACAAATGAGATGGTTCATGATGAAATTGGAAATTTGTACACCAGTGACATAAGTGAGAGGCACAACCTTTACCCATTTATTAAAATACTCGGTGGTAGTGATAATGTGGGTATGGCCATCTAAAGAAGAAGGATGGAGCTTCCTTATGAGATCCAGGCCCCATTTAGAAAATGACCTAGGTGTTGCGATAAGCTGCAAAGCCTATGTTGATGTATGTATCAAGTTCCCATAATTTTGGCATAACTCACATTTCTTGAAAAAATCACAACAATTTGCTTCCATGGTGGGCCAATAATAACCTACCCTTAAGAGCTTCTTAGCCAAGACCATACTGCTAGTATGTGCTCCACAAATACCACCATGAACTTCCTTAATAACATGGAATGAGTTAGTAACATCCAAACAGCGAAGTAGATTCTTGTCATAACCATGATGATAAAGGGTGCCTCTTAGGAGGGTATAACGTGTTATATAATGGATAAGGGTTTTTTTTCTCAGAATGGGTAATGTTTGAGGGAAATTTTCCATCTTGTTGGTATCAGAAGATAGGGTCATACCAAGGGGATAATGGACCAACAATCTCAGATGCCAAACAAGATTCCGACATGTCGTATATGGGTATTTGTAAATTATATACAAAGAAAGGCATCTCACTCTCCTCAGGTGGAATGCGTAAGATAGATCCAATTATAGCCATAACATCTGCTGACCTATTATGTGATCCTGGTTTTTGCTCAAAGATAATCTGTGTAAAATATTCTTTCAGGGTTTAAACTAATTTTTTGTATGGAATTAGCTTCTCATCTTTAATCTTGTAATCATCATTAAATTTATTAATAATGAGTTGGGAGTCTCCAATAACTCACAACTGTCTGATATTCCAAGTAAGAGCTAGCTTGAGACTATCAATGAGTTCCTCATACTCCGCAATGTTATTAGTTTAGGGGAATCCCAAACAGAATGCCCTTGGGATAACCTCACTTGTAGAAATCTTATCTGGGTGAAGATATATATATATATATATATATATATATATATATATATATATTAGAGAGAGAGAGAGAGAGAGAGAGAGAGAGAGGGCTCCCTCTACTCTATATAGGTCCTACTTACTTTTCAAGTGAGACACTATATACAAAACTCTTATGGACATGACTACCATCTCGGGGTGACCAATGTTGAGATAATAGAGAGGGTCCTAGGGAAGTTGAATTTTCAAGTCTTCAATATATAGATAGGGGGCTCTGACCCCTAGATATCTATCTGATATGCTCGGGAGGCCCCCCTTCTATATAGATGAGGATCCCCCTCTATTCTATATGGGAGATAAGTCCATCTATCTATATCTGACAGGGATAGGGAGTTATAGCCATAGGCCTACAATCAATTCTAGACCTGGCTCTTGATTTATTGATCAACAAACAACCTATCCTTATCTCCATAGTTAGTCTAGTTAGTTAAGAACTCAACACCTACTAGATATGAATAGATGGCCCCCTATCTATAGGCATAGATAAGGACGCCCTAAAAAGGATAATCTTATCCCTTGAACTTCTCCTTCCTCTAATCCAATATGATCTAATAGGATATAATTTGATCACACAACGACTAATATAGAGGGTCCCTAATTGAATGGGGAGGTGGCCCATATCATATCTATCTAACGCTATCCATCTATCTACCTTTGGATTGGGGGGTTGGATCCCCATACCCCTAGTTATGGGATATGTTGTTATGGGATGCCTATCCTTTATAGTCCCATAGTTTAGTAGGCATTCCCCTATCCATATATGGGGCCACAGGGTAGAATTCTCCTAATGCCTACTGTATGTACCAGATCACCCTATATAGAAGATGTAAGTGATCACAGTGGGGGAAAGTTGTGGAGGAAAAGGTGGACATGAGGGGGTATATATATATATATATAGAATGATATATACTCATTGTTTAGCCGGTTTTGGATAAATTATCGAGTAACCGTGCCTGTCCATTGAAAATTTGACTTGACCCAAGGGCATAAATGACTTGACCCCCCTATCTATATATTTTCTAAGTTGATCCATCGACGAGTTGAAAGGAATCCTAGTTGGATCGAATCCCAATAGTAGCCCATCTAATAGTGGTGATCGAATCCCACTAACAGTTGGAATCCATCTCCCTTTAGTTGGGTATTTATCGAGTATGTACATTTGTGTGTTATCAACATGGATTAACCTGGGTAGATCTCTGGGCTGCCCTACTATCATCCATTGGCTCAAATCCAACATGAGAGCGAATCAACCTAGATAGGGATGCCATAACTATACTATTTAGAGGGGAGGGGAGGGTTGGATTTACCTAGAGAATATATATATATAGGGTGGGTAGGTGCCATCTAGATAATTTTTGGCTGGTCTTAAGAACATTTGGCTCGACCTATGACCTATTTATTGATAGGTCGAGTTGCTCTCCCCATATCTATAGAGGGGGTAGGAAGGATCCATAGTTCAGTTAGTGGACCTTCTCCCCATATCTATAGAGGGGGTAGGAAGGAGCCTATAGATATAGGGGTGATGGCGTCCCATTATCGGTACCCTCTCCTACCGAATAAATAGGTCAAATAAAGGAAATTAGATCTACATAGTCTATATAGAAAGAGTGCCCTCTAACTATGTCTACCCATTAATCGATTGAGAAAACAATTATATATAGAGGGGGTGGCTCCCAGTTGGCCATATAGATATATAGGATGCAACATATAGATATATAGGGCCAATATCCACTCCAATCAATAGGTTGGTCTACCTACCTCCCTATATAGACAAGGGTACAGGGTCCCTCTTCCCACACCAATCAATGTCCTGGTCAAGTGATCTTAAGAGTCCTCTCCTCATCACCATATGGATATATAGGGTGATAAATATAACTAGAACTAGAACTATCGATGACCTATCCCCTAGATGAGCTAATATATATATATAGTATGACATCAAGCTATATATAGATAGGGGTGCCATATATATAGGGTGCCTGACCAAATAGACTATGAGATTTAGATATAAGCCCTCCCCCTCTAGATATAGCCCTACCCTAAACTATTTATGGGATATGGGGAGGTGAGGGAGTACCCGTATCTATCTAGGGGGACCTCCCCCTCCCATGAATCAAATAAAATCAATATTACAGGGCTAGGCCACTTCACCCTATATAAACAAAAGGGAGGGATCATGGCCACCCAAGGCCACATATATATCTCTCACTATATCAATATATATCTATGCAGTGGATCCCCTTTCTCTCTATCTATTGCATCTAGCTATAGGGGAGGAGGGCGAATCGAGGGAGTGAGAATAAATCTCTGCTCTATGGTGGTGATGGGGGTGTAGAGATGATATGCCCAAAGTGTGGGTGCAAAGTGGAATCAATGGTATATGGAGTCTCCTCTCTATCTGATCATGGCGTGAGGGGGAAATTATCTATATAGGGGAGTGAGATATAGATATATGTGCTTCCATATCTGGAGGCTCAAGCCCCTCTCTGTCTCTATCTATGGAGGAGCCCAAACTTTTGGTCAACTCATTAGGGGGTGGGAGAGTCTATAGAGTAGGGGTAGGGGAGATGGGTTGGGGGTCAAGATCCTTCCTATATGTTTTGAGCACTTTCTATCTCTTGGCCTGGTTCTATAACGTATATAATAGAAGGGCCCGTTTTCCCTCTACCTATATGAGTTATCTATAGAGGGGAGCCGAGCCCATATCTATATCTTGGAGAGGAGAAGATAGAGATGGGATTTTTTATGAGGGCATATAAAATATAGATCTTTGAGTTTCCCCCCAAGATCTCTATTTGTAAAAAGGGTCTAATCAGACGAGAAGAGTCTACCCCTGATCGAGAGAATAGTCTACTGCCAAATCTAAACTTTAAGGGAGACCAGTGTTCCCCCCCTTCCCTCTCTATATTGGCTATTGGCGAGTCTCATCTGCTGATTTGAAGTCTTGTTTACGGAGAGAGAGAGTAGAATAGAAAAAATGACATTGCAATAAACAACATGGCAACAATCCATGCTATGGCCAACTAAACTCCATATAGTATAGGAATTTTATAGATATGGTAGGGCGACATAGACTCTATAGATATGGTGACCCCCCCTCCCCTATCCATATATTCAATCATTGGCCTACCTAGATTCATGATGCCTATATAGATATAGGGGGTGGCCCTCCACTTCTGTATATTAGTAATGCCTATATAGACATAGGGGGTGGTCGTATTGATGCCTATTTAGATGTAGGGGTGGTTGTGGTCATTCATGTATGCTGCCGAGATAGAAATGGTGATCGATGATAATATAATCATCTCCATCCATTAGAACTGGAACTATATTCATTTGTTAGTCCATATGGATATATAGGCTATTTGTCATCATCTCTATCTCTCAATCGAGCGACCCCACCCCACCCCATAATAGAGTCGAGTCGAGCCTAGATAGAGGGGGTCGTCATATCTATATATAGTGTGAGTTCTCTATATAGGGTAGTTCTAGGGCCATTGCCTACCATATAGATAAGAAAAGGTCAAGGTTGAGACCATCCCCCTCCATATTATTAGATAGGGGCCCTCTATTTAGATAGAGATATATAGGGTTGCAATCCATATGGAAACCCCCATCCATGTATAGATTGAGATTAGATTCTAGATATGGACCTATATATCTATATCAAATACTCTATAAAAATGGGGGCGACTCTCTATAGTCCTCGACTGATGAAGGGCCACCCTATAGATCTATACGGTGGTAGGCCTGTCTATATATGGGGAGGATCTATAAAGAAATGGGGGGAAAATACCAACCACTAGGAGAACATACCATACTAACTAACAACATCCATATCTCTCGATGGCTGATATATGGGTGCTTCCTAGATAGATGTATGGGCCTCCATTGATAAAGTAGGGAGATCCCTCTCTCTATATGAACAACTAAGATATCTCGAAAGGATATATAGTTGAGTTGTAATACACCTTACGTTACCTTACCTCACCTTTCGGGTATCGACTTATGGATAAAGAGGGGGGCTAGCTACCACCATATCTCTATATGGAAAGAACATTTAGGGTAGGGCTAGGGTGAATGGTGACCCCAGGTCGAGCCACCCGAATGAGAAACTAGGCCAGATGGAGATGGCATAATATAGAGAGTTGGTGGCCTACTCTCTATTCGATCTCGACCAATGCCCTTTCAGGCCTCCTCCCCAGATGGATAATTTAAATAAAGAGGGGTGAGTGTAGCGAACCACTAAATTTATTCATCAAACCCCCACACCATAATCTATACATGGTTGGTCCAATTGATATTTGTATTCTATATGATATGCCCTAACCCTATATATTGATATGGAAAACATAACATTGTGTACAAACATTGCAATGTTTGTAAAAAAATTGCATACAAACATTGTAAAGCTAAGAAATGTTATTCAAACAGTGCTTGCGTTTGTCAAAAAAATGTTTGTTTGTTATGGCGATAGATCGAGGAGGCACTCCCCTATTCTAACCCCCCCTCTATATGGATTAGATAGCCAGGAGGAAAGCTTAGAACTGAACCAATGGAATCTTCCATATCATATCTATAGAGAGGGGCGATCCCCCTACCCCTATATATATGAGCTAAGAGAACCCATATAGAATCTATAGAAAAGGGGAGGGGATTCTCCCCTCTCCCTCTTTCTATCTATATTCATCCCTATCTATCTAATCTATATATCTCCCTATCTATATATCTTATTCGACGCCATACGGTTCTCTTTCATCGGCTATAATAAGTTAGGTGGTTTGTCATCTCGCTATAATATATATATATATATATATATATATATTATAGGGGGGTCGATAAAGAAAGATAAGGGTGGGGGAGTCCCAAGACCACCATATAGATAACTACAGAATAATCCGAAGAATAGAATCATCTGGCCACACACACACACACACACACACACACACACACACATAGGGGCACATATAGATACAAAAGGGCCAAAGAATAGAATCATTCGGTAGTTATAGCTATGCATGGTGGGTGCCTATCTATCTATCTATCTATCTATCTATCTATCTATCTATCTATCTATATATAGGATAGGGGTTCGATAGGGTGAATTGAGCGAATAATGATGAACTGGGGGTATTTGAAGTCTCTAGTCCCTAGTCTCTAGTCTCTTGTCATACTACATGAGTTCGGGAAGGCACCCACCCTACTTTAGATAGGAACTCTACCCCCTCTATCCATATGGGGTCTAGCCCTATCTAGATATGGGGGACTCCCCCACCCCTATATTCTATATGGGGATGGGGAAAGACTATATAGCCTAGACACCTAACTATCGACTATTCATATAGCCCCCTATCTATATAGGTAGGCCCCTATCTATATAGGCAAGCCCATATGTTGAGTTCTACCCCCACTCATTTAGATAGGGCCCTATGGCCATAGCTTAATTTCCCTTGCTTGACCTCCCCTTATCCTATATTACATAAAAAAATAGATGTGCCCCAATCTATAGATGGGTATGGGTATGGGGCACTCGCCATAGACATATATAGGGGATTTAGCTTATATAATAGTGGGACATATATAAATATGGGGCCCCCTCTCTCTATATGGTATGGGGAACTCCCCCACCCCTACCCTATATAATAGAGGGAGAATATCATCCTACTCGAATCACATTTTTTCTTATAGTCTAGAGAACTACCGACCCGAGGGTGTTCTAGACTCTAGTTAACCCATATCCATATAGTTCAGATAGGGGTCGCCATATATCTATATAGGGTGTCGACTATGACTATAGAGAGTCTCCTTCGATCTCTCAATCCCCTATTTATATATGGCTCTCCTACCCTCTCTATATATCTTCCCTCTTCCCCATTCTCCATAGAGATATTATAGATATAGAACTGGAGTACCTCCATATAGAGAGTATAGAGGGGTTTGAGTCCCTTGATCCCAATACCCCCTATCTAGATATGGGCCCTGAACTCTCTATATCTATCTGGGGCCCTCTCTATATCTTGGTGCCGAATCTATATCTAGAATAGAATGGAATAGAATATAGCTACTAGTCAGTCGGGTCCATATCTATCTATCTATATAGGGGAGGGCCCAAATGACCTATATGCTCTACTAACTACTAACTACCGACTATTAAATCTATATGGAATCTATTATAGAGTATAGAATAGGTATGGCACCCCACATATGAAATGAGGGAAGTGGGGAATCTTCACTATGGTTTCACCCCCCAGATAGAGATATAGTCAAGTGCCCCCCCACCCCACCATGTCTAGATGGGATAGTGATAGGGGGCACCATATAGTTAGATAGGTTTGAGAGAGGTTCTTTTGGATCCTGAAGAGTTCTATCACTCACACCTCGGCCACCTTCCTCCTGTCCCTAAACTATCTATTGAGTACCACATATATCTTCTATTGTACATGATACAATTGATGACTGATATCACATACCCATCCATTTAGGTTGGGGTTGGGCACTTTTGGGGAGGGGCACGTAAATATGACTCTCCATAGCTCCTCTACATCTATCCCCTATCTATATCTAGGTCAGCTCTATCTAATCTGAACTAGGGGGATGCCCCACCCCAATATAGAGTTTAGATAGGGGACTTTAGAGACAAACCATTGCCATATAGAGATATAGGGAACCTATTCCTATATAGATAGGGGGAGGGGTGGTCAAGGGACCTCGAAATCAAAAATCTAGCCCTATCTATATTATATATGGGGGCGACCACCATCTACTCCTAAGTAGAGCCGCCTACAGATCTATTTAGAGTCTAGTTTGGTCTACCAAGTGCTAGTCCTCAGTGGTGCCCCATCCATATATTTGTCTAGGGAAACAAACTCATATGTCTATATAGGGACTACCACCATATATAGATGGGTGCCCTATACCATACCATACCATACCATACCATACCATACCATACCATACCATACCATACCATACCATACCATACCATACCATACCATACCATATATATATATGACCTCGACTATATGGAGTTTAGTTGGCCTTGACACCCATATCTCTATAGATGGGGTTGGGAAAAATCTCATCTGGGAGAGGAGGTCGAGGAGGATATCTAATCTATATTTTGAGTGGGGTCCCACCCCAAAACTCTAGATAGCAATATGAGGGGACTCAATTTCCAGATAGGACTCTAGGTCCCTAGAGTTCTATATGGAAAGGGGGACCCCTTTGAGATCCCTCGGTGAGGGAGTAACAGATGGAACCCTATCCAATGATTGCCTCTATATAGAAGGGGTTGGAGTCTAGAGCCTATAGTTCTATCAGGCGTCTTAAGAGAAGAGAATATCTCTCAAGATGAGATCTATCTATAGTTTGGGGTTATGGCCTGGGCCGCACTCGATGAATTATAGCTATTTGTTGTTTCGAAAAAAAAACACAAACGTTAACATTGTTTGAAAAATAACTAACATTGTGTAAAAACATTGAGATCTTGTTTGTGTATAGGCCCTCAATGTTTGTAATGTTTGTACAAACATTGAGGACCCAATGTACATAATGTTTGCACACAATGTTTGCAAAAAATGTTTGGCGACACTTCCTTGAACAATCCTTGTATGACAGGAGGAGGAAACTATAACTTGTACACAATGTTTGTCAGAACTCCCCCGACCAATTCATGCACGACAGGGGGAGGTAGCTATATCTTGTACACAATGTTCATTATCTGTCAAACAATGTTTGTACACAATGTTTTCAATGTTTGTAATGTTTTCATAGAATGTCGGTACCCCCGACACCTTGCTGTTTGTTCTAGTGATCGACCTATATAACAATGACACCGTGCTATATATAGATAGTGATAGTGTCCCTCAACTTCCTTTCCCTTTGATAGGGGATGGGCTTAGTCAAGTGCTGACTACTGACTAGACTCTATATAGCCTCCCTCGATTGTTAGTTTGTTGGCTAGATTTTCTGCATAGCACAAAACCTAGGCATTCATGAGATATATAGATAGTGATAGTGTCCCTCAACTTCCTTTCCCTTTGATAGGGGATGGGCTTAGTCAAGTGCCGACTACTGACTAGACTCTATATAGCCTCCCTCGATTGTTAGTTTGTTGGCTAGATTTTCTGCATAGCACAAAACCTAGGCATTCATGAGATAAATCTCCCTCATTTAACCGGTGAGGCTCCCGTGTAAGATTTTTCAATTTAAGTATGCTAATATCTAAATGGGGTTTTACTTTAACTACTTAGTTCATGAACCATAACTGAATAATTCTGTAGCAAGTAAGCAGCTATTTAAAGAAAGGAAAATTTATAGAAGAAGGTAATTACATAAACACATAGAAGAAATGGGGAAGATGTGCATACCAATCAGTAGATGGTAGAGCTGATTGCATGCACATAGAAGAATCCAATATATATAAACACAAAATTCTAAAACAAAGGAAGCTCTAGATCCAGATCTAAAATAACAAAATTTTTATTAAGAGATCTAAGATTAAAAACAAGAAACACAGTACACCGTGAAACAAAGTTCTCTGGAAACCTGCTCCTTTGTAATCCTTTGCTCCAAGTGGCTCTCAGGGGTTCAACACAAAGTCTAGAACACAAGATTGCTGCTTACAAATTTTGATCCTTAATCTGAATGTTCTTCCTCTAATTATAGAATGCAAAGGGGCAATTACAAGTTGTAAGCTTTAGTTGAATTGACAAATGTGGAAGTTGGAGGAAAGAAACAACTGGCAATCTCCATCCTGGAATTCCTCTTTGCATGACATGTATGATTTGTAACTAAAAATAGAACCTTCTATTTTGCATGTCCGCCACCTATCTCCAAGTAGTTGACTTCTTCAAGTAATAGCTTTTAAGCTAATCACTTAAGTTTTATAATTTAATTGATCGCTCAATTACTTTGTCAGAGGAAAGAAAAAGGAAGAGGAAAACTGTAGTCTTGTCCTTTTTCATGTTTGCATGCAACTGATTCTTTTGCCTTTGATTCTCACCAAACTGGATTTGGGAGCATCTGGAAGCAAATCTGGAATTGGAAATGATTGGATCTGGAAACAACAAGCTAGATCTGGAAACAAATGGATTTAGAAATAGCTTGATTTTACCTTCGCCTTGTCTTCTCTTTTATCTTTGAAGCTTTTGTAGTTCTTCTCCAGTACATGCATCAATGTAATGTTTTCCGTAGATAACTCATCATCCTTATTTTTAATTGCATATGAGCAATTAACCTTCTCTGGATGAGTGAAAATTCAATGAAGGCTTCATTTGGAAGATGGGAGCATTTGCACAAGATCTTGGAAGGAATTTTTCACACACTGAATTCTTCACGGGCTGCATTCGAAACAAGAGGATGAAGCCTTTATGTAGGAAGATTTTGGAACTATGAGATCTAGATCTGGATCTGCATATGGATTTGCATTTGCATGTGCATAACAAAATCTGATAACTGGGCTGTGGATGGAAAAGCTGCAACTCGAATAATTCCACTGCTTTTAATTTGCATGCATGAGTGAAGTTTTTCCTGCACGCATGAGTGAAGTCTTTCCTTCTCTGGATCTGTCTATCAATTCAACAAGAAGTTCCGAGTCTAGATCCGTGTCTCCAATATCTATAAATTTAGAAGTGATGCATGACTCCGTTGTGCTTTCTTTTTCATCTTTCCTCGCCATAGCTTTGTTTGAACAATTCTTTTTCTACTTATTTGACTGGAATTCTTCAATACTAGTGTAGATCTGGATATTTCTTCAGATTCAGAGGATATATGCAATGTATTGGACATTGATTAAAGCTCCTTTTCTTTTGTAAAACACATGTAATGAATTACTGCAATTAATCTAGACAAAGATGGCCATCGTAGCATGAATAGTGAATTTTAATTATAAAAATCTGCACTTTTCAAGCCCGCTGCCCCAAAAATTGGTTTTTAATTTACACATAAAGAGAGCATGAATCTTTTCAACAACACTTTAGCACCTGTAACACTTATGCAAACAATTATGTAGACAAAGATTAACCTCCTTTAAAGCATGCGCCAAATTTGGAAGCTTTTAGCCTTATTTCCACCTTGCTTGAGCAAAATCCTTCTTCAAATGGGGCACACTTTTCCTCTTGGCTGCAATTCTTTACCTGTGAATTAAATAATTCACCCATATGGCAACCCATGCTTATATAACCCTCACAATTCTATAATTAATAATTTCCCTTCCTATTCCTGGCAATTAATTAATTAAAAATCATGCTCTTCTCTTTAACTGGTGTGCTAAAATTGTAAGATTAAGGACAACCATCCATTAAATTAAATTTAATTAATTTAATCATCCACTCTTCACTTCACTTAAGCTTCATAGTGTGCTTTGACCATAGCCACTGAAAATAGAATTTAATTTAATCATTTAATACTTTAAAAAGTATTATTTCCTTCTCAAAAGGGGCTGCATTAAATAAATTGAATTTATTTAATTTTGGAATTCTATTTTTAAATTCCTTTTGTCCACTTCCCTTTGTTGACTTTTCCGCAAGCCCGGGTGCTAAAATTGGGTGAATAAATATTAGCAAATATTTATTTTAATGCATTATTATTCACCCAAGGTGGGTCGCACTTTTTGGAATAATAGAATTCTATTTTTAAGAATTTATGACAATGGGATTCTTTACCCTGCAAGGCAGCCGCGGAAATCCCATGATGCACTTAAGTGATTTGAATTTGACAATGGGATTATTTACCTTGCATGACAGACAATAAAATCCCATGATTTCACTTAAGTCACTTTTCTTTTATTTCACGATGGGAATTTTTACCCTGCAAGGCAGGCAATAAATTCCTGCCTGCATGCTGCCTCTAATTTTCCCACTACAGCTTAAGTGAATTTTATATCATGGGAAAAAGTACCTTGCTAGGTAGGTACAAAATTACCACCTTGCTTGCTACTTCTATTTTTCCCATTGCAGCTTAAATCCTTTGTTTTCCAAAAATGCGCCCAACCCCGCAGGGGCTTTTCTGTGCACGAGTTCGCCTTTTCCTAGTGAACCAGACCTCCGATGGTGACTTCCTCTGGGCATAACGTGCGTATATGTTTTCTAGTTGCTCCAGGAAAAAAATAAGGCTTTCCCGGCAAAGGAATTATTCTAGAGAAATTTCACAGAAAACGAAACGTGACAACACAAAAACACGAAAAATTGTAAAAAGTTACAAATAAAGCCCAAAACTTATTCCTAGTTAAAATCCTTCTGGTACAAAGGAATTATGATATGTTTGATTATAACAGAGTTAAAATGGAGCACAAATAGCCTCATATGGGGCTCAAAATAATTAAATACAAATTTCCTGCAGATAAATCCTGATGACAGAATATAACAATTTTGGACATCTGGGTATTTGGAAAAAAAGGCTAATATGGCTCTTTGGGAATATTTTGACGCAATACAAGAATTTTCAGGGAATAAAAACATAAAACGACCCATTATTTTAAAAGTATGAAAATTTTTCGGATAGGGTAGTCGCAGATTTCAGGATGAAATCTGGGTGACACCAGTCGGCTCCTTCTGTGGACATCTTTTTCTCTGTTAGAATGACAAGGGAAAAGATGAGATCCTAGCATCTCTGGTTTTGTATCTTGTCTTTTTGGCATGGGGTCAGACAAATAACCACAACACAAAAAACAAAAACAAAACAAGGAAAAATAAACAAAGTTTTATTTATATACATAAAGGTTTTAAACTACTTTTTCAGTTCCTGAACAACTTTAGATGCTGCCCGTTGAAAGGTAATGGTAACTCAATTCCATCCCGGTAGGCAAGGAAGAAAGTATCCATTCCTTCAGCTCTTTTTATCACGAAGGGCCTTTTCCAGAGTGGATCAAATTTGTCATGTATGCCCTTCGGTTCATGTCTCTTGTCCCACCAGAGTACCCAGTATCTGATCTCAAACTTCCTTTATTTGGCTTTCTTGTCAAATACTCTGGGCAAGTCCTTATCAACTTCTTCTAGTGGTGGGTCATCCTTTCTTCTCTCCATGGTGGGTAAGTTTGCATCAACTTTCTCCATTCCCAGATTTATTTGCTGCATTTCTAAGGAAGAACTATCACCATATTCCTTCTTCTTCTTCAAGTACTGATCATGCTTGTTGAAAGTCTCCACTAAGGAAACTAAACCATTGGGGATTTTGTTACCTTTTGGTTGGACTTCTCCACTATTGTCATCATAACATGGATCAAATTTTTCTGTGACTGTTTGTCGTGGTGGTAATTTACTCCCTTCAACATGCAGACATGCCGATGTTTGTTCAGGGACTCTGGGGTGGTAGACCATCTCCACTTTATAGTTTCCTTATTTGAATATGGACGGTGGTCTATCCGAATTCAATAGTACAGCTGTGATTGCCAAATAATCTACCTTAGAATTTTGATTCGTTGGAATGAATTCAATAGAGAACGCTGTAAAATTGAATGTAGCAGAGAGCACTTTATCTCTGTAATACTCCAACTTATCTCTTTTGTCTTGACTTTGCCCTCGAACCTGATTTACTAGAAGTTTAGCATCTCCTTGAGCTTTGAGGAGTTTTACTCCTTTCTTTTTAGCTTGCTCCATTCCTAACATCAAGGATTCATACTCCACTGCATTATTAGTGTTCTCGAACATCAGCTTGCGGGAGTATGGAAATACCTCATGATCTGGAGATATCAGTAGAGTGCCAACACCTAATCTAATAGAACAACAGGTGCCTTTAAACTCTAGAGTCCAAACTTTCTCTTCTTATTTTACTGGCTCTGGCTTTGGTTGAAGTTCTGGCTCTAGAATGTCTTTATCCATTTCCAAGAAATAGACCCCACGGTCAGATTCCTAAAAAAGAATCTAAGATCTAGGATCCTCAGATTTTGTAACCGTGTACCTGGACTTCTTTTCTGGCTCCAGCTTATGGTTAAGCCCTTTAATAGGAATATGTGCACAAGACTAATCCATCTTTACTTCTCCTCCCAGCGCTTTGCAGAAGTTTCTACTCAGCAACATCCCATAGGAGATAGGAATATCTGCAACTAGAATTGTCATCTTTAATCTTTTATCAGGAAAAGCTGCCAGAACAGCTTGTGCATCTTTGATTTGTCTGATTAAAGGGACTTGTCTCTCCATGGAATAGCACCTTTTTATGGTCATTTTCAGGGTAAGCCCAAGAGCATCTACAACTTTGGCTAGCATGACATTGTCAAAAGCACCCAAATCTAGAATGTAATTGCTTAACTTGAAACCATTAAGCAATAAGGAGACATATAATGGTTCCACTCTTTTAGAATATGGTGAGGATTTAATAACTGTAGTGTTGTTCTGGGCAGGAGTATCCTTGGGATTAGGAAAAAGGCCTTTTGATGTATTGGATTGTCCTGATGATTGTACATATTTGACTAGCCTATTTAACTGCTCAGGAAAAGCTATCAAGTATTCGACTTCTGACATTTGAAATTTAGTTTTCTTGGCATGATCAATAATGTCAAAAGAAGAAATAGATTCAGATACCTGAGCCGCTTTCTATGGTTGAGATGAAGAACTCACATGTTTACTTCCAAGATCTAAGGATGAAGGAAAAGGAATGCCCCTTCTTTGCTCGTCTACTAATGGTTTAGCTTGGAAAGTTTGTGATCTTGTAAGTACTGCATATGCATGACCATGATCATCTTCATGAATTTTCTCATCATCATGTTCAAATTTGTAGTTCAAGTAATTAATGTTGGAGTCACCAGCAGGACCTATAAAATCATCATCCTCATGTAGATCAAGAATTTATGCGCTTGTTACTTGTCCAAGTTAATGTACCAAACTAAGCACAAAAACCCTAAGACAAGATCCGAAGATGTAGATAGAAAGAAAATATGATGTAGATAAGATGGGTGCACACGAGTGATCCTGCAAGGTAGATCTGAGAAACCTGCGAGACACAGGTACTTGATAGAAAAAGACAACGTTAAAAGATATTTGGGTAGACTGCCCAAAAAGCAGGTCTGGGAAGCGATAAGCTCCCTCGACAGATGTCAGTTCACATTTTCAATTAGAAGAAGAAGCATACATGTTAAAAGAATGTAAATAAATGTTTATATTTTCTGATTAAAAGTGACAGATGGAATGTATACAGTAGACAAAAAGCAACAGAAAATAGGAAACTATGAAAACAATGTTGGATTTGTGTTACACAAATTCTTTACCTATCTGCAGGCCAATTGGTGTCAATTGGGAGAATCGGCGTCGATTAGAAAAATCAGCGTCGACTGAGATAAGTTGGCGTCAATTAGAGAAAGTCGGCATCGACTAGGATTGGTAGATGTCAACTAGGGAAAAATTACAGGAAGATTGAGAAACAGACAATGAAAGCTAGATCGTCGATCTCCACTGGATCTGTAGGAGCCGTAGGGATACTAACAAAGCTCCACCTTCGCTGGATGTAGGAACAGAGTCACCAAGAGATCGATGGAGGCTCACGATGTCGATGTGGTAGGAGCAGAGTAATGATACTCCTCTCAGGGATTGATGTGGACAGAATTCACTTTCACTTGATAGATAATGCTCCGACTTGATGCTCAAAACTCTCTGTCATTCTTTCCGTCTCTCTCTCTCTAACCAGAACTGAATTCTAGCCCTATATTTGTAATCAGCACCAACCGAGATGTAATCGGTGCCGCTCTAAAACATCAGCGTCGACCGAGTACCGGTCGGCGTCGATCATGGAACAGACTCCCGAAATGGCCAAAAAAGATGATTTTGGAAGGATGTAAGTGATCCCTCTGACTCAAATACAAGAAATATCTCGCTGCATGATTTGGGGGGAGGAGAAATAGGGGGGATAGATGGATAAAATTGATATGGGAGGTTAGGAATTGATATGGGGTAGATAAACGGTTAAGATATATGTAAAAAGTGTAATTAAATAGTTAATATTTAATTATCTATGGGTAAAACATAATGGGGTGAAATAAAATTAGGATAGATGTTTAAATCAAATATTAAATAATACCCTAAAGGAGAAGTGGTGATATAAACGTGCTCCAAGTTACCCGAGAAGGCAAACGCATGCGGGGGACACTAAATTGGGTAACCAATTTTAGGTGTCTACATTTTGCCCCTTTTTGTTGAGTAACTTGCGATAAGCAAAGTTGCAAGACAAAAACAAGGAGCTGGAAGAAAGGAAGAAAAAGTGATGATGTGATCCCCCTCAAACTAGGGATGGGATAGGCCCCGAAATAGAAACTGATCCCAAGTTTGAAAAAGGTAGATGAAAATGCAGGATGCCCCAGCTAGATGCCTGGAGTATATTTGATAATTAATGACGCACAAAAATAATAAAAAGGCAACAACCTAAGGAACTCACATTGGTAGGGCAGACTAGACGGTCTTCGCATGAGATGACGTTAGTACCTACAGACCCGTGAGTGTAAGGAGGACTACAAAATAGTAGCACCTAAAGAGAGACACATTGGTAGGGACAACTAGACGGTCTGCGAAGCAGACGACGTTAGTGCCTACAGACCCGTTATCTTTAAGCTGCCAAAAATGTGAGTGCCCTATGTACAGGGAACAAACTCAAAATGGGTGAGAATATCGAAAGTATGTGCCAAAAGGAAACACTCAGGGTATAATAATGACTAGATAAATAAGCCAAGCATCAACACTATGGCAAAAAGATTAGGAGATGGAAGAAAGCGAGGTGAAGAAGCAAAAAGTGCAACCAATTGGCAACGATAGCCCTAAATCGACGTCGATCAAGCTAAAGTCAACATTGACTAAATAAATCGGTGACGACCACACAAATTGGTGCCAACCATAAAAATTGGTGCCAACCAAACCAAGCCCATATAAATATGCGAAAGGAAAACATGAACGATTTATTTAGACCGAAGATTGATTTAGATAGAGTCAAAAGCTAATTTTGAGCAACATGGAAGCCCCTGGGAGTAGTCAGAAGCGGAAGAGGACATGACCTAGGGTAAGTGGATCCTCCTTAATCTCATGTACATGTTTACCATTAAATAGCACACTAGAATGCCAGTTTTTAGAGAAAAAGGGAATAAGTGGGAAGTAAGAGTGTTTTTGACATTCTGCCTCCCAATCAGCGTCGATTGGAAAAATTGACACCGATTAACTTCAATCGACGTCGACTAGGTTGGATCGACGCAGATTTAACTAAATCGACACCAATTGGACCGAATAGACTGATAAGATGATAGAATGTGTTTTTTTTTTATGTTTTGATTTGGATAAATGGGAAGCTAACATTTCTCTTGACATCATGGATGCAGGCACGAGAGGTGTTACACATGCGGGATGCTATTCCCGAGCTTTTGGAGACCATTCTCCCTGATGTGATTGACACAGATTGGTGCCACCTAGAGTTAGCTGGGCTTGGGGGCTTCCGGTACTACCGACGGGTGCCTCGAGATGTAGAGTTGATGCGAGCACTAGTGCGGCGATGGGATAGTAGGACATGCACTTTCTGGTTCAAGACGGGTGAGATGACCATCACCCACGAGGATATATATAGGATCCTGAGGCTGTCGATCATTGGGGACCCAATTGAGATTACTCCATAAGAGCAGCAGTAGAGAGCCCTAGGACGATTATGTGGAGACAGGGCAGACGATTCAGAGATAGTTTCCGGGACGGTGAGGATAGCCTCACATTATAGACAGGGTGATGTCAGGAGTAGATGGATAGCACTGATTCAGATGGCGATCTCCTATTTTGATCTGCTAGATTCAGGAGGTGGGAGATTTCCATTGTTGTTACTAGACTGTGTGTGTGACATCCTACAGTTCAGACAGGTGTTCATGTTTGCCGATGCCCTGATAGCTTAGATATACTATGAGTTATGGATGTACACCACCGGTAGGTGGACAGGTATCGATGTTAGCTTTGTGCTCCATTACTGGTTATATGAGCACATAGCAGTGATCAGGCTATCTAGGCTTCCATGGATGCTAGCAACAGCGGGGGCCCTCGATTATGGATTCCAGTGATGGCTGGCCGACATGGCCCCAAGAGATACAGGGAGATCTACGAAGTGGTATGTTGAGAGTTTCAGGATGCTGACACCAGAGTAGGTGATTTAGAGACCATATCGGGTTTATCTGACATGGGTTGGTCAGAAGGCTCACCTAGTGGGGCTAAGATGAAGCAGGGTGATTAGGGGCCGTAGGCCAGATATGTGGGAGTGCATCCCATTTATACGGGTATTGAGGTGGTTTGGCCTAGTTCAGACAGTTTTGACCACTTACAGGCCATACAGGCGGGATAATAGAGAGACTGATCTACCGATTTTGATCCTGGCAGATCCATTAAGGGAGGCCTCACCTTCCACAGATAGTGATGACGATGCTGGGGTAGATGACGGATATATGGCATGGTATTCTACAGAGCTACCATGACACCTGCCAGCATCTATAGATGCAGATGAGGAGGATATAGCCGCAGTGCTGGAGAGGCTGGAGGGAGAGCATGCTACTTTGGTGCAGACATGCTAGGTTGCCCTCGAGGAGATTAGAGCTCTGACGGAGGAGAGGGATGTATTGATACTAGAGAGAGACACATCTCGTCAGGAGCGAGATACAACGATCCAGTAGAGGGATCACTACCATCGACACAGAGAGGCCCTCAGGGCCAAATATGACGATACAGGCACTATTTCAGAGTCTGGATCATAGGGTGCAACATTAGGAGGGCCACCAGTAGCAGCAGCAATAGTGCCATTACAAGCACTTGGTATGGTGAGCCTAAGCACTTATCAGTCTCTCCTTACCAAGGTGAGATATTATGATGACGCCCTAGCACACATGCCCCTAATGTGCTTCGTTACGGTGTGAGGAGGAGATCAATGACAATCACAGCTAGTGGTGCATCAGATGGAGGGAGTACTCGAGAGAGATCAAGGTGGCGGCAGGCCCCCAGTACCAGGTTCTTCTAGCGTGATAGGTGATGGCGAGGAGAGACAGCTTGGACCAGAGGAGGGTGGAGGAGATAGTGTCTTCCACCTATCAGATTTCATGATATAGATATGTTATATTTTTGTATCGATATATTGATGTAGCCTCAATTTGAAGGAATTTTTGATGTATGATATAGATTGCTTGATTGGAAGCCATCCATTCTTTGTTGTACAAACACTCATGTATATATATAGATTCATTATTATGTGATTGTACTCATGTATTTAATTTTGATAGATATGGATAGATGTAGTGTACTTGTGATGGATACAAACATATGTTGATAGAGGATAAATAGATGTGATTTGATGGGCATAGACATAGAGGATAGATAAATGTGATGTGATGTGATTTGATTGATATGTTTAAGATGTTAATTTAATTTAATTTTGATGAAAATAGATATAGATAGATGTAGTGTAAGTTTGATGGTCATAGACATGTGCTAATAGAGGATAGATAGATGTGATGTGGATTGATTAGATTTGATATGTTTAGGAAGATAACTTAATTTTGATGAAATAGATATAGATGGATGTAGATAGACAAAGTAGATGAGATGAGTATAGATAGATGGTAGATTTTGACTAAATTAACATGTTAAGTGGAAATGCTTTTTGTGACAGCAAAGGATGTAATGATATTATCCTAGTTTAGAAGATAAAAAGCAATACACTTAGATAGAAAAAAGAAAAATAATGATAAGTTAGGATCCTAGCTGACCATACATAGAGACTTTGATAGAACACCAACAGACGATGCATACAAGGCCATGTATGAGGTTAAAATAAACTTGACACAAGCGAGTCGCAAACCAGATCGAGGAGGTAAATGGAATGAAAAGTAAGTATGTATCCCATCTAAAACATACAAAGGACATAATACGTGCTCATATTGGGAAAATAGGGTCTCCATAAGATTGAAAAAGGTCTAATATCTCAGCTTCATGATTTCTTTTGACAGGAGAGAAAATTGATCAATGCGGGAAGTTTTCTAGAGAAAGACTGATCGATACAGGAAGCCTTTCAATGATGCTAAAAAGTGAACAAACTAGTTGGAGAGGAAGTCTGTTACTGTAAAGGTTGATGGATATGAGAAGCCTTGAAAATTCCATGAAATAAACATCCGTCCTTCATGGGAGCGGTCTGCATTTTGAATTTGATGATAGTCATCCTTTAAGGGAATGGTCTATACTTTTTAATTTTTTATAAAGCATGAATAGCTGTCCTTCGAGGGATCAGTCTATCTTTTGGAATTTTGGATAGGATCTTCTTCTTCCTTTTTTTTTCTTTTTTGAGATTTCGAAAGAAGTTGAGTTTAGACCTAGATAGATCAGAGAGAGAGAGAGGAAGAAAACCTATACAAACACGTACTCCTGCCCTATGTAGATCTGATTAAGATAGAAACTTAGGATAGATGAACTAGTGACTATGGTGTTCCTACCATGAGGAGGAACACATCCATAAGATAAATGCCATGAGTAGAGCCGCGATACTCATATTTTAAGGTAGAAAAGACATAACGCGGAGAACCACATAGTTCTGAATCACTACAAAAATATACGATTGGTTATAGATGGATGATAGATCTGTTTTGTGACTAAGATCATGTAAGATAGACTTTAACAGTATAAGGGCCTTAGATACAAGGCATTAAGAGGTTCCATTTTAGGTACACCATCCATAAAAGATAGACGATAAGCCCCAGATCCATATTTATGAGTGATTATGTACGGACCCATCTAGTTAGGAGTGAACTTACCACGCTGAATCCTTTCTCGTGTAGTGACATTTTGGTTTTCCTTAAGAACAAGATCACCAACTTTGAAGTCATGGTGTTGTAAGTACTTGTTATAAGCACATTTGACATGCTCAAGATAGACTTGATAATGCTCTAGAGCATTGAGATACCGCTCATCGAGCAATTCAAGCTGTGCTAGATGATTTTGATGATAGTCCTCATCGGAGACAAATTATCTGAGAGATACACGAAGAACTGGGATATGGAATTCCAAAGGAAGAACAAACTCAGACCCATAGACGAGAGAGAATGGAGTAGCACTAGTAGGAGTATGAATGCTAGTCCGATAATCCCAAAGAGCAAAAGGGATATGTAAATGCCAATCCCTACCAGCTCGACTTGTTACCTTTGCGAGGATATTACGTAAAGTTTTATTGGAAGCCTCGGCCTAGCCATTAGCTTGGGGATAGTATGGAGAAGAAAAGCTGAGTTTGATATTGAAAGCATCATAGAGGTTCTGTAAATCAATGTTTTTTAAATATTTACCATTGTCTGTGATGATTTTGTGTGGGACACCAAAGCGATAAATGATGTGTTGATAGACAAAATCAACAATGGGTTTAGCTTTGGTTGAAGAAAGAGGAATAGCTTCCACCCACTTAGTAAAGTATTATGTGGTAGTAATGATGGAATGATGATGCTATGAAGAGTGAGGATTGATGAGATCGATGAGATCAAGACCCCATTGTGAGAAAGGCCACAAATTTGCTGCAGGTTGCAAGGCATGGCTAGGGATATGTGTAAGATTAGAATGTTGTTGACACTTAACACATTTCTTAGTGTATTCACATCAATCTTGATTAAGAGAAGGCCAATAATAGCCTAAATGTAAGATGCGTTTAGCTATAGCCAAGCCCCTAAAATTTCCACCACAGAGACCGTCATGGACCTCCTGGATAGCTTTATATGATTAAGGGGTTTTGAGGCATCGAAGCAAAATACCATCAAAACCACATTTGTAGAGGATTCCGCCTAGAATAGTATAGAGATTAGCAGGTAGGATAAAAGATATTCTACCATTGGAAGTCAGATCTGGAGGAAGCACTGAACGAGATAGATAATAAAAAATATGACGATACCACTCATCTTGAGCATTGGTTGTGATGACGTTAATTGAATTTAACTGCTTGAGATGAGATGGCTGGTCTAAACACTGTATAACCACAGAAAGTCACGAGTCTTCGGTAAAAGGTAGAATAAGCAAGGCTAAAGAAGCCATTGTATCTGCGAATCAATTTGTAGTGAAAGGAATAGCTTGGATAGTAAATTTATCAAAAGATTGAAGTTGAAAGAGCACAATATCATGATATTTTTGAAGGATATCATTTTTGCATTGATAGACACTAGTGACTTGATTAACAATGAGTTCAGAATCACCAAAGATGTCGATATGGCGAGCGCCAAGATTAATGGCATTTTGAAGACCTAAAACAAGAGCTTCATATTTGGCCATATTATTGGTACACTCAAAGTTAAGTTTGAGTGCAACAGGGATAGGTGCACCCCAAGAAGGAATCATGATGAAGCTTGCACCTCCCCCTTGCTGACATTTGGATCCATCAAAGAAGAGTTTTAATTTAAATAGAGAAAGACCGAAATCAATTTGTTGGATATACTCATTGGGGAATTGAGCGAGGGGGATTTGGGTGTCTGGAAGAGGAGTATCAGCTAATTGATCTGCAATGACCTAACCCTTGATAGATTTTTGTGGGATAAACTCGAGATCAAATTCTGTCATGAGCATGAGCCAACGAGTAATACGATCATTTTGATAAGGCTTTGCATGCATTGTTTTGAGTGGATTGATACTTGTGACAGTGAAAGTTTTATGATTAAGGAGGTGATGAAGAAGCTTAGAAGTTGTAAAGAAGAGAGCACAACATAGTTTTTTAGCTTCAGAATAGCATGTTTCATACTCATGAAGAGTGTGACTGATGTAATATACGTCTTGTTCTTTACCATTAGCATCCTGATGTGAGATCATGGCTCCCAGGGCATGGTCAGTTGCAGAAATATAAAGATAGAATGGCTTGCCCTTGCGTGGAGGTGTAAGCACAGGTGGAGAAAGAAGATAAGCTTTGAGATCATCAAAGGCCTTTTGGAAATTCTCATCCCATTCAAAATGAACATTCTTACGGAGGAGATGATGAAAAGGTTAACAACGGTCTGACAGTTGCAAGATAAAATGACACATTGATTGAAGGCATCCTTGAAGACCGCGGAGCTACTTTAAGTTATAAGGGGGAGGCATCTCAAGGATAGCCTTTATTTTTATGGGATCAACTTCAATGCCCCTAATAGAAATGATAAATCCTAGGAGTTTACTAGTGAGAATGCCAAACACACATTTAGATGGATTTAGGAAAAGAAAAAAATGAATGAGCCTCTCAAAGAGAGGTGTGAGAATGAAAAGATGATCCTCATGACATTTGGATTTATCGAGGAGATCATCGACATAATCCTCCACCATTTTGTGTAAGAGATCATGGAAGATGTAGGTCATGGCTTGTTGATAGGTTGCTCTCACGTTCTTAAGACTAAAAGGCATGACACGATAACAAAAAGTCCCCTAAGGGGTTATGAAGGAAGTCTTATGTTGGTCCTTTGGTGTGATAAGAATTTTATTATATCTAGAGAAACCATCCATAAGAGAAAACATCTCGTGACCCGTAGTTAAATCCATGAGTTGATCGATATTAGGTAGAGGAAAATCATCTTTTGGACATGCGAGATTAAGATCCCAAAAGTCAGTACAAATTCAAATTTTCTCGGTAGCTTTGGTTACTGGTATGACATTTGAAACCCATTGTGGATAGTCAATAGGTTGGATAAAGTTAGCAGAAAGTAGGCACTGTAACTTGTGTTTAATAAGAAGGGCTATACGAGGGTGCATTTTACGTAATTTTTGTTTAACCGGTTTGATGTCTGGAAGAGCAACGATATTGTGGACCATGATATCGGGATCGAGTCCTAGCATATCCTCATATGACCAAGAAAAGGCTTGATGATGATTGGAAAGAAAAGTGGTGAAGTCTCCAAACTCCTGTGGATTAAGAGATTGGCCGACCTTAATGATGCGAGGGTTTTTAGAAGCCCTATATTAAAGTCAACAGTGGCTTCATACTTTCCCAGGCCAAAACCATTCCATGCGCATCGATATAAATAAGTTTTTGCAAACGTGGGATTCTGTAGACAATCAAACCCTGCTGAATAGGGTTCGGTCCTAGGAGGAGAATCCGAGTGATAGTGAGGTGTATCAAGACCACCGTAAATGAAGTTAGTCTGTTGATTGGGTAGACCAATGGTGACGATGTGACCAAGACCTGGCTGATATTCAAGTTGTTTTTCTGGTCTACCATACTCATTAGGTTTGAGATGGGCGTCAAAAGAGAGAAGAGGAAGCTCTCCTAGTGAGAAATGCAGCAACTTCTCTTCTAGATTTTGTAAATCTGGTAGTTTTGTTGCAGGTATGGAAGAGGATGAAGCCTCGTCAGGAGAACAAGCATTATCCTTTAAAGGGGCAGACCTTGTGGTCATGTCGCATTGTGCAGAAGGAAAATGATCTCCTGGATGAGTATAGATTTTGCCCTCATACTGATATTTTAAGCATCAATGGAGGGTTGATGGGACATAATGCATTTTACAAATCCAGGAGTGTCCAAGGATCATATTTTAGTGGAATTTCCCTTCAATAATGTAAAAGAGCTCATGAAGCAGCTTCTTACCTACTCGAATGGGTAGGACCACAGTTCCTAAATTAACTACCAGCTGATCATTAAATGATTGAAGGGAAAAAGGTGGTGGTGACACTATGTTCTTTGGTAACTTAAGTTGCTCCAATGTGTGCGAGGAAATGACGTTGAGTGCAGCACCACTGTCAATCATAGTGTGTTTTAATGTAGTGTTGTTGATTTGAACTGTGATAAAGAGGGGAGCCTCCAAATCCTTGAAAAAGAGGGAAGGAATTTCTGAATTTTCAAAGGAAATGGCAGTTGATGGTTTATTCAATACAACATTAATCTTAATAGGTTGGGGCTCATCTGAATTCACTGTGATATGGCACAGATTATCAATCAAAGCCTGGTGATGTTGTGGAGATGATAGAATGAGGTCGAAAAGAGACATCTTGACCGAAGCATGGGTAAGTTGTTTTATAACACTCTCCTCTATTGATACGGGAATCTGAGCCTGAGGTAAAGCACGAATAGAGACCCTAGGTCTCAAGGCTGATGTGGAAGGAGGAATGCCTTTAAGGGCTACAAAAATGACAACCCGTGGCTGAGATGTAGATGATGATAGATTATCATATTGTTGTGTTCTAGTGGCGATATGAATCGTGTCGATTTGAGAAGGTGGAAGACCATTTGGAGTGGAATTAATAGAACTAGAGGCTTGAGTAGATTGTTGAGGCTCAGATGTGGTTAAGATGATAAGAGATACTTGTTCCTCCTCTTCTTTTAGCAGAAGATCACTTTCTTCCAAAAGACTGTTAACGACAGATTGAAGGGCTTTACATCCCTCGGCATCATGTCCTGGAGTGCGGTGGTAAGCACAAATCAAATCAGAGTTAAACCAGGAAGGTTTTACTCCTTTAGGATTATAGGGTTTGATTGGAGGAAGGGATATGGATGAAGATTGGATAAGTTGGTGAAGAATTTGAGTATAGAATCCGGTAGACAAAGATGAGGACAAAGATGACGAAGGCACCTTTTTTGCCTCAATAGACTGCCAAGGTAAAAGAACCTGCATGTCTTGTTTGACAGTCTTTTTAGGGATTGTTTTAATTTTTCAGACATCGAGAGGAGCAGCCTGGGGCAATTGAGATGGAAGTGAGGTAGGATTGATTTCTATGGAGGAGGAGCTCCTAAGATAGATTTTGAAGATGATGAAGATGTGACAAGTGTTGTGGTCTTCAGAGATAAAGAAGGCTGCTTGGTCGAAACAGATGATGATTTAGTTAATGCTGATTTAGATGAGGGAGGATCTCCCAAAATGGGTTTGATCGGAGGAACAGAGGGTGCCTTGGATTTTGGTGATGAAGATGATGGTCATGATAAAAGAGGTGATGCCTTTTTAGTGGGTAAATTCACTTTACAAGGCACCAACAAAGAAGGTGTTGTAGAAGAAGAAGATGATGGTTCTGGTGGTATTGTAGAAGAAGACGCCTTCCCAGTTGATAAATCCAATCTTTTATGAGGTGTAGAGAAATATTTTTGAGGGAAAGCACCAAGAGTATTAATAGTCTGAAATATGGGTTTTCCTTTTTCAGGGATGGTGACAACTTCAACCACATGAGGTGATTGTAACCTTTTTGGGGGAAGGAGATGAGAAGGTACTGATGATGTAATATTAGACTTTAGTTGTCTGAGTTTAAGTTCAGGAACCGAGAGTGTAGGTGCCGGTGCTATTTCTTTATATTTTCCCTTAATAGGCAAAATAGTATCGGTGATGGAAGAAGTGGTTGATGAAGAAGCAGTTCCTTGTGAGGGAGATACTTCTGGTACAATAATTGTGGGTGTAACTACTATACGAAAGGAAATGGGAAGAGTCAAATCAAAGATGCTTCTGTCAAAGTTGGTACAACTATGGGTATGTTTACCAATGGTATAGTCACAACAAAAATGGGAGAAACAAAAGTAGATGTATTTGTAGTGGAAACTCGAAGGGATGTAAATACCTCGAGCATGGAAAGAATATCTGACGATGAGACAAATGAGGATGACACTATCTAATGCATGGACAGAAGATTAGATAAAGAGGCAGAGAGAGATGAATCCATCTCTAATAATGCGGGAATATTCAAAGATGGATTGTCTAAAGATGGTGGAATCCCAACGATTAGCGGAGCGGAAGGAGGTTCTGATTCGGTTGATGTGTTTGTAGATGGCTCAATTTTAGAAGAAGTCAATTTATACATTAGACCAAGTCAATTTTTTTTTTGATAAATGCTTCCATGTTCTAAATACATAATTTAGAACTCACAAATCAAATAACCATTCTTATAACAGATAACCATATGCAGTTGTAATGACTCGGAGTACCTCCGATCTATTCATTCCATGACTCGGTAATCTACCGATCTATTCATGAGTAATAAGAGTTGGAGTTTTCATTTAACACTTCACTCTCGGGGTTCTCTTCCCTATTCTGGGATTCAGAATGCTCTGTCCAAGGAACCTAACTGAATAATTGTTACCATTATACATCGGCATCTCATCCCTTAGACCAGGTGACTCAGGACAACGCAATCAGCAGCTTGCGATACTTTGGCCAAAGATTTGAAACATACTGCTTATGTCTCGTATTCCTTAACGGCATACTCGTCAATCTAGAATACGTCCTTCACCCCATTCTTATGTTATATGGAATGTCTTATACTGACTTCTGTCAGTCCCCCTTATCCCAAGTTATTCACTTAGAAATGGATTAGTAAGGTGACAACGTTATATGGATGCTCCCGAGGACTAGGGATAAGATGACATACTGGGTCAACCCTAGTTAAACCAGTGTGTCAAGATACCCCGAGTCTCCTAGGCAGCCTTATAATGTTACCACATTCTTAATCGGTCCCAGAGTAACTTGTTTGAGTTAAAGGTGTAAATATTAACGATCAATGCAAAGGGTGTCGTCAACCTTTAAATCCGCCTCGAAAAGATCTACTTATTAATAAGCGTTACGCACATTGAGTTTAAATTATATTAAAAGATGTTCCCCTAAGGTTAGCCTTTCCCAATCCCTGGGTTCCTCACCTTAGAATGACCTTTCTTAATAAAACCCTTTACACAGAGAAGTTATTAAGGCTATGGTCCCATCAAGGAGTTCATATAATTTACTTAATTCAACAAAATTGGACAATAACCCAAAATCTTCACTTGTGATTGCCAACCGAACCCTTTTTAGGTTTATCTCAGTTCTCATAACTGAATTTATGTCTTACTTATTAGTATCGAGACAATTATTAAGAGTCCAATTAAACGTTGTCCTGGCTTAATCAAAACTAGGAATTGATAATTTAATCCAACTTGTTTAGTGTCTTGTTTAGGTTTATTTTTACCCTAGCCTCTAGAAAGATAGAGATCTAAATTTCAATTTAGCTTTGGATAGAACATGTAAGAACTGCTAAACAATCATAAATAATCAGTCACATATTCTTGCAAGCTTACATTGATAATCACAAAAGTCTCCAATAGAAACAATAATAACAATGCTCTTTAGATCATTTGAACCGAAGAAGGTCAAACTATCAAGGTACGGATGCAAACACATAAGTATCAAATATCTATTTCCATTCCCTTCAGAACTAATCAAATACATTTTATGCATTCAACATACTTGATACAATGCTCAACGGAAAAATAACATCTTTCCTCATATAGTACATTTAGAAAATCTAGCCGTAATTCAACATAAAATCAAATTTAAATAATCTGATCATCCTATCAGATCTGCGTGCTTTTACCACTTACGGCAACCATCTGCAAAAATTGTCAACATGGGTCAGTTTGATGAACTGAGCATGATAAGCACTAACTCTTAAAACAATTGCAATCCATCAATTGTTTTCATTAAACACCCTGTTTAAATGAGATCAAAACACCAAACAAGTAAACACATTTCAAACTATGCTTTCGTAAAACAACATGACTATAAACGCGTAGCTCATATTATAGTCACTAAATAGTCTCAGATACCTTTCAAATATTTCATCAAAATGTTAGAGACCAAGAAGAAAAATGCATCTAACCAACTATCCATCTGAATCCCAATGACAG
This sequence comes from Taxus chinensis, assembly GCA_019776745.2. Taxonomy (NCBI): domain Eukaryota; kingdom Viridiplantae; phylum Streptophyta; class Pinopsida; order Cupressales; family Taxaceae; genus Taxus; species Taxus chinensis. The sequence goes on along the minus strand of CM034153.1, from coordinate 564,584,253 downwards.
CAACATCAGAGGGACTAATATATTCAACATAATAAATGAATAACCTTTCATGATTCCATCAGCATGATAGAACAATTCCAAAAGTTAGATCAACAATTATATCAACCTATACTTTATAACAGAAGAGAAATAAACGAATCATACATATTTCCCTCAGAACTAGCTCATGACTGTTCCGTCTTTCCAAGAGGAAAGCATTCACCTTAAACACATGCGAATAAATCAAATTGAGACCACCAAAAGCACCACTGTTTTGTTAAAGTTTAAAATATAAAAAACTACAGTACAGTAGCTCTCACGCAAAACAGTGATGACTATCTACCAAACAGACTCTGCATGACCTCCCACACGAAGCGACAAAAAAGAAGGTATTCACTGCCATTGCCTGTTGAGGTGCAGTCGACAACTCCTAAGTTCAATCAAGCTCAAGAATAGATATCTATGCAACAGAAGATGTAAACATGCCAACAATCCCTTACATCAACCTACAGCCCATTCTAGTCCCTACTAAACACTGTAAGGCTTTTAGACCCAAGGTCGAAATCAAAGAACTTCTATTTTATTGTAGTCAACAATAGAATCCATGGCATTAAGCAATTGATGTTTCCCTAAGACTATGCAGATATAATCATACAAAATTCCTGCAACATGCACAGCCTCATCTAACTGGAATAATCAGAAAGGAAACATAACATACCGTATTCACATCTAGACGCATTCAGAGTTTTAAGTATGGTATTCACAACCCACTTTTACAGAGCCAAGATACATGATATCTATCTATACTCAAGGAACCCAATAGTGTCAAAAACAACAGTGTACCAAATCAGGCTTAATTAGAGGCAGATACACTGGTTACCTATCAAGGATTCAACTGAATCCGAACAACTGTAACAAGATAAATAATAGTTAATGATTCCAACTGTGCCAACAATGGTAAACATTCAAAATCAGGCTTATACAAAAGCTAAATACTGATTTCGTAACAAGGAATCCAACTGAGCCTCTTCAATAATTTTTCGCTCAAGCTTACACAGAAAGGAAACTTAAAAATACACCCAAAGAGTTTGTACCAAAAATTCATTACAAAATAACAGAGGTCGTATTACCTGTTACTCCTTCAAGAATCTGACAAAATCAAATTACCAATATTCAAAGATAGATAACTTCAATAGTGGTCCATAATATATGAATCATTCAATGTACTCCACAGAGTCGTTTTGAATACAATAAATATAATGCAACTATCATTGAGTTAAATCCCATAATTACAACACAAGGGATGGAGAAACAACTTCTACAGGGTCGCAATAAATACTGAAACATAGTCAGTCCTCCATTCAACATAACCTAAATATCACAATGAACCCCTACAAGATTCAGTAACCACCACCTATAATAACCTCGACAGAACTTTCAAAGAAGTCCAATTAAACTGAAAAAAAAGTCCTTCAGTATCAACAACAAGCATCAACAGTAAGCATTAACAACAAGTGTCAACAGTAACCTGTACCCATCAAGAGAACAATTCATGGGCTCTCACAGAGCAGGTCTAGTATACTTCCTTGCATATATTTTGCAAATTAAAGCCGGAATGCAAAACACAATGAAATATTGCAACAGTTCAAAACATAAAATACACCCATCAAGGTTTAAATTGAAAAATCGAACCAGCAAGAGATACAGTAACAAAATCACACCAAGCTACCACAAAAACCATCTAATTCAAAAAATCATCTGAACAGAGTTGTTCTAATGAAATCATTTGAAAGAGAGCAAGATTTTTAAGGGTTAGGGCCTAACATGCCTAGTCATTTGCTTAAAATTTCGAAGCAGACCACTGAAAGAGCTCGAACCTTCTCCTCCTTTTCCAAGTTAGATCCACCAACAAAAGTTTTCTATTTCCATGACTTATAAATTTTCCTTGCCAGAGGAAAGAGCGAGTTACACTCATATTTGCCATGCAACTCCCAGAAGACTGGTGCGAAGAACCAGTGATCAGACAGAGGGAAAACCAGAGCACATGAAAAACCAAACAAACTACTAACTTTCCATTTTGCATGCCTTCCCGTGAAACCTGAGCTCGAAGACCGAGTTCATAAATGGAATTTACTCCAAATTTCCCGCTAAATTTCCATTGCCATCGACCGCCATAATTGGCGATGGATAAAACCAGTTCGAAGACCATTTCCAACTTTGGCGACCTGCCACGTTGGCTCTAGCTAGCCGTTTAAAAACTTCTACCAAATTACCTGTCCTCCATGCTTATCCATGTATTTAATGCCATTGAAACTACCGCCCATGGCTCGCACCCTTCCATATGTCCCCTTCTTCCTTGTTCAATAGTTAGGTTAGTAACTTAGGTTAGGACTTAGGATAACACTTAGTCTAACCTCATAACACATAGATACTAACTTAGAACATTAGTTTATAGCTTAGGCCTAGGTTAGATTAACACTAATCTAATCCCCTAGGTTAAAGTTTAGTTTTAGTTACTAACCTTAATAAATCCATTTAGGTCTAATATTTCAAATGCTCAGAAAAAGAACCTCCAACATACATTCACGAACAGGGTTCACTCCTGCACTACCATTAGGCTATTGAATTATTTATTGAATAATCTATTTGTGTTTTTTTGTTTTTTTTTTTTTTTATTTTTTTTTGTTACCTTTACCTGTTTTTTTATTTTACTTTTTTTTTTTTTTATATTTAATATATAATTTTCGGATTTTATTTATATTTTTTTTAGAATAATTAATACAGATAAAATTATTAAGCGAGAAATATATTTAAAAGAAAAAAAATAAAAAGTAAAAAAAGTTTTAATAATTATGATTTATTTAATAAGAAATAATAAGAGTAATATTAATAATAATATAAAAAGTAGATTAAATTAATTAAAATATATTATTAGTTTAATGTAAAAATAAGAAATTAAAATTTTAATTTTAATAATAAAATGAAAAATAATAATACTATAAATTTTTATTATATCTAAAATTCTAATTAAAGGATTATTAAATAAATATTAAATAAAACAAGATATAATTAAAATTTAATATTTAATTCGAAAAGACAGATAAATTATTTTAGATAAATATTAAGCCGAAAAGGTTAAATATTTAATAAAATAAATTAAATCTTTAACCAAATAAGATATAAATAAAATCTAATATATTAAAAGATAAAAGAAGAATCTTGATAAATTTCTTCTAAAACGAGATTAATTCTTCTTTATTTTAGCTCTATAGATAAATATGCATATTAAAATAGGTAAGTAATTATTAATAAAATAAGATAAATACAATAATGAAATAAATATGCCGAAAGAATTTAATATACAAGATGGAAAACAAAACATGCATATGAAATAAACAGATTCCCTTATACAGTATAACATATTATTCATCAGTACTTTGTTACAATAACGAGGAACAACAATTCTTTTTTTTTAATTTGTTGTAGAACATCATAATCTCGCTAATGTCACCCAATATAAACTGAATAAGTAAACTGCGAATTTGCTGAGCTATACAATAATTACCCAGTTCACGAACATTAAATCCTGCCTCAGCCTACCGATAAATGCTGAGACATATATAGGCACACACGTACCACAAAGATGGCTAATTTAATTTTAAAGCCTTATTAGAGAATTAGTTAAAGTACTCCTTATTGGCATTGTATAATGCTCCTGAACTGATATTATCCAGAAGCTCTTGGCCTCTGTAAAATGCTTGATTCTTTTGAGCCATTAAAGTAATGACTATTCGATATAATTTAGGATTGTACATATTTTTTTGATAGGTGCTAAACCAACTGTAATGATATGAAATTTAAACTTAGAAGTATATATGTGGCACGAAATAGGACTTAGTACTATATTCTTTACTAGGGTTAAAGTTTGATTGTAAAGAATTAGATAAATCAGCTTAATAACTGCGTATTAAAAACTTAACTAGGTCCTCTGTAAGTGAACCAATCAATGTAACAACAAGATAAAAGCGGCTATCTGATAAACAGTAGAGACAGATATATCTCGGAAACGTTGTCAAACTGGAGTTAGAAATCCTGACCTCAGGGATTATAAGATCAGCCTCCCAAAGCTATTGCTGGGGCAATAAGACATGATTGTTTCCATCCTGGCCAGCTTAAGTAGGATTAAGCTTTATAAATTAAGCTCTTCTTTTGTATGCTCACTAACTGTAATATAAGGGTCTATGCCATAGCCCTTTACATCTGTAGTAATTGAATATGGTGTAGACTTGTGGTTTATAAATAACCATCGATTTAAGGAATAAAAACACTGGATCCCGTCGATGGATAAAGCTAAGTTCAATAAAATAAAGGATCTTTCGAAGAAGATGACGAGATTACGAAGGCTCAATTAGTGGAGACACTACGACTAGATCTATTACATTCAATCAGAATTACACACCATCTTATCGGATAAGAAAAAGATTTAACACTACCACGAGGACAATCCGTGGATTGCAGCTTCTTTACAGCCTTAGAGTGAGATCCATAACCCTTTGTGAATTAAAAATTATAGTGACACACTTTTTAATATTCTCTATATATTTGGATGTCATAGACTTGTATTTATAAAGATATAGATAAAAGTGCTTCTAGGATCTACCATATATATTTTTAAATATCTTTTCTTGAATTAAAAATTTCCAATATTTATCACTGTATTGGCATCTTTGTTTTTAACGAACTAAAGTAATTTTAATAATAACTATTGTACATATAGCAACTATGCTCTGCATAAGCCTAAATATTGGGCTTTTCTGTTAAGGATTGTAATCGATGATTCCCTTTATTCATTTCCAAAGCTAGTTGACCACAAGAATTCTTATAAAATCTGAATAAAGGAAAACAATAATGATTTCTAAACTGCTATATGAAACACAGATGATATTATTGCTCATTTATATTATCAGTGTGTTCTGAAAAGATAAATAGATCGAAAAGTTTATTAGAACCAGAATATAATTCTGAAATAGTCAGACTCTACTGTGTAACCTGTCAGATAAACTGCTGTTCATATATATATTCTACGGTACAAAATTCTTACTATAACTTTTGAAATCTATAAAATAGGAAAGCAAAGATCCAATGCAATATATAATTTTTAATATTAATTAAATAGTAAAGACAGGGTTTTTAACATGTCTAGGCTCTGGTATATAATAAATACCCCTGGGAAATGGATTGAATAAATTTGGCCTCCCAAATTATTTAAGGTAAAAGATGTATAGCCATTACAACTTAACATATTTATCATTTTATTTTTGCTTACAAACCAACATTGGATATATACTTCATTATACTTTCCATTCCTCCAGTAAATATATATACAGGTATTTGAATAATAAACCATGATGCATGCATAATTTCATAGGAGAAAAGCTTTTAATAAGAATTCACAAGGTAATTATACATATATATTGCATAATCTATTATCTGAATATGATGTATCTAATACTCTGTATACATATATGTAACAGTTTCAATACAAGGTAATTAATTCTTATACATTAATCTCAAACATTCAAGGCACGAATAGTATTAAATTGCTCAAACAAAAAATCCTGGATGCTTCTAGCTATGAGTGAGATATGCAATATTTTTGACTATTAAATAAATCTAAATACTGGCTTTAAATAATATCATGACATTTATTCTTCCTATATGTAGACTCTGTATAACTGTTACCATTTATTTCCCATTTCGCAGCTTAATTTATGAATAGTATTCTAAATGCTCAGTTGGTAACGAATATGTTCCATAAAACTAGTTAGCTTTTTTTCAACTTGCTCTTAGATCTCTAAATTCTAAAAGAGTAACATGTGATATTCATCTGCTTAATGAAAGTCTAAATGTAGCTACAAAAACTTAATGTAAACAATCTAGGTTAAGTCGAAGAAAGTCAGTAGCTTCTTCTTTTTATCTATTTTTTCGTTTCTTTATTTTTTGAGATTCTTTTTCCTGTTATCAAGGCTGGAGTGCACTGGCACGATCTTGGCTCACGCCGTAGTATCCGCCTCGGCTAATTTTTTTCCTGTTTTTTAGACTACAGACATTACCAACCTGAATATTTTAGTCGCCATATGGCAACAGGATGGTCTCAATACTCCTGACCTCAGGTGATCCACTCCCCTTGGCTATTCCAAAGTGCTGGGATTACAGGCGTGAACCACCTTAGCCTAGCCCACATATTTCTTTATCCACTCTTCTGATGATGGACACTTAGGTTGATTCCATATCTTTGACTATTGATCCATTTCCTCTTCTCTTGTTATAGTTGCAAGATAAACAAAGAGTCCTTGCCCTTTATAAGCCAATAGTTTTGAGCATAATTAAAAATTCCAAGGCTAATTCTAAAAATGGATCATTTATTACTAGTAACTCCAAAGTTTAATGTAAAATTAGAACTACCATTCTTCATATGGTCTAGCCCTGCATTTTTAATTTTTTTTTTAGCAGTCCTCTATATCATTCCAGCTACTTGGGATTATACTAGGATTTATACTTTCACATCTTGAAAGTGGTTACTATTACAATTAGCTGAAACATTGAACTCCATCCTTTCTTTTTTCGTTCTTTTTTGATAAAGTCTGGCTCCATTAGCCAAGAATAAATAGTACATTTAAATCATTAATAAAAGGGATTTATAAAGAATTACTTATTTAAAATAAATGATGCTTCAAAATAAGTCTCTTTTAATTAATAGTGTTTATACTACATTTGGCCATGGAGATTCTTAAGTTGCAGGTACAGATTTGGACTAATAGTAAAATAAGTCATCCTCTGGGATATTCTTGGCATAAATATAATAATTATTAAATTGTAAATACATCTATGAATATTTAAGGTTTTTGCCTTGAGCTATTTGCTGTGCTACCGAGATTACTTAGTATTTGGTTCTAATGTCTCTATAAAGTTTTAGTTTGTAAAACTTGATTATAGTTATTTCAAATTAAGTGCTTTATATACGTTAAAATGATAGATATTTGAAAGTTTATATAAAATTATTGCAATACAATTTGTATATATTATATTTGTAGATTCAGATGTCGACTTCTAATATATGTAATGCTATTACCTCTTGAAATGTTGCCTCTTAAAAGCTCTCGATAAAATAATAATTTTCTTGTTTTTAAAATATTCTAAATAGATCAAGCAATTTCCTATATTAACATTGTTATCTGGAGTATTTCTGGGACTATTAGTATTCCACATTTATAATATTTTTTTTTTTTTTTTTTATTTTTTTAGATTATAAGTTTCATTTATATAAAGTAAATTACATTGAACTTGGCTACAGTTCAGTACTACATATTCTTAACGCTTAGGCTTATGGTAATAGCATTGGGATTTTCCAGGCTATGAGCCACTGTGCAAAAGCCCAGTAAGGCCCAGAAAAAATTAGCCAATAAAATTTTTGTCACACTCAGTTTTCTTGTGTGTCCACGCTGACTTTGTAAACTTTGAGTTTTTTTTTTTTTTTTTTTTTTTTTTTTCTTATTTCTTTTTTTTCTCTTTTTTTTTTTTTTTTTTTTTTTTCTTTGCAACCTCCACCCTATTAGGTTCGATAATAATTTATCTCAATTTATTTAGTAACTGGGATTTACAGGCATTTTTAACCACCAAGCCCAGCAAATTTTTGTGCTTTTAGTAGAGCCAGGATTTCTCCAATATTGGTCAGGCTGGTCTTGAACTCCCTGCCTCAGGTGATCCGCCCCTCCTCAGCCTCCCAAAATGCCTGGGATTTCAGGCGTGAGCCACCGTGCCTGGCTGTTTCCATTTTCTTTCTTTTTTTTTTTTTACCTGGTACCCGCTCACAGACCTTCCAGGTAGAATTATATATCGGGCACCAGTTCATTTTAACATATCACCTGAGTTATACCTCCCGCCTAGCTATTCATGCTCAGACCTTGCAACCTGCTTACGGTCTATAATTTTATTCTCAACGAATAACCTTAAGCACCAACTGGATCATACCACTGATCCAAGCTAGGTCTTATAGATGGATAACTCCATAATTCATTCTGAGATCAGATTAAAACTCTGTGTAAAATGAAAGAATAAAAGACAGGTCCAATCATATCCCGACTCATCAACGATCTAGAATCTCACGAAGATACAATACAATCAAAGCATACTTCCTCAATCAAAGGAACCACATCCTTATTACAAAGAAATCACATATTCAACCTTGGAGCTCTGAGAAGGTACCGACAGTACCAGGGTGTTACCTGCTTTCCTCCTAATAAAAATTCATCGTCCCGATGATACATATTCCGTTAACGTTCAAGTCAACCATTTTATTAGTCACAACAACCCTGCGACTATTTCCAACTTGAATGGTTTCTAATAAATCAATGTCCAAACCATTTTATTCAGCCTGAATAATGTTTGGCTCCATCTGCTTTCTAGAAATTAAAAAAAAATAAGTTCATAAAGAAATTTTTGTCAACTCGCGTTCATTCTGTTGAAAAGAGAAGGCAAGCACATTTTCATCTCTTCAAGATTTTCCCAAGTTGCACTTTCTCATTAAACTGTCCCCTGGACCCTTACCTTGCTGTTTTCATTTCACGATTTCTCAAATTCAATTGATGAGTTTCCCACACTCGTGTGGATTTAACCATGAGGATTCTGGGCTCTTGGAACTTGCAAGAATTTCCACTTTAAAACCTGTGATAGATTTGAATGTATTTCCTTACGCAAGAAATATGGAAACCATCATGCTGCTAGATACAACAGGGTGGTACTGCAACGATATCTGACCATGATTTGCTTCAAAATTACAGATTTCGAAGGGTCCCACTAATCGATGTGACAACTTGGCCAGCCTTGTCTCCAAATTATAGAACTCTTTTCTCCTTTCTAGTTTACACGAAGAAAAACTTTCCTCACCAGCTCAAACCTTCTATCACCCCTAAGGTCAGCTGCTCTTCTGCCTATTTGTGCTGCTTCCGTTAATCGTTCAGGAATCAGCTAACCTTGTTGCTGTTTCCATTTCTGTGAGAATCTTTGGTCCCAATTACCACTCTATCCTCACACTATCCCATTTAACAACAGGAGTTCTGCACTTTCTTCCATAAAGTGCTTCAAATGGTTGCCATTTGTTTAAGGATTAGTGATAAGTGTTGTTGTATGTCAAACTTCACTATGGAAGATACTCGTCCCATTATACTATTTTGAGAACCAGCACTAACCTTCGCCACCTGTCCTCCAACCTTGATTTACCCTCTCAGTTGGTCCATCCATTCTAGATATATGCATAACTGAAGTTTAGTTTCGTTCCAAGAGCTTCGTAAGCATTTGCCAAAAATCTTGACGGCATTCTTGGATCCCTGTCGATATAATCAAGTTCGGTACAACATGAATCTCTAAATTTGTGTACGAATCTTTTGCCAGCACTGGTGAAATCAGCCCCGTTTAGATTTTCCACGATGTAATGACCTACCTTAGTCCGTGTTTTATTACAACTACCATGGTTGGAACAGAAACACAATGTTATTTCCTGGACTGGGTAATCCCTTGTAACAAAATCCATGGTTTATAAATTGGCCATTTGTACTGTTGTATTCTATGAGGATATACATCCAGCAGGGGTGCAATATGTTCCGGCCTACCTAACCCGCTGAACACTCTCCAAATGATGAGTCCAAATTAAATAACATCCTTTTTCAAGCATATCCTGTCCAAAAGTATTGGCTGGTTTCATCCAATCGAAGCTTTTTTTTGATTCCCCTCCCGGGTGTCCAGAGAAAGGTGAATTAATGTAAATTCACTAACAACTTCTTTATCTCAATCATTCAGCATAGGTACGTATACCCCTGTTTCATAACCGCAAGATTCCTTCATTAATCAAATGAAAACCTTATACCTTATATACTTTGGTTCTGTAGCAAGCACCTAACTTCTCTCCTGCTTTTACTTGGTTGAAAATATAGGCAGTCTATTCTGATGCACTTTTTTACCTCTTCTTTAAACTGAGTTCTTAATGTTATACAGATAAAATGTGCCATCACCTACGACTTAGAGAGCATCAGCTACTCTATTTACTCCTTCCCTTTGATATATCTAATATCAAATCATATTGTGATCACAATTCTAACCACCTTCTCTGTCTGGCCTTAAGATTAGGTTTGAGTGAATATATTTCAACCCCAATTAGTCAGTTTCCACTCAAAGGTTTCCCAATTACATAGTGTCCGCCAGACTACTAGACTTGAAGTGCATGAACATTGCAAACCCTGCAAGCTCCAAAATCATGAGAGCATAATTCAGGTTCATTAACTTAAGTTTTCTACTTTCATATGCTAATGACTTGAGCATTTTGTAGGCAAAACACCTCCAAGGAAAGGGGCCCATTCCCAGCAGCTCCGTTACAACTAGTAAACCTCCCATTATTGGTCTGGTATAGCTAATACTAGGTGCAGAGTCAAAACCTGGTCTTTCAGACTTTTGAATGCGCTTCACCTTATATTCCTTATGAATTCTTTATCCTTCTTTTGCAATGAAGTTATTGGGGCAAGGGCTCTTTTAATAAAAATCCTTTTTACCTTAACAAATTTTCTATAGTAACCACAGACCCATGAAGCTTCTACGTCATCACATCTCCTTGTTGTGACACATGCCACTTCAGTTATTGCACCACTTATTTTTTGAAGGATTATAGAAATTCCTTCTTTACTTATGCACTTACACAAATAGTGTACTCTCTAATCAAAAAAGAACTTTGGATACTTAAGCATACAACTCTATGCTTTCTCAGAATTCCCAAACTATCTCAAATGCTCATTGTGTTTCCTCCATGATTGTAGATAAATGAAGAATATCCTCCAAGAATACAAGTACAAACTTGTCCAGATATTCTTGAAAAATATTTTTTCTTAAGGTTCATAAGGCTGCGTGTGCATTAGTTAATCCAAAGGTAAGACTGTGAATTCATATTCTGTAACCCACCTTGTTTCGGAAAGTTTGTTTTAATTACTATCCTTCTTCTCTAACCCTACCTGAGTGATAGCTAGGATGGAGATCGTTTTAGAATAACACTGCTCCACGCCCCAATCGTATAAATAGATCGTTCGATCCTATTAGAAGTGGAATATTGTTCTTGATTGTTCTTTGTTCAACATCCCGATAATCAATAACACAGGCGCCTCTAAGCGTTCCATCCTTCTTTTTCACAAATAGTACGGGCTCTCCCCAAGTGAAACACTTGGTTAATCAAACCTTTTAGACAAAAGCTCTTGCAACTGTCCTTAAGCTCGACTAACTCTGTAGTAGTCATCCGATTAAGGTGCTTTGGAAAGGAAATAGGTTTCTGTTCCTGGTTGATTCATGGTGAAGCAAATTCTCTCTGGGTGGAACCCTGGTAATCCTCAGAAAAACATCCCTGGAAACTTTGTAATAGAGGAAATTGTTTAGAAATCATCATCTTCTTCTGAAAATTCAGTTATCTTACTGATAAAGGGTGTGCATCACTTGATTTTTAGCCTTTTTAAGCTACCTAGTGATAGTTTTTCTAACTGAAATTTCCCATTTCACCCCCCCTTGGACTCTCTGCGGTTTCCAGATGATCATCTAAACATTTATGTTTTTGTTTTCATAGCAGTCTACTTTTTCTTATGGTCAGCTTAACCAATAAATATTGCATCGATGACAAGTCATACAATCCCACAGGTGTACATAGAGGTTCAAATTCCATGGGAGAATTTTATGGAAATTAGGTAAGTCACAAGGACTACCCAAAAAGGGACCACATTTACTCACTGTATGAACAGAGTTCTTACCATCTGTTAGAGTCCAAAGATTTATCATTTTTCCAACTTTATCTAAATTTAGAAGCAGTTTATTAGAAAATAAAAATTCAGTGATTTTTTCCTTTGTTTATTGTTGAAATTTCAAAAATAATAGTGACAGGTATGCCAAATAACTACCTGGAACTTCTATAGGTGTCACTGCTTTTCGCTTGCTTGTCTGCTACTGAAGCATGTACTTTGTGCTGTTACGGATCATCCTTCTTCAAAGGGCATGATTTGCTTAGTGGTCTTGCCACAATTATAGAAGCCTCCTACAGGTCCCTTTTTAGGCACTCAAATTACCTCCAGTCTGTAATTGTCACGTTGTCCCCATAGGGCTTCTGCCCCATTGTTATAATTTTTAGCAAAATTATCCATTACATTTCCAGCCGGCTTAGTGTGCCACTGCTTCTTACTATTATCCCCTAGAAACTTACTGTTGTTCCAAACTTTTCCATGGTCCCTTTTTAGGTTGCAAGAGAGGTGAAGAAGGGTTTGCATTTCTTCCCGCACTTCCTTTTTATGAGCAGAAATAGCCTTTAATTCTGTTCTTGCTTATGGCCTTTCAACAACTCTTCCATATGGTTGGACTGTTGAACATCGACCTCTCCCCCCTACATGGGGATTCAATCCCATGCTGGAATTTCGGTATTCTTGAACTTTCTCGTCAGTTTGACTACGTGGTACATACTTGAGGAGTTTGTAAACCTCGCCCAGTATTCAGTTACGTTAGCTTCCTTTGAGCTCCAAGTTCTAGAAATTCTGTCGTTTTATTGATCATAGAAAGTTATGTGGCAGCCAACGTGGCCTAAAATAGCCTTAAATTGATCCCAACGTAATATTAGTATCATCAATGTTTAGTTCAGCTTTACGGCTATCCCACCACGACAGATTGTTCGTGGGGAAAGCGAGTGATAGGCTCCCCAATAGCTTTTGTTTTCCTCTGAGAAGTTCCTTATTGCAAATTACTTCCATTTCACTGAGCAAGTTCTCAGGTCCATCTCCTAATGTGGTGCCATCGTACTTAGGTGAGGTATCCTTTATTATTCCTTAGTGAGTTCTGCTGCCAACAGGCATTTTTTAGTTTTGGGTTTGGACAGGTGCATTCACAGAATTAACATCAACTCCCATGTCAAGGTTGTCCTTAGGAGGTTTCTGATTGTTATTATCAGCTTCTTTCATCCTCCTCATTTCCCACACCTGCTGTCAAGTACAGCTAAGTGATCTCTGTGTCCAAGCTTATAGCCTAGGCCTAGGTTAGATTAACACTAATCTAACCCCTAGGTTAAGTTTAGTTTTAGGTTACTAACCTTAATAAATCCAGTTTAGTCTAACATTTCAAATGCTCAGAAAAAGAACCTACAACATACATTCACGAACAGGGTTCACTCCTGCACTGCCAATAGGCTATTGAATTATATGTAACTGAATTATTACCTGGTCCACGATCAAGACCTTCCAGATATATTACGATATCGGGAACCAATTCATTTAACATGATCAGCCTGAGTTATACTCCGGACTAGCTTTATTCAATGCATCCAGACCTTGCAACCTGCTTAAGGTCTATAATTTTAATTCATCACGAATAAAACTTAAAGCACCACTTGGATCAATACCACTGATCCAAGGCTAGGTCTTATAGATGGATAACTCCATAATTCATTCCGAGATCAGATTAAACTCAGGTGTAAAATGAAAAAAAAAAAGTCCAATCATATTCCGACTCAGTCAAAGATCTGCAATCTTGCAAAGAAGATACAGTACATATCAAGCATGACTTCTCAATCAAAGGAACACATCCTTTTTACAAAAGAAATCACATATCAACACTTGTATGCTCAGGAGGAAGTAACAACAGTCCAGGGTGTTACATGCTTCCCTCCTAAAAGATTCATCGTCCCGATGATTACATATTCGATTAACCTTCAGGTCAACCAATTTATTAGTTCACAAAACAATGCGACTATTTTCCAACTTGAATAGTTCCAGAAATCAATGTCACAACACATTTTATTCAGCCTGAATAATGTTTGCCTCCATCTGGCTTTCATATAAACTTAAAAAAAAAATAAAGTTCATAAAAGAATGTTTTTGTCAACAGATTTCATTCTGTTATTGAAAAAGAGAAGGAAAAGCAATTTTCATCTCTTCCAGATTTTCCCAAGTTGCACTTTCTTCGTTAAACTGGTCCCACTGGACCTTACATTGCTGTATTTCACGATTTCTTAAATGCAATTGGCGAGTTTCCAGCACTCGTGTGGGTTTAACCACGATTATTCCTGGGTCTTGGACTGCAAGGAATTCCAATTTAAAACATGTGACAGATCTGAAACGTATTTCTTAAGCAAAGAAATATGGAAAAACATCATGCATGCGAGATAAAGCAGGTGGTAATGCTAAACGATAAGCTACAGGATTGATTATTTCGACAATTTCGAAAGGTCCCACGAATCGAGGTGATAACTTGGCAGCCTTGCCAAAAGTTATAGAACTCTTTCTGGGTTTAACACGAAAGAAAAACCTTCTCACCAAGCTCAAACCTTCGATCAACCCGCTTAAGGTCAGCATAGCTCTTCTACCTATCCGCTGCTTCCTTTAATCGTTCACGAATCAGCTTAACTTGCTGTTCCATTTCTGTGAGAATCTCTGGTCCAATTACCACTCTATCCTCCTCAACACTATCCCAGCTAACAGGAGTTCTGCACTTTCTTCCATAAAAAGTGCTTCAAATGGTGCCATTTTAGAGATGAGTGATAAGTGTTGTTGTATGCGAACTCAACTAATGGAAGATACTCTTCCCATTTATACTGTTGATCCATGCAATACATTCGCAACATGTCCTCCAACACTTGATTTACCCTCTCAGTTTGTCCATCCGTTTCCGGATGATATGCAGAACTGAAGTTTAGTTTCGTTCCAAGAGCTGTATTAAGCGTTTGCCAAAACCTTGACGTCATTCTTGGATCCCTGTCAGATATAATCAATTCTGGTACACCATGTAATCTGAAAATTTCGTGTACGAATCTTTTGGCCAGCACTGGTGAATCATCCTTTAGATTTCCAGCGATGAAATGAGCTACCTTAGTCAGTTTATCTACAACTACCAGGATAACATCATGTTTATTCCTGGACATGGGTAATCCTTGTACAAAATCCATGGTTATTACTTGCCATTTGTACTGCGGTATGCTGCTATGAGGATATAACAGTCCAGCAGGGTGCATATGTTCTTTGCCTTAACCCGCTGACACTCCAAACAATGAGTCACAAAATTAATGACATCTTTTTCATACCTCCAAAAGTATTGTTGTTTCAGATCAGCAAGCATTTTTGTGATACCCGGTGTCCAGAGAAAGGTGAATTATGAAATTCAACTAACAACTTCTTT
Organism: Taxus chinensis; assembly: GCA_019776745.2. Taxonomy (NCBI): domain Eukaryota; kingdom Viridiplantae; phylum Streptophyta; class Pinopsida; order Cupressales; family Taxaceae; genus Taxus; species Taxus chinensis. The sequence goes on along the minus strand of CM034153.1, from coordinate 564,569,040 downwards.
CTCAAATCATTCAACATAGGTACATATACCCTGTTTTCATAACGCAAGATTCCTTCATTATCAAAATGAAAACCTTTATACCTTATATCCTTAGGTTCTGCAGCAAGCGCTGCTTTTACTTGTTGAAAGTATGCATCTGATTCTGAGGCACTTTTTACCTCATCTTTAAACTGAGTTCTTAATGTTATAAGAGCAGAAATGTGCCTCCTACGACTTAGAGCATCAGCTACTCTATTCTCCTTCCCTTTGATATAGCTAATATCAAAATCATATTGTGATAAAAATTCTAACCACCTTCTCTGTCTGGCATTATTAAGATTAGGTTGAGTGAAAATATTTCAGTCCCAAGTGATCAGTTTTTCAACTCAAAAGGTTTCCCAAGTAAGTAGTGTCTCCAGACTTGAAGTGCATGAACAATGGCAGCAAGTTCCAAATCATGAGGGGCATAATTCAGCTCATGTAATTAAGTTTTCTACTTTCATATGCTATGACTTGATCATTTTGAAGCAAAACACCTCCAAGGCCTTCCCCAAGCATCCGTTACAACAGTAAAACTCCCATTAGGGTCTGGTACAGCTAATATAGGTGCAGAAGTCAACTGGTCTTTCAGACTTTTGAAAGCCACTTCGCACTTATCATTCCATATGAATTTCTTATCCTTCTTTGCAATGAAGTTATTGTGCAGCTACTTTAGAAAAATCCTTTACAAATTTTCTATAGTAACCAGCAGCAAGACCCATGAAGCTTCTTACTTCGTGCACATTCTTTGGTGCAGGCCACTCAGTTATTGCCACTATTTTTGAAGGATCTACAGCAATTCCTTCTTACTTATGACATGACCCAAATAGTGAACTTCTGAATCAAAGAAAGAACATTTGGATAACTTTCCATACAACTTTCTTTTTCTCAAAATTCCCAAAACTATCTTCAAATGCTCATTATGCTCCTCAACGCTTTTAGAATAAATGAGAATATCGTCCAAGAATACAAGTACAAACTTGTCCATATATTCTTGAAAAATATTGTTCATTAAGTTCATAAAGGTTGCAGGTGCATTAGTTAATCCAAAAGGTAGAACCGTGAATTCATAATGTCCGTACCTTGTTCGGAAAGTTGTTTTATGAATATCTTCCTCTCTAATCCTTAACTGATGATACCCAGATCGAAGATCTATCTTAGAATAAAACGCTGCTCCATGCATCCGATCAAATAGATTGTCGATCCTTGGAAGTGGATATCTTTTCTTGATTATTTCTTTGTTCAACATTCGATAATCAATACACAGCCTTAGTGTTCCATCCTTCTTTTTCACAAATATTACGGGTGCTCCCCAAGGTGAAACACTTGGTCTAATCAAACCTTTAGTCAAAATATCTTGCAACTGTGCCTTAAGCTCAACTAACTCTGTAGTAGTCATCCTATAAGGTGCTTTGGAAATAGGTTCTGTTCCTGGTTTGATTTTGATGGTGAAGTCAAATTCTCTCTTGGGTGGTAACCCTGATAATTCTTTAGGAAAAACATCCCTAAAAATTTGTAACAGAGGAAATCGTTTCATGAAATCACCATCTTCTTCTGAAAATTCAGATATCTTTACTGCATAAAGGGTGCATCCTTTATTCTTTAGCCTTTTTAAGCTACATAGCTGACAGTTTTCTAACTGAAATTTCCCGTTTCACACCTTGAATCTCTGCTATTTCCAGCTAATCATCTAAACATTTTATGTTATTTTCATAGCAATCTACCTTTGCTTTATGGTCAGCTAACCAATTGACACCGATGACAATGTCATACGATCCCAATAGGTGTAACATAGAGGTCAACTTCCGTGGAGAAATTAGGTAAGTCAAGGACTGCGACTGCCCCAAAAAGGCACATACTCACTGTATGAATAGAGTTATTACCATACTGTACAGTCCAAGATTTATCCATTTTTCCAGCTTTTCTCTTAAGTTTAGAAGCAATTTTATTAGAAATAAAACATTCAGTAGCTCCTGTATCAAAAAGAATAGTGACAAGTATGCCAAACAACTTACCCGGAACTTCTATAGGTGTCACTTTCTTTTCAGCTTGCTTGTCTGCTACTGCAGCATGTATCTTATGCTACTGATTACGATCATCCTTCTTTAAAGGGCATTGATTTGCATAGTGGTCTTTGCCACAATTGTAGCAGCCTCCTACAGGTCCCTTTTTAGGCTCAAAATTGCCTCCAGTCTTGTAATTATCACGTTGTCCTCCATAGTGGCTTCTGCCCATTGTTATAATTTTTAGCAAAATTATCCCTTACATTTCCAGCAGGCTTAGTTTTCCACTGCTTTCTTACTATTATCCCTTGGAAACTTACTTTTGTTTCCAAACTTTTTCCATGGTCCCTTTTTGGGTGCAAGAGAGGTTGAAGAAGGGTTTGCAGTCTTCTTCCGCACTTCCTCTTTATGAGTAGAAATAGCCTTTAATTTATGTTCTTGCCTTATGGCCTTTTCAACAACTCCTTCCATAGTGGTTGGACTGTGAACATCGAACCTCTCCCTCTATCACGGGATTCAATCCCATGATGAATTTCCGTATTCTGAACTTCTCGTCAGTTTGATACTACGGTACATACTTGAGGAGTTTTGTAAACCGCTCCCAGTATTCAGTTATCGTTAGCTTCCCTTGAGCTAAGTTCTGAAATTCTGTCATTTTTTGATCATAGAAAAGTTGTGGTAGCCAACGTTGCCTAAAATAGCGTTTAAATTGATCCCAAGTAATATTGGTCTCATCAATGTTTAGTTCAGCTTTACGGCTATCCCACCACAAAGATGCTTCGTGGGAAAGCTGATAGGCTCCCAAAATAGCTTTGGTTTCCTCTGGAAGAAGTTCCTTATTTTAAAGTACTTCTCCATTTCGCTAAGCCAGTTCTCAGCTCCATCTCCTAATGTGGTGCCATCGTACTTAGGTGGACTTATCCTTTTTATATCATTAGTGAGTTTTGCTGCCAACCTGGCCCTTTTGGTTTCTGGTTGGACAGGTGCATTCCCAACATTAACATCAACTCCCATGTCAAGGTTGTCCTCAGGAGGTTGCTAATTGTTAATTATCAGCTTCTTCATCCTCCTCATTTCCCATCGCCTGCTGTTCAAGTACATCTAAACGATCTCTTGTGTCCAACAGGGCAGCAAGGATCCAATCAAGTTTCTGGGTTATTTCTGCCCCTCCTTTAGGTGGAGCATTATTCGAAACGTTCCCTCTTGTTCTAACCATTTTCTGTTACAAGAAAATTTAGGTTTTTATCAGATTATGGACACAATAGGCCCAAGAGCTGTAACCTTCAGCTCTGATACCAAGATGTAACATCCTCATTTTATACATTAGAACAAGTCAATTTTTTGTATATTTTTTTTATTTTTAAAATGCTTCCAGGTTCTAAATACATAATTTAGAACTCACAAATCAAATAACCATTCTTATAACAGATAACCATATGCAACTGTAATGACTCAGAGTAACTCCGATCTATTCATTCCATGACTCGGAAATCTACCGATCTATTCATGAGTAATAAGAGTTGGAGTTTTCATTTAACCCATCACTCTCGCAGTTCTCTTCCCTATTCTGGGATTCAGAATTTTCTGTCCAAGGAACCTAACTAAATAATTGTTACCATTATTCATCGGCATCTCATCCCTTAGACCAGGTGACTCAGGACAATGTAATCAACAGCTTACGATACTTTGGACAAATATTTGAAACATACTGCTTATGTCTTGTATTCCTTAATGGCATACTCGTCAATCTGGAATATGTCCTACACCCCATTCCTAAATTATATAGAACGTCTTATACTGACTTCTGTCAGTCCCTCCTTATCCCAAATTAATCACTCGGAAACAGAATTAGTAAGGTGACAACGTTATATGGATGCACTCCGAGGACTAGGGATAAGATGACATACTGGGCCAACTCTAGTTAAACCAGTGTGTCAAGATACCCCGAGTCTCCTAGGTAGCCTTATAATGTGACCACATTCCTAATCGGTCCCAGAGTAACTTGTTTGAGTTAAAGGTGTAAATCTTAACGATCAATGCAAAGGGTGTCGTCATAAGTCACCTGCATTGTTGTATCTTCGAGAAGATCCTAATCTTCTCGAAGGTACAACCCTGCAGTTGACTTGTGCCGTCAACCTTTAAATCCGCCTCGAAAAGATCTACTTATTAATAAGCGTTACGCACATACGCTGAGTTAAAATTATATTAAAAGACGTTCCCCTAAGGTTAGCCTTTCCCGATCCCTGGGTTCCTCACCTTAGAATGACCTTTCTTAATAAAACCCTTTACACAGAGAAGTTATTAAGGCTAAGGTTCCATCAAGGAGTTCATAGAATATACATAATTCTAAATCAACGAAATTGGACAATAACCCATAATCTTCACATGTGATTGCCAACTGAACCCATTTTTAGGTTTATTTCAGTTCTCATAACTGAATTTATATCGTACTTATAAGTATCGATATATATGATTAAGAATCCAATTAAACGTTGTCCTGGCTTAATCAAGACTAGGAATTAATAATTTAATTCAGCTTGTTTAGTGTCTCTGCTTAGGTTTATTTTAACCCTATCTTTCAGAAAGACAAACATCTAAATTTCAATTTAGCTTTGGATAGAACATACTAAGAACTGCTAAACAATCATAAGAATTAGTCACATATTCTTGCAAGCTTACATTGATAATCACAAAAGTCTCCAAATTATACAATAATAACAATGCTCTCCAGATATTTGAACCGAAGAAGGTCAAACTATCAAGATAAGAATACAAACACATAAGTAACAAATATCTATTTCCATTCCTTTCAGAACTAATCAAATACATTTTATGCATTCAGCATACTTGATACAATACTCAACGGAAAAAGAACATCTTTCCTCATATAGTACATTTAGAAAATCAAGCTGTAATTCAACATAAAATCAAATTTAAATAATCTGATCATCCTATCAGATCTGCGTGCTTTTACCACTTACGGAAACCATCTGCAAAAATTGTCAACATGGGTCAGTTCGATGAACTGAGCATGATAAGCACTAACTCTTAAAACAATTGCAATCCATCAATTGTTTTCATTAAACACCCTGTTTAAATGAGATCAAAACACCAAACAAGTAAACACATTTCAGACTATGCTTTCGTAAAACAACATGACTATAAATGCGTAGCTCATATTATAGTCACTAAATAGTCTCAGATACCTTTCAAATATTTCATCAAAACGTTAGAGACCAAGAAGACAAATGCATCTAACCAACTATCCATCTGAATCCCAAGGACAGCAACATAAGATGGACTAATATATTCAACATAATAAATGAATAACCTTTCATGATTCCATCAGCATGATAGAACAATTCCAAAAGTTAGATCAACAATTATATCAACCTATACTTTATAACAGAAGAGAAATAAACGAATCATACATATTTCCCTTAGAACTAGCTCATGACTGTACCGTCTTTCCAAGAGCAAAGCATTCACCTTAAACACATGTGAATAAATCGGAGGAGACCACCAAAAGCACCACTGTTTTGTTAAAGTTTAAAATATAACAAACTATAGTACAGTAGCTCTCACGCCAAACAGTGATGACTATCTAACAAACAGACTCTGCATGACCTCCCACACGAAGCGACAAACAAGAAGGTATTCACTGCCATTGCCTGTTGAGGTGCAGTCGACAACTCCTAAGTTCAATCAAGCTCAAGAATAGATATCCATGCAACAGAAGATGTAAACACGCCAACAATCCCTTACATCAACCTACATCCCATTCTAGTCCCTACTAAACACTGTAAGGCTTTTAGACCCAAGGTCGAAATCAAAGAACTTCTATTTTATCGCAGTCAACAATAGACTCCATGGCATTAAGCAATTGATGTTTCCCTAAGACTATGCAGAGATAATCATACAAAATTCCCGCAACATGCACAGCCTCATCTAACTGGAATAATCAGAAAGGAAACATAACATACCGTATTCACATCTGGACGCATTCAGAGTTTGAAGTATGGTATTCACGACCCACTTTTACAGAGCCAAGATACATGATATCTATCTATACTCAAGGAACCCAACAGTGTCAAAAACAACAGTGTACCAAATCAGGCTTAATTAGAGGCAGATACACTAGTTACCTATCAAGGATTCAACTGAATCCGAACAACAGTAACAAGATAAATAATAGTTAATGATTCCAACTATGCCAACAATGGTAAACATTCCAAATCAGGCTTATACAAAAGCTAAATACTGATTTCGTAACAAGGAATCCAACTGAGCCTCTTCAATATTTTTCGCTCAAGCTTACACAGAAAGGAAACGTAAAAATACACCCAAAGAGTCTGTACCAAAATTTCATTACAAAATAACAGAGGTCGTATTACCTGTTACTCCTTCAAGACTCTGACAAAATCAAATTACCAATATTCAAAGATATATAGCTTCAACAGTGGTCCATAATATACGAATCATTCAATGTACTCCATAGAGTCGTTTTGAATACAATAAATATAATGCAACTATCATCGAGTTAAATCCCGTAATTGTAACACAAGGGATGGAGAAACAACTTCTACAGGGTCGCAATAAATACTGAAACACAGTCAGTTCTCCATTCAACATAACCTAAATATCATAGCGAACCCCTAAAAGATTCAGTAACCACCACCTATAATAACCTCGACAGAACTTACAAAGAAGTCCAATTAAACTGAACAAAAAGTCCATCAGTATCCTTTCCAACAAGTATCAACAACAAGCATCAACAGTAAGCATTAACAACAAGTATCAACAGTAACCTGTACCCATCAAGAGAACAATTCATGGGCTCTCACAGAGCAGGTCTAGTATACTTTCTTGCATATATTTCACAAATTAAAGCCGGAATGCAAAACACAATGAAATATTGCAACAGTTCGAAACATAAAATACACCCATCAAGGTTTAAATTGAAAAATCGAACCAGCAAGAAGATACAGTAACAAAATCACACCAAGCTACCATAAAAACCATCTAATTCCAAAAATCATCTGAACAGAGTTGTTCTAATGAAATCATTTGAAAGAGAGCAATATTTTTAAGGGTTAGGGCCTAACATGCCTGGTTATTTGCTTAAAATTTCGAAGCAGACCACTGAAAGAGCTCGAACCTTCTCCTCCTTTTCCAAGTTAGATCCACCAACAAAAATTTGTCTATTTCCATGACTTATAAATTTTCCTTGCCAGAGGAAAGAGTGAGTTACACTCATATTTGCCATGCAACTCCCAGAAGACTGGTGTGAAGAACCAGTGATCAGACAGAGGGAAAACCGGAGCGCATGAAAAACCAAACAAACTACTAACTTTCCATTTTGCATGCCTTCCCGTGAAACCCGAGCTCGAAGACCGAGTTCATAAATGGCATTTACTCCAAATTTCCCGCTAAATTTCCATTGCCACCGACCGCCATAATTGGCGATGGATAAAACCAGTTCGAAGACCATTTCCAACTTTGGCGACCTGCCACGTCGGCTCTAGCTAGCCGTTTAAAAACTTCTACCAAATTACCTGTCCTTCATGCTTATCCATGTATTTAATGCCATTGAAACTTCCGCCCATGGCTCGCACCCTTCCATATGTCCCCTTTCTTCCTTGTTTAATAGTTAGGTTAGTAACTTAGGTTAGGATTTAGGATAACACTTAGTCTAACCTCATAGCACATAGATACTAACTTAGAACATTAGCTTATAGCTTAGGCCTAGGTTAGATTAACACTAATCTAATCCCCTAGGTTAAAGTTTAGTTTTAGGTTACTAACCTTAATAAATCCAGTTTAGGTCTAATATTTCAAATGCTCAGAAAAAGAACCTACAACATACATTCACGAACAGGGTTCACTCCTGCACTGCCATTAGGCTATTGAATTATATGTAACTGAATTATTACCTGGTCCACGATCAAGACCTTCCAGGTATATTACGATATCGGGCACCAGTTCATTTAACATGATCAGCCTGAGTTATACTCCAGACTAGCTTATTCAATGCATCCAGACCTTGCAACCTGCTTAAGGTCTATAATTTTAATTCATCACGAATAAACTTAAAGCACCACTTGGATCAATACCACTGATCCAAGGCTAGGTCTTATAGATGGATAACTCCATAATTCATTCCGAGATCAGATTAAACTCAGGTGTAAAATGAAAGAAATAAAAGAGTCCAATCATATTCCGACTCAGTCAAAGATCTGGAATCTCAAAGAAGATACAGTACATATCAAGCATGACTTCTCAATCAAAGGAACACATCCTTTTTACAAAAGAAATCACATATCAACACTTGTATGCTCAGGAGGAAGTAACTACAGTCCAGGGTGTTACATGCTTCCCTCCTAAAAGATTCATCGTCCCGATGATTACATATTCGATTAACCTTCAGGTCAACCAATTTATTAGTTCACAAAACAATGCGACTATTTCCAACTTGAATGGTTCCAGAAATCAATGTCACAACACATTTTATTCAGCCTGAATAATGTTTGCCTCCATCTGGCTTTCATATAAACTTAAAAAAAAATATAAGTTCATAAAAGAAATTTTTTGTCAACAGATTTCATTCTGTTGAAAAAGAGAAGGAAAAGCAATCTTCATCTCTTCAAGATTTTCCCAAGTTGCACTTTCTTCGTTAAAATGGTCCCACTGGACCTTACATTGCTGTATTTCATGATTTCTTAAATGCAATTGGTGAGTTTCCAGCACTCATGTGGGTTTAACCACGATTATTCCTGGGTCTTGGACCTGCAAGGAATTCCAATTTAAAACATGTGACAGATCTGAAACGTATTTCTTAAGCAAAGAAATATGGAAAACATCATGCATGTGAGATAAAGCAGGTGGTAATGCTAAACGATAAGCTACAGGATTGATTATTTCGACAATTTCGAAAGGTCCCACGAATCGAGGTGACAACTTGGCAGCCTTGCCAAAAGTTATAGAACTCTTTCTGGGTTTAACACGAAGAAAAACCTTCTCACCAAGCTCAAACCTTCGATCAACCCGCTTAAGGTCAGCATAGCTCTTCTGTCTATCTGCTGCTTCCTTTAATCATTCACGAATCAGCTTAACTTGTTGTTCCATTTCTGTGAGAATCTCTGGTCCAATTACCACTCTATCCTCAACACTATCCCAGCTAACAGGAGTTCTGCACTTTCTTCCATAAAGTGCTTCAAATGGTGCCATTTTAAGAGATGAGTGATAAGTGTTGTTGTATGCGAATTCAACTAATGGAAGATACTCTTCCCATTTATACTGTTGATCCATGCAATACATTCGCAACATGTCCTCCAACACTTGATTTACCCTCTCAGTTTGTCCATCCGTTTCCGGATGATATGCAGAACTGAAGTTTAGTTTCGTTCCAAGAGCTGCATTAAGCGTTTGCCAAAATCTTGATGTCATTCTTGGATCCCTGTCAGATATAATCAATTCTGGTACACCATGTAATCTAAAAATTTCGTGTACGAATCTTTTGGCCAGCACTGGTGAATCATCCTTTAGATTTCCAGCGATGAAATGAGCTACCTTAGTCAGTTTATCTACAACTACCAGGATAACATCATGTTTATTCCTGGACATGGGTAATCCTTGTACAAAATCCATGGTTATTACTTGCCATTTGTACTGCGGTATGCTATGAGGATATAACAGTCCAGCAGGGTGCATATGTTCTGCCTTAACCCGCTGACACTCCAAACAATGAGTCACAAAATTAATAACATCCTTTTTCATACCTTTCCAAAAGTATTGTTGTTTCAAATCAGCAAGCATTTTTGTGATTCCTGGGTGTCCAGAGAAAGGTGAATTATGAAATTCAACTAACAACTTCTTCCTCAAATCATTCAGCATAGGTACGTATACCCTGTTTTCATAACGCAAGATTCCTTCATTATCAAAATGAAAACCTTTATACCTTATATCCTTTGGTTCTGTAGCAAACACTGCTTTTACTTGTTGAAAATATGCATCTGATTCTGAGGCACTTTTTACCTCATCTTTAAACTGAGTTCTTAATGTTATAAGAGCAGAAATGTGCCTCCTACGACTTAGAGCATCAGCTACTCTATTCTCCTTCCCTTTGATATAGCTAATATCAAAATCATATTGTGATAAAAATTCTAACCACCTTCTCTGTCTGGCATTAAGATTAGGTTGAGTAAAAATATATTTCAACCCTAAGTGATCAGTTTTCAACTCAAAAGGTTTCCCAAGTAAATAGTGTCTCCAGACTTGAAGTGCATGAACAATGGCAGCAAGTTCCAAATCATGAGGAGCATAATTCAGCTCATGTAACTTAAGTTTTCTACTTTCATATGCTATGACTTGATCATTTTGAAGCAAAACACCTCCAAGGCCTTCCCCAGAAGCATCCGTTACAACAGTAAAACTCCCATTAGGGTCTGGTACAGCTAATATAGGTGCAGAAGTCAACTGGTCTTTCAGACTTTTGAAAGCCGCTTCGCACTTATCATTCCATATGAATTTCTTATCCTTCTTCTTGCAATGAAGTTATTGGTGCAGCTACTTTAGAAAAATCCTTAACAAATTTTCTATAGTAACCAGCAAGACCCATGAAGCTTCTTACTTCGTGCACATTCTTTGGTGCAGGCCACTCAGTTATTGCCACTATTTTTGAAGGATCTACAGCAATTCCTTCTTTACTTATGACATGACCCAAATAGTGAACTTCTGAATCAAAGAAAGAACATTTGGATAACTTACCATACAACTTTCTTTTTCTCAGAATTCCCAAAACTATCTTCAAATGCTCATTGTGCTCCTCAACGCTTTTAGAATAAATGAGAATATCATCCAAGAATACAAGTACAAACTTGTCCAGATATTCTTGAAAAATATTGTTCATTAAGTTCATAAAGGTTGCGGGTGCATTAGTTAATCCAAAGGGTAGAACCGTGAATTCATAATGTCCGTACCTTGTTCGGAAAGTTGTTTTATGAATATCTTCTTCTCTAATCCTTAACTGATGATAGCCAGATCGAAGATCTATCTTAGAATAAACCGCTGCTCCACACATCTGATCAAATAGATCGTCGATCCTAGGAAGTGGATATCTGTTCTTGATTGTTGCTTTGTTCAACATCTGATAATCAATACACAGCCTAAGCATTCCATCCTTCTTTTTCACAAATATTACGGGCACTCCCCAAGGTGAAACACTTGGTCTAATCAAACCTTTAGACAAAAGCTCTTGCAACTGTGCCTTAAGCTCGACTAACTCTGTAGTAGTCATCCGATAAGGTGCTTTGGAAATAGGTTCTGTTCCTGGTTTGATTTTGATGGTGAAGTCAAATTCTCTCTTGGGTGGTAACCCTGGTAATTCCTCAGGAAAAACATCCCTGAAACTTTGTAATAGAGGAAATTGTTTCATGAAATCATCATCTTCTTCTGAAAATTCAGATATCTTTACTGCATAAAGGGTGCATCCTTTATTTTTAGCCTTTTTAAGCTGCATAGCTGACATTTTTCTAACTGAAATTTCCCGTTTCACCCCTTGAATCTCTGTTGTTTCCAGCTGATCATCTAAACATTTTATGTTCTTTTCATAGCAGTCTACTTTTGCTTTATGGTCAGCTAACCAATTGACACTGATGACAATGTCATACGATCCCAAAGGTGTAACATAGAGGTCAACTTCCATGGAGAAATTAGGTAAGTCAAGGACTGCCCCAAAAAGACACATACTCACTGTATGAACAGAGTTATTACCATACTGTACAGTCCAAGATTTATCCATTTTTCCAGCTTTTCTCTTAAGTTTAGAAGCAAGTTTATTAGAAATAAAACATTCAGTAGCTCCTGTATCAAAAAGAATAGTGACAAGTATGCCAAATAACTTACCCAGAACTTCTATAGGTGTCACTTGCTTTTCAGCTTGCTTGTCTGCTACTGAAGCATGTATCTTATGCTGCTGATTACGATCATCCTTCTTCAAAGGGCATTGATTTGCGTAGTGGTCTTTGCCACAATTGTAGTAGCCTCCTACAGGTCCCTTTTTAGGCTCAAAATTGCCTCCAGTCTTGTAATTGTCACATTGTCCTCCATAGGGCTTCTACCCATTGTTATAATTTTTAGCAAAATTATCCCTTACATTTCCAGCAGGCTTAGTTGCCACTGCCTTCTTACTATTATCCCCTAGAAAATTACTTTTGTTTCCAAACTTTTTCCATGGTCCCTTTTTGGGTGCAAGAGAGGTTGAAGAAGGGTTTGCAGTCTTCTTCCACACTTCCTCTTTATGAGCAGAAATAGCCTTTAATTTCTGTTCTTGCCTTATTGCCTTTTCAACAACTCCTTCCATAGTGGTTGGACTGTGAACATCGACCTCTCCCCCTATCACGGGATTCAATCCCATGATGAATTTCCGTATTCTGAACTTCTCATCAGTTTGATACTGTGGTACATACTTGAGGAGTTTTGTAAACCGCTCCCAGTATTTAGTTACCGATAGCTTCCCTTGAGCTAAGTTCTGAAATTCTGTCATTTTCTGATCATAGAAAAGTTGTGGCAGCCAACGTTGCCTAAAATAGCCTTTAAATTGATCCCAAGTAATATTGGTCTCATCAATGTTTAGTTCAGCTTTATGGCTATCCCACCATGAAGATGCTTCATGGGAAAGCTGATAGGCTCCCCAAATAGCTTTGGTTTCCTCTGAGAAGTTCCTTATTGCAAAGTACTTCTCCATTTTGCTGAGCCAGTTCTCAGCTCCATCTCCTAATGTGGTGTCATCGTACTTAGGTGGGATTATCCTTTTTATATCATTAGTGAGTTTTGCTACCAACCTGGCCTTTTTATTTTCTGGTTGGACAGGTGCATTCCTAGCATTAACATCAACTCCCATGTCAGGGTTGTCCTCAGGAGGTTGCTGATTGTTATTATCAGCTTCTTCATCCTCCTCATTTCCCATCACCTACTGTTCAAGTACAGCTAAGCGATCTCTTGTGTCCAACAGGGCAGCAAGGATCTCATCAAGTTTCTGGGTTGTTGCCGCCCCTCCATCAGGTGGAGCATTATTCGCAACATTCCCCCTTGTTCTAACCATTTTTTGTTACAAGAAAATTCAAGTTTTTATCAGATTATGGACACAATAGGCCCAAGAGCTGCAACCTTCAGCTCTGATACCAAGATGTAACGTCCTCCATTTATACATTAGAAAAAGTCAATTTTTTTTTTGATAATGCTTCCAGGTTCTAAATACATAATTTAGAACTCACAAATCAAATAACCATTCTTATAACAGATAACCATATGCAGCTGTAATGACTCGGAGTACCTCCGATCTATTCATTCCATGACTCGGTAATCTACCGATCTATTCATGAGTAATAAGAGTTGGAGTTTTCATTTAACACTTCACTCTCGTAGTTCTCTTCCCTATTCTGGGATTTAGAATGCTCTGTCTAAGGAACCTAACTGAATAATTGTTACCATTATTCATCGGCATCTCATCCCTTAGACCAGGTGACTTAGGACTACGCAATTAGCAGCTTGCGATACTTGGGCCAAAGATTTGAAATATATTGCTTATGTCTCGTATTCCTTAACGGCATACTCATCAATCTGGAATACGTCCTTCACCCCCCATTCTTATGTTATATGGAATGTCTTATACCGACTTCTGTCAGTCCCCCTTATCCCAAGTTATTCACTTGGAAATGGATTAGTAAGGTGACAACGTTATATGGATGCTCCCGAGGACTAGGGATAAGATGACATACTGGGTCAACCCTAGTTAAACCAGTGTGTCAAGATACCCCGAGTCTCCTAGGCAGCCTTATAATGTGACCACATTCCTAATCAATCCCAGAGTAACTTGTTCGAGTTAAAGGTGTAAATCTTAATAATCAATGCAAAGGGTGTCGTCATAAGTCACCTGCATTGTCGTATCTTCGAGAAGATCCTAATCTTCTCAAAGGTACAACCCTGCAGTTGAATTGTGTCGTCAACCTTTAAATCCACCTCAAAAAGATCTACTTATTAATAAGCGTTACGCACATTGAGTTTAAATTATATTAAAAGACGTTCCCCTAAGGTTAGCCTTTCCCGATCCCTGGGTTCCTCACCTTAGAATGACCTTTCTTAATAAAACCCTTTACATAGAGAAGTTATTAAGGCTATGGTCCCATCAAGGAGTTCATAGAATTTACTTAATTCAACAAAATTAGAAAATAACCCAAAATCTTCACTTGTGATTGCCAACCGAACCCTTTTTAGGTTTATCTCAGTTCTCATAACTGAATTTATGTCTTACTTATTAGTATCGAGACATAATGATTAAGAGTCCAATTAAACGTTGTCCTGGCTTAATCAAAACTAGGAATTGATAATCTAATCCAACTTGTTTGGTGTCTTGCTTAGGTTTATTTTAACCCTATCTTCTCAGAAAGACAGTGATCTAAATTTCAATTTAGCTTCAGATAGAACATACTAAGAACTACTAAACAATCATAAATAATTCAGTCTCATATTCTTTCAAGCTTACATTGACAATCACAAAAGTCTCCAATATTATACAATGATAACAATGCTTTCCAGGTCATTTGAACCGAAGAAAGTCAAACTATCAAGATACGGATACAAACACATAAGTAACAAATATTTATTTCCATTCCTTTCAGAACTAAACAAATACATTTTATGCATTCAACATACTTGATACAATACTCAACGGAAGAATAACATCTTTCCTCATATAGTACATTTATAAAATCAAGCTGTAATTCAACATAAAATAAAATTTAAATAATCTGATCATCCTATCAGATCTGCGTGCTTTTACCACTTACGGAAACCATCTGCAAAAATTGTCAACATGGGTCAGTTCGATAAACTGAGCATGATAAGCACTAACTCTTAAAACAATTACAATCCATCAATTGTTTTCATTAAACACCCTGTTTAAATGCGATCAAAACACCAAACAAGTAAACACATTTCAGACTATGCTCTCGTAAAACAACATGACTATAAATGCGTAGGTCATATTATAGTCACTAAATAGTCTCAGATACCTTTCAAATATTTCATCAAAACCTTAGAGACCAAGAAGACAAATGCATCTTACCAACTATCCATCTGAATCCCAAGGACAGCAACATCAGACGGACTAATATATTCAACATAATAAATGAATAACCTTTCATGATTCCATCAGCATGATAGAACTATTCCAAAAGTTAGATAAACAATTATATCAACCTAGACATTATAACAGAGGAGAAATAAATGAATCATACATATTTCCCTCAGAACTAGCTCATGACTGTACCGTCTTTCCAAGAGAAAAGCATTCACCTTAAACACATGTGAATAAATCAAACGAGACCACCAAAAGCACCACTGTTTTGTTGAAGTTTAAAATATAAGAAACTACAGTACAGTAGCTCTCATGCCCAACAATGATGACTATCTACCAGACAGACTCTGCATGACCTCCCACACGAGGCGACATACAAGAAGGTATTCACTGCCATTACCTATTGAGGTGCAATCGACAACTCCTAAGTTCAATCAAGCTCAAGAATAGATATCCATGCAACAGAAGACGTAAACACGCCAACAATCCCTTACATCAACCTACAGCCCATTCTAGTCCCTACTAAACACTCTGAGGCTTTTAGACCCAAGGTCGAAATCAAAGAACTTCTATTTTATCGCAGTCACCAATAGACTCAAAGGCATTAAGCAATTGATGTTTCCCTAAGACTATGCAGAGATAATCATACAAAATTCCCGCAACATGCATAGCCTCATCTAACTGGAATAATCAGAAAGGAAACATAACATACCGTATTCACATCTGGATGCATTCAGAGTTTGAAGTATGGTATTCACGACCCACTTTTACAGAGCCAAGTTACATGATATCTATCTATACTCAAGGAACCCAACAGTGTCAAAAACAACATTGTACCAAATCAAGCTTAACATTGTACACTGGTTACCTTCAAGGATTCAACTGAATCCAAACAACAGTAACAAGATAAATAATAGTTAATGATTCTAACTGTGCCAACAATGGTAAAAATTCAAAATCAGGCTTATACAAAATCTAAATACTGATTTCGTAACAAGGAATCCAACTGAGCCTCTTCCATATTTTTCGCTCAAGCTTACACAGAAAGGAAACGTAAAAATATACCCAAAGAGTCTGTACCAAAAATTCATTACAAAATAACAGAGGTCGTATTACCTGTTACTCCTTCAAGACTCTGACAAAATCAAATTACCAATATTCAAAGATATATAGCTTTAACAGTGGTCCATAATATACGAATCATTCAATGTACTCCACAGAGTCGTTTTGAATACAATAAATATAATGCAACTATCATCGAGTTAAATCCCGTAATTGTAACACAAGGGATGGAGAAACAACTTCTACAAGGGTCGCAATAAAATACTGAAACACAGTCAATTCTCCATTCAACATAACCTAAATGTCACAGTGAACCCCCTACAAGATTCAGTAACCACCACCTATAATAACCTCGACAGAACTTTCAAATAAGTCCAATTAAACTGAACAAAAAGTCCATTAGTATCCTTTCCAACAAGTATCAACAACAAGCATCAACAGTAAGCATTAAACAACAAGTATCAACAGTAAGTTGTACCCATCAAGAGAACAATTCATGGGCTCTTCACAGAGCAGGTCTAGTATACTTCCTTGTATATATTTCACAATTTAAAGCCGTAATGGCAAAACAAAATGAAATATTGTAACAGTTCGAAACATAAAATACACCCATCAAGGTTTAAATTGAAAAATTGAACTAGCAAGAGATACAGTAACAAAATCACACCAAGCTACCATAAAAAACCATCTAATTCCAAAAATCATCTGAACAGAGTTGTTCTAATGAAATCATTTGAGAAAGAGCAAGATTTTTTAAGGGTTAGGGCCTAACATGCTTGGTTATTTGCTTAAAATTTTGAAGTAGACCACTGAAAGAGCTCGAACCCTTCTCCTCCTTTTCCAAGTTAGATCCACCAACAAAAATTTTCTATTTCCATGACTTATAAATTTTCCTTGCTAGAGGAAAGAGAGAGTTACACTCATATTTGCCATGCAACTCCTAGAAGACTGGTGCGAAGAACCAGTGATCAGACAGACGGAAAACCGGAGTGCATGAAAAACCAAACAAACTACTAACTGTCCATTTTGCATGCCTTCCCATGAAACCCGAGCTTGAAGAACCGAGTTCATAAATGGCATTTACTCCAAATTTCCCCACTAAATTTCCATTGCCACTGACCACCATAATTGGCGATGGATAAAACCAATTCGAAGACCATTTCCAACTTTGGCGACCTACACACGTCGGCTCTAGCTACCCGTTTAAAAACTTCTACCAAATTACCTGTCCTCCATGCTTATCCATGTATTTAATGCCATTAAAACTGCCACCCATGGCTCACACCCTTCCATATGTCCCCTTCTTCCTTGTTCAATAGTTTGGTTAATAACTTAGGTTAGGACTTAGGATAACACTTAGTCTAACCTCATAGCACATAGATACTAAACTTAGAACATTAGTTTATAGCTTAGGCCTAGGTTAGATTAACACTAATCTAATCCCCTAGGTTAAATTTTAGTTTTAGATTACTAACCTTAAAAAATTTAGTTTAGGGTCTAATATTTCAAATGCTCAGAAAAAAGAACCTCCAACATACATTCACGAACAGGGTTCGCTCCTGCACTGCCATTAGGCTATTGAATTATATCTAACTGAATTATTACCCTGGTCCACGATCAAGACCTTCTAGGTATATTACGATATCGGGCACCAGTTCATTTAACATGATCAGCCTGAGTTATACTCCAGACTAGCTTATTCAATGCATCTAGACCCTGCAACCTGTTTAAGGTCTATAATTTTAATTCATCACGAATAAACTTAAAGCACCACTTGGATCAATACCACTGATCCAAGGCTAGGTCTTTATAGATGGATAACTCCATAATTCATTCCGAGATCAGATTAAACTCAGGTTTAAAATGAAAGAAATAAAAGAGTCCAATCATATTCTGACTCAGTCAAAGATCTAGAATCTCAAAGAAGATACAGTACATATCAAGCATGACTTCTCAATCAAAGGAACACATCCTTATTACAAAATAAATCACATCTCAACACTTGTATGCTCAAGAGGAAGTGACTACAGTCCAGGGTGTTACAAGTTTATTCAGTAGAATTGAAGCTGATAGTATGAGTGTTTGGTTTTTGAGACTCTGAAGTGTCATTATTCGGGGAATGATTAGGAAAAGGTTGTTTAAAAACACCAAGCGCATGATTCGGGGGAGAATTTGAGTTATCCAGAATGAGCTCGCCTTTATCAATGAATTTCTAGACAAGATTTTTGAAGGTATGACATCGTTCAATGTCATGGCCTCTGGTTCTATGATAATGATAGAAGTCATTTTCCCTATACTAGAATGGTCATTCTTGGCTTTCATCAAAATTTCTAATAGGGGAATTTTGATCATGTGAACTTCCAACATTTTTTCTAAGATGGACGTATATGATTCCCCCAACGAAGTGAAAGATCGAGTTAATGAGGGTCCTTTTCGAGAAGATGAGGAGTCTCTCTACGGTGTTTGATTAGAAGTGTTGTTGGCTCATGATGTTTTTAATACAATAGTGTTGGTAGATCCCTGATTCTTGTCTTTGTTAGAAGCGGAAGGGTTTGTTTTTGTAAACTGAGAAAAATCTAGTTTAGATTTAGAGTGAAGTTTTAACTTCCCTTGTTCAATGGCATGGGATTCAAGTTTGTGTGCCATCATAAAGTCTTCTTCAAATGTATGAAAGGTTTAGATCCTTAAAGTGGAAGAAATATGATTAGCACAAGATCGAGTAAACAACTCGATCTTTTGAGATTGAGGGAGGGAGAAAGATAATTGATTTATTATACCTCTCCAATGAGTGAAAAATTCTGTAATAGGCTCGTCATCGAATTAATGAATGTTATAAAGATATGTAATTGAGATCTTATGTGCGATATTTATTGAGACATTTTCAACAAACATTTCGGCCAATTGAGAGAAAGAAAATAGGGAATGTTGGGGAATATTATTATACCAGTCTAAAGCAATCCCTGCTAGAGACATAGGGAAAGTACAGAGCATAAGCTCTTGATCATGGACTATCAAGTAGCAAGTGTGTTTGAATGCTTGTAGGTGTTGTTAAGGATCCTCCTGACTATGATATTTTGAGAACTTAGGAAGTTTCCATTGGGGAGGATAAGGCTTAAAAGCCATTGATGGATGAATGGGTTCATTACACACTTCTTCAAAAGAATATGAAGGGCGAGCCCCTTTGGTGGAGGCTTCTAGGTCTGTGATTTTCTTGAAAAGAACTTGGACAACGTCAGATTGAGGAGGAGGTATGTTAGCATGTCCTGTATAAGAAGTGAATGATGGATTTTGTTGAGGCGTTAACGGGGGATTCATCTGCTGATTAACATGATGATAAGAGGAATAACCAGGCATTCTAGGTGATGCATGGTGAGGTATTTATTGTGAAGGAGCCTGCGTATGAATAGGCTATGAAATGATAAGTGGTTTGAGAAAAAGGTGGTTCGATGAAAGATGGATCCTGTGATTGGTAGGCTCCTACACTTATCAACTGAATCGGAATGGATCAAGGAATATAGGTGCTGATTTGATTGGACATGGGGGGGAAGAAATTCTAAATGAGGGCTTTTGACTGCCGGATTTGGTTATTAAGGGCAACTGACGCCAGAGGATGGGTAAAGGACATTATCGCTGGAGCATTGGAAGAAAGACCAACTGGAGGATGAGAAGCAGGAACCAACTGACTCATAGAAGGGGGGTTGATTTCATAAGGAGGGTACTGACCCTGGGACGCAATGGATGACATAGAAGAATTAACAAAAACCTTGTGGGCGTGCAGATGTGCCCATTATAGCTAAAGAAGAGGACTTCTCAGAAGTAGGCTGTGGAGTAGCCGAGGTAGTCGCGATGCTAGGAATAGGAAAGACTAATTGAGAACCAGTCAACATGGTTGGTGGAAGAGAAAAAAGAGGCACATGTGTGCCACCCTCTTCTGTGGTTCGAGGTGAGAAAAAAGTATGCTAACTGTTCTATAAAAGCCTGGGATGGTTCACGAGGATAATCGTAAACTTGATGATTGGTGGTCCTTGATCAGATATTCAAAGAGACTTATGTACTAGATGGTCCATAAGGGCTACTAGATTGTGATCAAGGAGCACCTGAAATTAAGGATCTCCGCGAGGAACATACTCTATGTCAGAAGCATATGATATTTCTAAAGGACTAGGGGAAGCTGGTCATGATGGGATTGCTTTAGGTTGAATAGAAAGGATTATATGACCAAGATGGGGAACCAACTAATAGCGGTCCTGAGGAAGACCCGAGGGTTGCCGAAACATCCACACTAGTGGTGGTCTTTGATGAAGAAGGGACTAGTTTGAGCCATTTTTTCTAGATTGTAACCGAGTGACGACCATCATAAACAAGCAAAAAATATAGAAAAAGAAGATTGACCTAACTAATGCACAGGACAATTCAAGCAGCGTAGGTGATTATCTCTTTTAAGTTTTCATGCTTTTAAGAAAGAAAGTATAGGGAAGGCTTTTTTAGAACAAGAATTGCTCAGATAGCCAAACTGAGGATGGTTTGGGGAATGTTTTAGTGAGGAGTCCTGAAGGCACTTTAGTAAAAGACCAGTACCTGGCTTGATATAGGGGGCCTACCCCCGCACTTCACACACCGCTGCGATAAGGGAGTCAGGTGCTTTGCCAATATATTACCAAAACTTCCGTGAATTTATAGCATGGCTCGAGTACCACGTAGGCTCTTCCTCTTGGATGTCACTTCCAAGTAGGCAAGGCCAGGGGAGGAATTTTTTGTTTAGATGCTTTTATACCTAGTGATTTTGGCTTTGTGTGTAAGGGTGAAAAATAAAAATCAAATAGTGTCACTACCGATTTTGATCAATTTTTCCAACCTATTTAGAAAACTAGATGAAGAACATACAGTAGAAATGACAAAGGAAAAGTTCTTTTTAAGCACTAAGAATGAAGTGTTGGATTTTGATGAAGAAAAGTCAAACAAATTCTTTCCCAAATGCGATTGAATTCTTTTTAAGTACCAAAAATCGAAATGTTTTTAATGGGATAGAAAAAAAACAAACAAGTTCTTCTTAAGTTGTTAAAAAGGAGAAGAAACACCATAAAAGAGAAATACCTGTAGATTTAGCTCTCCAAGGTGTGTGGAATTCAAAAAGCACATTGTTGAGCTCTTCCCCCTCAAACAATCCCATGAAAAAGAAAAGTGCTCCGTAAGAAAAGGTTAAGCAAACACATAACAAATCCATAAAGATATGTCCAGATAATAGTAGAATGAAAATTTCTATTTAAGGAACTAGAAAACTTTCAAGAAAATAACAATTTTGCATAAAGAGATGGATCAAGAATGTAATTTTGAAATCAAATGAAAGATTTATTGATCTTTGAAATATGAATTGGAATTTAGTTTTTGCAAGAAAGAAGAAACTTTAACTTTGCAAATTATAAGTGAAAGAAGCAAGACCAAAATGAAGGAAGGAAATGCTTAAGCAGAACTGACGAAAAAGCAGTGAAGAAACAAAATAAAAGATAAAAATTGAAGAAGAAATGAACTTACCAATAAGGGACTTTGGTTGGGTCCCACTGGGCATGCCAGAATGTAGATCAAGAATTTCCGCACTTGTTACCTATCCAAGTTAATGTACCAAACTAAGCACAAAAACCTTGAAAAACTTAAATGAAATCGATACTTGATAGATAAGACAAGATCCGAAGATGTAGATAGAAAGGAAAGCCGATGTAGACAAGATGGGTGCACATGAGCGATCCTATAAGGTAGATTTGAAAAACCTGTGAGACACAGGGCACTTGAAAGAAAAAGACAACGTTAAAAGATATTTGGGGTGGACTGCCCAAAAAGTGGGGTCTGGGGAAGCGATAAGCTCCCTCGGTGGATGTCAGTCCATGTTTTCAATTAGAAGAAGAAGTATACATGATAAAAGAATGTAAATAAATGTCTAGATTTTCTGATTAAAAGTGATAGATGGAATGTATATAGCGGATAGAAAAGCAACAGAAAATAGGAAACTGTGAAAACAATGTTGGATTTGTGTTACCTGAATTCTTTACCTATCTGCAGGGCCGATCAACGTCGATTAGAAAAATTGGTGTCGACTGGGATACTGAAAAAGCTCCACCTTCAGCGTGAATCTGCAAGAGCTGTAGGGATACTGAAAAAGCTCCACCTTTTGCTAGATGTAGGAATAAAGTCACCAAGAGATCAATGGAGGCTCACGATGTCGATGTGGTAGGAGCAAAGTAACGGTACTCCTCTCAGGGATTGATTTGGATAGATTTCACTTTTTTCTTGATAGATAATGCTCCAACATGATGCTCAAAACTCTCTGTCATTCTTTTTTGTCTCTCTCTCTATAACCAAAAATGAAATCTGGCCCTATATTTGTAATCGGTGCCGGGCCGAGATGTAATCGGTGCCGCTCCTGAAAAATCAGCGTCGACTGAGTACCAGTCGGTGCCCGATCATGGAACAGACTCCCGAAAATGGCCAAAAAGGATGATTTTGGAAAGATGCAAGTGATCCCTCTGACTCAAATACGGGAAATATCCTGCTGCATGATTTGGGGGGAGGAGAAATAGGGGGGGATAGATGGATAAAAATTGATACGGGGGTAGATAAACAGTTAAATATATATGTAAAAAATGTAATTAAAATAGTTAATATTTAATTATCTATGGGTAAATCATAATGGGGTGAAATAAACTTAGGATAGATGTTTTAAATCAAATATTAAATAATACCCTAAGGGGAGAAGTGGTGATATAAAACGTGCTCCAGGTTACCCGAGAAGGAAAACGCACACGGGGGACACTAAATTGGGTAACCAATTTTAGGTGTCTACACCTCGAGCTGATCAGGGTCAGCTTCCTGGTCTTCTTCATTCATCTCCACATTGTTTCTGAGAGTAGATTCAATTGCTAATCTTTGGGAACCAACAATGTGGTTCCGGTTGTTGTTATTGAAATTCCGAGTAGGGGGCAGTATTATTACCTTGAGCCATTTGAGCCATTTGGTTTTTTCATCTGCATCATCTCATTTGCTAACTTTTTGCAAGTAGTGAATCGGAAGTAGTAGCAGAGGACGAAATTTCAGCTCTAGAAGTGTTGCTCTTTATCTTTCCAGCCATGATGAGGTTGTCTTGAATTTCAACCACCATGTTTTGAGCTGCTAACAAATCAGTAGGACGTGCTCTTCGCAGTTGATAGCTTACTTCAGGAAGTAAAGTATTGATGAAGAACACCTTTTGATTCTCATCATTCAGAGAAGCAGAAAGCTAGAATTTTGTATAGTAATCTTTGGAATTTTGCAATAAAATCCCGCATGTGCTCATGTGGCTCCTTCTTCAACTGAGTGAGCTGAGTAATTAATGTACTAGAATCTTTTGGCTGCCTTTGAATATTTTCAGGAATGCATCCCGCATAGTAGCCAAATTGGTTATGGTGCTAGGAGCTAGCTGATAGAACCATTCTCCAATGAAGTCATGTAGAGTCTTTATGAAGAGTCCTGATAGATACATCTTCATGTTTGACTGCAAGTACTCCACAGGATATGAAAAATGCAGCCAAAGTGGGTCATCTGGATTCTGCTTTCCATCTCCAAAGAATTTCAAAAAATTCTTTCTCATCTCTTTAGGTAGATAATGCATAGGAGGAGTCAGATTAAGAGGTCCAAAGGCTGCACCCCATGGAATAGGCACTGCAGGGGGAAAGTGGATGATTTCTGCATCATGAAAGGAGCATGTCTTCTTTGAGAATAGAGTTGATGAATAATTTCAGCTGTTTGGATTATGCTGAAGATGATCTGAATTTGGATGTGTTTGCACTCTTCTTCCTGATGAGAGACTAGATCCGTAGCTTCTAATTTGAGGAGGATGATTGAAATTGAATTGCTCCCGCAGTCTTGAAGAAATGATCAGTCCTTCCTTGCGCCTTCATGGATAGGATGAATGGACATTGAGCCAGGTTGAGATTTGTATGGAAAACACTCTGATCTTCAAAAGATAAGCTTTGATCTGCAAAGATAGTTGTTCCCCAACGGAAGTCACCAAAAATTGTTGGCTATATTTTCTGCATAGCACAAAAACCTAGGCAGTCATGAGATAAATCTCCCCTCATTTAACTGGTGAGGCTCCCCGTGTCAGATTTGTCAATTTAAGTATGATAATATATAAATGGGGTTTTTTACTTTTAACTATTCAGTTCATGAACCATAACTGAATAATTCTGCAGCAATTAAACAACTATTTAAAGAAAGGAAAAGTTATAGAAGAAAGGTAATTACATAAACACATAGAATAAAATGGGGGAAGATGTGGATCCCAATCAGTAGGTGGGTAGAGCTGATTGCATGCACATATAAGAATCCAATAGATATAAACACAAAATTCTAAAACAAAGGTAGCTCTAAATCCAGATCTAAAATAACACAAAGTTTATTAAGAGATCTAATATTAAAAGAAAGAAACATAGTACACCGTGACACAAAGTTCTTCGGAAACCTGCTCCTTTGTAATTCCTTTGCTCCAAGTGGCTCTCAGGGGTTCAACACAAAGTCTAGAACACAAGATTGCTACTTACAAATTCTGATCCTTAATCTGAATGTTCTTCCTCTACTTATAGAATGTAGAGGGGCAATTACAAGTTGGAAGCTTTAGTTGAACTGGCACCATGTGGAAGTCAGAGGAAGGAAACAACTGGTAATCTCCATCCTGGAATTCCTCTTTGCATGACCATGTATGATTTGCAACTGAAAATAGAACATTCTATTTCACACGGTCTGCCACCTATCTCCAAGTAGTTGACTTCTTCGAGTAATGGATTTTAAGCCAATCACTTAAGTTTTATAATTTAATTGACCACTCAATTACTTTGTCAGAGGAAAGAAGAAGGAAGAGAAAGCTGCAATCTTGTCCTTTTTTATGTTTGCATGCAGCTGATTCTTTTGCCTTTGATTCTCACCAAACTGGATTTGGAAGCATCTGGAAGCAAGTTGGAATTGGAAATGATTGGATTTGGAAAACAACAAGCTGGATCTGGAAACAACTGGATTTGGAAACAATTTGGATTTTGCCTTCGCCTTATCTTCTCTTTTATCCTTGAAGCTTTTGCAGTTCTTCTCCAGTACATGTATCAATGCAATGTTTGCTGTAGATAACTCATCATCCTTATTTTTAATTGCATATGAGCAATTAACCCGCTCCGGATGAATGAAAATTCAATGAAGGCTTCAACTGGAAGATGGGAGCATTTGCACAAGATCTTGGAAGGAATTTTCCACGCATTGACTTCTTCATGGGCTGCATTCGAAACAAGAGGATGAAGCCTTTGTGAAGGAAGCTTTTGCAACTATGAGATCTGGATCTGGATCTACATATGGATTTGCATTTGCATCTACATAACAAACTCTAGCAACTGGGCCGTGGATGGAAAAGCTATAGCTCGAATAATTCCACTGCTTTTAATCTGCACGCATGAGTGAATTTTTTCATGCACACATGAGTGAAGTCTTTCATGCTCTGGATTTGTCTATCAATTCAGAAAGAAGTTCAGATTCTAGATCCATGTCTCCAATATCTATAAATTTAGAAGTGATGCATGACTCCGTTGTGCTTTCTTTTTCATCTTTCTTTGCCATAGCTTTGTCTATCTTTGTCTGAACAATTTTTTTTCTTCTTATTTGACTGGAATTCTTCAATACTGGTGTAGATCTGGATATTTCTTTAGATTCAGAGGATATATGGAATGTATTGGACATTGATTAAAGCTCATTTTATTTTGTAAAACACATGTAATGAATTCCTGCAATTAATCTAGACAAAGATGGCCACCGCAGCATGAATAGTGAATTTTAATTATAAAAATGTGTACTTTTCAAGCCCGTTGCCCCAAAAATTGGTGTTTAATTTACACATAAAGAGAGCATGAATCTTTTCAACAACACCTTAGCACCTGTAACACTTATGCAGACAAAGATTAACCTCCTTCAAAGGATGCACCAAATTTGGAAGATTTTAGCCTTGTTTCTACCTTTCCTGAGCAAAATCCTTCTTCAAATGGGGCACATTTTTCCTCTTGGCTGCAATTATTTACCTATGAATTAAATAATTAACCCATATGGCAGCCTATGCTTATATAACCCTCACAATTCTATAATTAATAATTGCCCTTCCTATTCCTGGCAATTAATTAATTAAAAATCATGCTCCTCTCTTTAACTGGTGTGCTAAAATTGTAAGATTAAGGACAACTATCCATTAAATTAAATTTAATTAATTTAATCATCCACTCTGCACTTCACTTAAGCTTCATAGTGTGCTTTGACCATAGCCACTGAAAATATAATTTAATTTAATCATTTAATACTTTAAAAAATATTATTTCCTTCTCAAAAGGGGCTACATTAAATAAATTAAATTTATTTAATTTTGGAATTCTATTTTTAAATTCCTTTTGTCCACTTCCCTTTGTTGACTTTTCCATAAGCTTGGGTGCCAAAATTTGGTGAATAAATATTAACAAATATTTATTTAATGCATTATTATTCACCCAAGGTGCGTCAGACTTTTTGGAATAATAGATTTCTATTTTTAAGAATTTATGACAATGGGATTCTTTACCCTGCAAGGCTGCCCCGGAAATCCCATGATCCACTTAAATGATTTGAATTTGACAATGGGATTATTTATCTTGCATGGCAGGAAATAAAATCCCATGATTTCACTTAAGTCACTTTTTTTTTTATTTCACGATGGGAATTTTTACCCTGCAAGGCAGGCAATAAATTCCCGCCTGCCTGCTGCCTCTAATTTTCCCACTACAGCTTAAGTGAATTTTCTATCACGGGAAAAAAGTACCTTGCTAGGCAGGTACAATATTCCCACCTTTCCTGCTGCTTCTATTTTTCCCATTGCAACTTAAATCCTTTGTTTTCCAAAAATGCTCCCAACCCCGTAGGGGCTTTTCTGTGCATGACTTTGCCTTTTCCCAGTGAACCAGACCTTCGATGGTGACTTCCTCCACGCATAACATGCATATATGTTTTCCAGTTTCTCCAGGCCAAAAATCAGGTTTACCTGGCAAAGGAATTTTTCTAGAGAAATTTCACAGAAAACGAAATGGGACAACACAAAAACATGAAAAATTGCCAAAAGTTACAATTAAAGCCCAAAACTTATTCCTAGTTAAAATCCTTCTGGTACAAGGGAATAATGATATGTTCGATCATAACAGAGTTAAAATAGAGCATAAATAGCCTCATACAGGGCTCAAAATAATTAAATACAAATTTCCTACAGACAAATCCTGATGACAGAATATAACAATTTTGAACATCTGGGTATTTGGTGAAAAAGGATAATATGGATCTTTAGGAATATCTTGACGCAATACAAGAAATTTTAGGCAATAAAAACACAAAACGACCCATTATTTTAAAAGTATGAAAATTTTTCAGATAGGATAGTCGTAGATTTCAGGATGAAATCTGGGTGACACCATAGTTCCTCTCCCTCCTTCACTGTATAGATAGATGGCTGGCCCGAGAAGAGATCTAATCTGAGGGGTTGAGCACATAAATATAAATCTATCTATATAGTAGCCCTCTCCCGCACATATAGTTGATTTCTTATCTAGAGGAGAGTGCCAACTCTAGATAGCCAATATCCACCCTCGACTATAAAATCTATCCCATCTATATAGAGAGGGGGGGGAAGAGCATATATTTTATCTATATATCTATCTATCTATCTATCTATCTATCTATCTATCTATCTGTTTATCTATGTATCTATCGCTCCCTACCATTGGTTGCATCCACACAGACCTCGCCCTCATCGGGAGATATATAAATATAGGGGCCTAGCGGCCTCCTCAAAGAAAAGGAATTGAGAAATGAACCCTATCCATCCATATATGGCGGTTGAACATAGAGTAGGCTCCTCGGCCTCCCGAGTCTAGTCTAACTATAGATGTCAGCGTGAGGATGCCCATGTATTATACAGATAGGAGCACTTGGCCTCTCGATCATAAATAAATGTGATCGGTGGGGGATAGATATTGACCCAACTATGCTATCCTCTTAAGCATAAAGAAATTTTTTCGGCGACCTATCCATCTATATACCTCTATCTAGACTCTCTATGGCTCGACCTCCAGAGAGAACTAGAGATCCCTATATCCGTATAGATTCAAGGGGAGGGGGGTCGGTGCCCTATCCATCTATCTACCCCTATCTATATCTATATATGGGAACTCACCCACCCCGCTTAATCTGAATGAGACTATCTGAACTCTGAACTCTGAAGTATCTCTCTCCATCTCTATATATCTCTCTATATCTATATCTCTCTCTATATCTCACTCTTCAGCCTCTCTCTCTCTATCTCTCTATATCTATCTCTACATCTATCTTTATATCTCTATCTGAACTCTCTCTCTTTCTCTCTATATTTTGACTATATTGATTTCCCATTTATCACACAAGCTTAAGTCCTAAAAGATGACATGGAGCACCTGATCCACTCAACACTCTACTACTCACTATCTCCTATACCTCCTAGTTCTTGCATCGGTGCTTCACAAACAATGAAACCAATTTCCCATAGATGGTTTTACCTTTCCCCTTCAGGTATGGTATCTGATAACCAAATATCTATATCTATACATCCATATCCATCAACCCCTATCTATATATGGGTGCTTTAGAATTGAAGAGGCCCTATCTCTTATCTAGGAAACCAACAAACATCAAGTTTTGAAACCATCCAATCTTTAATTTATCATCTGAGATCCCAAATCTATCTAGATGGGGCATGAGCCAACCGGGGCCAATTCTCTCTATAGGGGGGCCAC
Source organism: Taxus chinensis (assembly GCA_019776745.2). Classification (NCBI taxonomy): domain Eukaryota; kingdom Viridiplantae; phylum Streptophyta; class Pinopsida; order Cupressales; family Taxaceae; genus Taxus; species Taxus chinensis. The sequence goes on along the minus strand of CM034153.1, from coordinate 564,539,980 downwards.
CAGATCCCCCTATAGACACCAAAATTGGGTCACATTCCCCTAGGTCCCTTTTCAAATAGCCAAATCAAACATATTCACCTAACCATGACCCTTTTACCCCACATTAATATTAGTTTAATTATTTCTAATTAAAGTGATTCTCATCCTCACTTCATTCATTATTTAATTACCCTAATTAAACTAATTTCCACTTCACCTAGACACCTCACCCCACCATCTCACCTAGACACCTCATCACAAACCTATTCTTAGCATGTTTCCCTTTTACTAGGACTCAATATTCACTCACCATAACTAATTAAGACTTAGTCCTACCTACCTTAATGAACTAAGACTAAGTGAAACCCTAAAACCACATGCCTATTCTCCCTCTAACCACATTTCCACTCAGAAAAATGTAACATTCCATTTTGATCCATGAGAATAGATAGAGCTGGCCCAAAATATTGCCAAGATCTGGCATTTTTAGTAAACCTAGGATTTCCCACCTTAACCGACGCCGGTCAACCCTAAAATGACGCCGGTCACCCTAAACCGTCGTCGGTTACCAATGAAGGAGATCTACATGTAATAAAGAATAAGAGCACTTTCACACATCTAGAAAACCATAGCTAGCACCAAGACTGATCCGAAGGTACTTGCATTCATGGTAGCATTCCAGGAAGCACTTCCGTAGCACTGAGCACCATTCCAAAGATCAACCATCACCATTTTCCAGCCATCAAATCTGCAAATACCAGTAAGTGTATCTCTAACTTGCATCATTTCATACTTATCTATATTATAAAGTTTCTTCATCTCGGTTTATCAAAATCCATTTGCATTTTTCATCCCACCCTTGTTACCGTACTATGAACCTAACCATACCATCACCCACAGTCACTTAATAACCTATACTTGATTCCTGAATAACTCTGAGTACCCTCGACACTTCCACAGACCTAACTATTCCCATTTCCATCTCTATTCAATCTCAAGCAAACCCCCAAAACCCACTTTATTGAATTTCTACCGTCTCGACTTAACCGTCATCGGTTTCCTCTTAACTATCATCAGTCATACCTCACAAGTGTCGGTATCTATATTTGGTAATCCTACCAATAATAGAAACCTAATAACGTACACCTAAGAAATCCAAACTACCTAGAATCTGACCCTGACCTATCCCATCATCTTGACTACCTACTCTAATTCCAGATCTGATCATAAATTATCCTATTATATTAGATTTGTTTATTGTATTTGGAGGAGATACCCAAATCATATCAACTATAATAAGACATATTTTGTTTACCTCATTTCTTAAATTATGTTGTATTAAATAGTTGGTGTAATAACACCCAGGAAGTATTACACTTCCTGGATCTAGCACATGCTAGGTATCCCACTAGCATATATTGTTTAACTCTTTTTTGTGTTTTTTTTTGTATTTCACATAGTTCCTCCTAGCCAAAAGGAATCTCACACAATCAATATGGGATCAAGAAGTCATAACATGTGCAAAGACATTTAATCTGACCATCACAACATGCATTCCTCCTTGGCCCATACCCTTATCTATTTCTTCAAATCCATAAAGAAAATGGTGAAACATTTTGGCATGCACGGTGGGACCTATCAGAGGTTCTTTTGCATTCTATTCATTCCTAGGTGAAAGTTTTATGTTTGTTTCCCTTTTGAAAAGATTCCACATTAATTTTCTTCTCTAGAATCTTCCCCTCTTTCTATTATCTAAAAGCAATTATTTTTTGGTGCTTTAAAAAGAATATTTCTTTCTTTCATTAGTATTGCATTAGTGAAAGAGCATCCCTCTTCTTGTTCATTACTTGCTACATCGAATACCACATTTCGATTTGGGTTTCAAATAATTACATGGAATTTTGATTTATTGCATTATATCTCACATTAAAATTAAGGGCAACCTATATGCTAGAAGTTATGACCAACTGATGGTTGACACAATTGAGTCGTAGAAAACAAATTATTTCTTCTCTCTCTTTGAAAAACTACACAAATTGGAATATATACATCTTCTTAAACAACATCCCACCTGGAAGAAGCTGTCAATAATCACACAATCGGAGGATTGACAGTGGGCATCCAATTGGTTGTCTCTGTCTAGTCATCACCTCAGAGAATAGCTTGCCCTCGCAAAAACATAGCCTGAAACCTATCCTTTAGAATTTCCTTCTTCGTAGGAAGCCTTCCAAGCCAAAAAATCTGGTCTAAATTCATGAGTCAGTATGTAAATAACATAAGCTAAACACACTCAATTCACTTGTAGGATTATGTGTTTTTCTTATCTTTGTTCTTGAATTGCGTTTGGAGGTGTGAGGTCATATTCTCCTTTTTTCTTTCCTTTCATTCTCCATAATCATAGTTGGTGAATTCTATCTATTTCTGAGTGTGTTAGGACTCATTTTTACCATACTAAAACTTATGGGTTGGTATCTCATTTAACCTTAATTCACAAAAAGTAAAGTTTTCTTCATTCTACATATTTCACAGTAACTGACATTGGTTTACATCTGACTATCATCGGTTCATCTGACTGGTGTCAGTTCCTTGTGTTATTAGTCAACTTATCCAAAGAGAACTCAACTCATATTCTTCTTTGTTTTAAATCTGTGGATGTCACCATATCCTCTGCATTTTGATATTATTGACTAAATATAGCCTCCACAGTTGACCTTCCCCAGTTTCTGTCTCACTTGCTCAAACTGTAAAATTCCAATAGTAACTAACATCAGTTACTATGACCATCATCTGACACTTATTAACGGAAATTGGTTGGTCTAACCACTGTCGGTCTTTCTTTTTGATTTTTAATCAGAACACCACCAATTCACCTCTCATAATCAATTATTTTCCATCCCTACTATTTTCTGTGTCATTTACATAATACAATCTTACCAGGCGAACATTTATTCACATGGTGTTGACTCGTAGCCAAACTAATGCCCTCATATTTCATGCCAACTATCAGCCACTCCTGCCTATTCCATCACCGCCATCCATCTTGTCACCTATGGATCTGACTCAACTTATCCCTATTACTACCGATAGTGAGGAGTTCATGAGATTCCTCATCTAGAATCCCGCTGCACTCCAATACTACCTTACTTATTCTTCCACATGGGATTACTCAAGACAGTTAATATATGACATGTTCGTATCTATCCCTCCTATTATCACACCCACCTCTGCGTCAACTAGCACCACCTCGACGATACCATCATCCACTTTACCTAATGTGGTGTCTCAACTAGATCCCACATCCTCTATAGCTACAATGTCTACATCATCTATTGCACCCACGACATTAATTGTCCCTATGATAGCCGCTTTAAGTATAGCCCCATTTTCATCCGCCATCTCACATATACCTATTGCATCGCAACCACCTCCAGTGTTGGCACCTTATACCCCTTTGTAGAACCTCATCCTTTCTATCCCACAGTCCTTACCCCCAATCACCACTAGAGTTGTCATGACTACCCCACCCACTTACACATACTACCAACAACCTCCGACCTCATCTATCACTTATTCTGGCTATGTACCACCTACATCTATTCCTCCTGTGAGGTTTTCATACTCAACACCACCATACACTAGCATACCACCAAACTCATACATTCAACATCAACCCCCCTTTTTTGTAGGGGGCACCCATTCATCACAACCTACTAACAACCTCATTAAAATGATAATGGAAAAGATGTAGACCTTAGAAGCATTTGTTTCTGGCTCCCATAATTTTTTAACTTATGATGAAATCTATAATGATCCTATCCATACATATATTCCCATTTGACCCTACCCAGTGCATTGAAAAATACCTAAATTCAATTGATTCAACAGTAAAGAAGACACACATTAACACTTGCGGTCGTTCAAACATGGGTGCTACCTAATCACCCACGATGACGCTTTGCTCCTACAAACTTTACCAATGTACTTAACAGGACCAACATTGGATTGGTATAGTGGAATTATTTGAAATTCCATTTATTCCTTTAATCAAGTAGTCCAAGATTTCTTAGACCATTTTTCAATCAATGTTATGAAGAAAGTCACCAAGAACGATCTATATTCAACCCAATAGTATGAAGATGAATTTATTGTAGATTTCATTGCCCGCTAGTGAAGTCTTATCAACTAGTTGACGTTCCAGCTACCTTAGACTGAACTTATTGAATTGTTCACTTGGGCTTGTGCTAGACACATCTCACCAACTCTGTAAGTATAAACCTTCTGAATCTTTGACAAAGTGTTCACCATGGAATGAAATTTGGAAATTCACGTGATTGAAGAAAAGAAAATTCAATTACGAAAAAGAAATGCCTCATTAAAATCAAATGACTCTTCTTCATGTTTAAAACCCCAAAGTAACTATTCAAAGCCCAAAAGGTTTGACAATGTGGTAGTCCTCAAGGCTAGTCCACCTTATCCTTCTAATCAAGCCCAACCTTCATCCAATCTTTCAGAGCCTTATTCTTCAGTCTTGGAAAAGCTTCTTAAAGATGGAGCCACTAAAATTCCTCCTATAAGACCTCATATAGGTTTTGATCTTGCCCTTCCTATGCCTACATGGTATAAAGAACACGATTACTGTAATTACCATCACATTAAATGCCATAATGATGGTAACTGCATATCTTTTAAGAACATTGTCCAAGAGATGATAGATAATGGAGACCTTGTCGTGGATAACCTGAACACACTGGTAAAATCAAAATTTTCACATATTCATAAATCCATTCCCTAATCATAAACCATCATCTAATAAAAATAGTGAACCTTCATCTAGCGATAACAATGTCCATGAAGTCCAAACGGTTTTTGATATTGTCCAACCATTACTCAAAACCTACCTACTTCATCTATTGAGGAAATTTTGGCATGAGATCCTCTACACACAAAGGAGCATACCTCTTCTACTCCTTCACCCACAGATGAGTCCCCCTAATCTTCACCTGCTCTAATGGAGGAACCCACACCTTCTACTGATTCCATTTCACCGTCTTCCTCACAACCTACCAAATTGTCAACAATATTTATTATCCCATCCATAGGAGAATCCTCATCACCTTCTCCTCCACCAAGGACAAAGTCTACATCAACCCACCTATTATCTCTCCTACCCATGGGAGACTCATTAGACATGCCACTACCTTTTGGGGGGAGTTCCCCCTTAACTTCCTAGAACACCATTGACATGATCTGGGATATTTTACCTACAGAGTCCGAGGCTAGCCAATTCCCTGTCTTGTAGAAATATTTTACAGGGATTACCACCTAGCCAATTCCATCCTCTTCTTCAGTAGTATCATTTTCATGGCTAGTCAATCACTTATATTACATTGATAATTCCATGCTCTGGGGATGTATTTGGCTCCCCATTTCGACCCAAATATAGATTTTTCCTGAGGATATTTCCATGATCTACCCAAAGGTATTTACAATAACCAAATAAACATTGACCATGCCTATTAAAATGGCTTCTTCTTCATCATCCCTACCTACATCCAAACCTCTAACCACAACTAAAACCATTCGCAAACCTGAAAACCTACCCACATCTATCTCCTCACCTATATCTAGACCCATCACTACTTTGGGTGTCATGCCGACGTCAAGCCTTACTCACCCACCTATTAAATTGGACTTAGGTTCATCTTCCCAAGCCCACACCCACATTATCCACCTGGCTAAAAGGAAAACCCAACCTTCTAGGATGTGTACGATGGTCTTACCTACCACACCTTTATCACCTTCCCCCCTTCAGTCCATCCTAGGGCCCCATCCATCAACCCTGATAAAAAAATCCCTACCCAAGGCCAGTCAAAATATAAACAACCTACTACTGCATCACAAGCCTTTGTTACACCTCATTCACATAAAAACCAAACTCCCTCATCCTCACCCATGTAATTCTTTCCACCTATACCTTTTCTAGTTACTATAACCCCAACCTTTCCTATACGAATTTAACCCATACCGTCTACCCAACCTCTACCAACCACTGTGTTCAATGAAAGGTTTTTCAAGAGCTATGGAAATGGGGTAAGAACACTCAAGAACCCCAAATGTAGTGCTCACTCTCCTTTGACACTATCTTGATATCGAACTTGACTCTATTGATCATATTTTGGACATTATTATGTTTTGATGTAGTATGATGTATCAGGGATTATTATGGACATTATTTTGTTTTGATTAATATGATGGTTAGATGTTAGATTTTGGATTAGTATTGATCTAGACTTAGATATTTTGCACGATGATCATTGAGACATTATTATTATTATGTGGATGATGATATATTGGTTGACATGGACAGGTTATTGATGTTGATTTTAGACATGTGACATTGATATTATGAATAGCTCTAGCATAGAGATCTATTGGATGATGATATAGTTGCATTTGAATTTAATGATACTGATAAACTATTGATATTGTTGTGATTTGGATTTAATAATTATATGTTGATTTATATCTTCTTGGATGTTCTGATGTGGCCACGAGGCCGAAGGAGGTATTGTCATTTTACAGGTTAAAAATCACAACAATGTCAGGGGACTAGAGACTAACCATATTAGAATTCAATGTGAAATCAACAAGGGGTCACCATGGAAACTATGTTTGATCTGTGTGTTGTGTTGTGTTAGGATTTCCCATGGGGGGAATTTCCATTATTGTGACCTTGGGGTATATATGTGTTTTTATTATGTGTTCCCTTTCTAATTATTGTTGTATGTATTTTATTTGTAATGTGATATTTATTTTAATTATTCTAATGTGATAGTCAAATGTGTGAAGTCATATAGTTAAATTTTAATTAAAATTAATTAGGATGTGAAATATAAATTAAATGTTATTGTCTTGGTTGATAATGAATTTGATTTTTATATATTGTATAACCATGTGGTAAAATAAATAAATCTTTATAAAATATTGTAATAAATGAATGTCATAGTTATTAATGCATGTGTAAGAGAAATGAAAAGAGTGTGTAAGTTACCATGCAAGGGTTGTGTAAGTGAAGTGATAGATTGTGTAAGAATTTGTAAGAGTTGTAAGGCTGATTTTTGGAAGGTCAAACACTGCTTCCTTTTTAAAATTCGAATTTGGCCTTGGAGGACAAATTTAGAGGCTTGTGGGACAAGTTAAACTTGTACCACACCTCTCAAAAACCTCCACCAACCATGATTATTATTTAGGAGTCAAAATCAATTTATTTTATTGCATTTTGACATGATTTTGTGTAAGATTTGATTGCACTTGTCTTACAAAATTTCAATGCTTTTTCCTTTTGAGTATGGGCCAAATGAAGTATGTTAGTAGTTTGTCATTCACTTTTATGGTGATTTAATTTCCTTGATATTGATTGCATTTTGGGATGAGGAAAAATGACATGGCATCTCACTTGGAATCCACATCATCCTCTTCCACCCTCTCCCTTTAAAATGGGAATTGCTTCCTCATTAGAGGTTGTTGGAATTTTGTTATTTGCTTCTTGGGGTCAAATTTCCTCTTGCATTGGGAGATTTTTCTTATGGAAGGAGCTTGGACTATTTTACATGCTTTGCATTTGTTGTTTGGGACTGATTTGTGCAAAAAATAATCTACTGTTTGAAAGAAAATCTCCATTATGGTGAGGTAGGGTCTTATCCATTTATATTGCTATTTTCTTTCCCTTTTTGCATGCAAATTATTGAATGGTTTTTGTGGTTAATTTCTTAGAGGGATGGGTAGAATGCTTACAGCATGGTGTGGAGAGAAGACTATGAGGTTTATTAGAGGAGGGATAAGGGATTTACCATTGTTATTTGTTCTTTGGAGGGAATTTTGGTTTGGGATCCACCTAGGAAAGGAAATTGCTTGCATTTAGTACTTTGGGGGAGGTATAAGGGATAAATTTAGAGGAGGGATAAGGAGGGGTTGATGAGGGATAAGGTTTATGGGATTTCTATGATTTTGGCAATTTGCTTTTGGTGGATGCCCAAAACTCAACTTGGGAGGCATAAGGAAACCTCCATAGTTCTTTCTCTTGCTTGGTTTGATTGCTTGGAGAAGGAGCCTTTGTTTTGTTTGAAATTGGTTGTTGTAGTTGAGAACTACATCTTCTTGCTTTGTGTTTCTTTGTGATTGTGAAAATATCATGTATGTGAAGAAGCCATGTTGCCATGTGTTGTATCATCATGTTCCATTCCAATATGGTTGGGGCTCGGGGGCCAATGGGGAAAGATGGCTTCTCCTTTCCCATTGGATGTATTGGTTGGGTGGAGAGTGTTGCATTTCCCCCTTCCTTGTTGTGATTAGAAGAATGAAGATGAAGAACTCAACTTGCTGCTGTTTGGAGAAGAAAGACAACATTTTGACAGTCATCCTTTTTGTAAATTTTAAATGTAATCCTTTCCACTTCAAGTGGATGCATGTAATTGATTCGAGATGGGAAACATTTACCTTGTAATTTGAAAGTTGTAATTGATTGTAAATTGTAAATGATATCCTATGTTTTGTTTTTGAAATGAGAAAGAGTCATTTTCCCTTCCTCTATTTTAAAAAAAGAAGAATATTATACAGTTTGTGAGTTTTAAATTGAGATGTAAAGAAAGGAGTTCAGTTGTAAAATTTTTTAAATTCAATAAAGGAATAATAGTTCTCTTGATATACCTTGTTGTAATATCATTGCTGGAGATAGATGAATGAAATACATTACTTCTCAATTGCATTGTTATCTTGGAAATCACATGACTGTTAAATTTGCAATTCTGTTTTGGAAAGAGAAAACATATATATAAAAAAAGAAGAATTGGATCTTTGAAATGAGTTAATAAAAGTTAGAAATCAACATTGCATACTGTATACATGTCCTTGTTGAATCAAATGGATGTCTTAGAAATGAGATGGATATGTTTTCCTTAATTGAAAATTGTATATTAAATTGTAAATTCGTGGAGAAGAGAACTCTATTTTAAGTTCATAATTCTAGCATGTTACTTTTTAAATAAAAAGAGTAGTTTGATTTTATACTCAACAATAAATCACAAAACTTTAAATTTATACTTAGGAAGACTTGAGGAATCCAAATTCACTAAAACAGTTAATAATAAATCTCTAAAACTTAAAGAATTTCAATTCGGAGCTTGTATGGTCATTTTTTTCCCGTCAACTGCCAGAAAATTACAAACTTGTATAAATGAACAAATTAACTTCACTAAAGTACTCTAAACCTCCCCTAGACTAGTCCTCCATGCCTGTTTAACATATTGAGGGAAGGAGGAGTTAAAATTTAATCAAATTGACAGTTAAAAAAATTGCTAGTTTTGAATTTAAAGCCTACAAATCATTTTCTTAAAATTGACCCTCAAAACTTCATCAAAAACCAAAATTGATGATTCCTGTGCAAAGAGGACTTCGAGAGCTTTCAGGAAAGTCATCGTTTTCCCAAAATGGAGTTCCCAATCAAAATTTATGGCCATTTGAAGTTTTACTTCAAAATGGCCATCCAAAACCAAAAATGAATTAATATAACTTAGAAAATTTTAAATTTTAGCGCGGGAAAAATTTCCATGAAAATTCCACCACCTTACCACCCTCTTATCTAATCAGATGATGCCCTGTGGCATCTTGGAGGGGTAGAATTTTTGGAAACTCTATCTTTTTAAAAAAAATTTCCTTGGGAAAATTTTCCCAATTTCCCCCACAACCCCGCGGCCCCCAACCAATCACGTGCTGACACGTGGCAAGGAGGGTGCGCGGGTTCAAATTGAAAACTTTAACTTTTGCCCCCTTTGGAAAAATTTCTTATTTTTCTCCATGGCCCTGTACCCCCACAACCAGTAGTGTAGTGACACATGTCCCCATGGGTGCGTGGGTCCATGTAATTCTTTTAACCGTTTAACCCCTTGGGCAAAAAAATATAAATTCTCTTCGCAGGCCCATGGCCAATCACAAGGCTCCACGTGGCCATTTGCGCAAGTGCGGAGGAATGGAGGAAAAGTTTCCTTTGGAAAATTGAAACTTGGTTTTGGAAAAAAAATTCATGTTTTTCCCTACAACCTGCTAGCCTGGACCAATCACGCAATGACACATGGCATTTGGGGGGGCATCGATGGGGGCACAAAGGCATTTTCTCCCTAACCCCGCTGACCTCCCAGGGAAAAATTTTCCCCTAAAAATCTGCCCGGCCATAACTTGAGTTTTACAAGGAGTTAGGAGGACTTCTATATATGGTTGGAAAAGTGATGAAATTTTCTATCCAATGAACCTAGTTTAGGAAAGTTTTGATAAATCTAAATGAGTGAAAAACATAGTTGAACTTCTAGGCCTCTTTGAGAGCAAGCATGAGGGATATTTTCTCCTTGAACCTAAGTAAAAACATGTAGCCCTAATTTTGGAACCTTGTGAACTTGCTATAAGTTAAAAATGGAAATATTGTGTTTAGTTAATCAGAATCTGTTCTGGAACCTGTTAGTTCAAACTAGTGTCTTGCAACTTAGTTGTAGACTCTTCTTATGAAAAAAAATTATCCCATAATTTTTCCTAGTTTGTTTCTTGGTCTCAAGTGGTAGTTGAAGATGACATTACACTTGGTATTAGAGCGAGGTTTGAAAGCTTGAACCATTGGGAACACTAGAAAACTGAGACTTGAAACTTAAAATTAACAAACTTGTTAATCTAAGAAAACAAGATTGTTTGAAAATTGTTCATGTTAGTAAACTTAGAAATTGAAGGAACTCGAATTAACGAACTACCTCCCACTTTGGTCTATGCAGGGATCTCAGATGGAGTAGGAGAAACATGCACCGAGACCTAGAGTCACCACCAGAACCACCTCCACCAGTGCCGCCACCACCACCAGACCAGGGTTTAGCTGCTATCATACCATAGATTTTGTAGACCCTCTAGGATGTAAATGCTACCCTATGTGGAGAGATCAGTAGGAGGGCACTCAGGAAGGTAGGATAGAGATACTTCCATAGAGGGACATGCACCTCCTTCACTCAGTGAGGAGGATGGAGGAGAGAATTTTCATGCAGAGTTAGAGCAAATTCACCACCTAGGATGTAGGATGACATAGTTCTAGAGCATACAGAGAGGTCTCAGAGCCCTAGGCTTAGGGATGAGCTTATGGAGAGACCTAGAGGTTGTCAGACCATAACTATGGATCACATCATGGAGATCCTAAAGCGTAGACCCTCACATTACTCAGGTGATATAGGTAGATTCCAGGCAGAGGCCTGACTGGTTAGCTTGAGCGGTTACTTCAAGATTTGTCCTTGTTTTAGCAACACGAAAGCTCATGTTGCGATCCACTTACTGAGAGGATGGAGCTAGTGTTTGGTGGAGGATAGAGGAGTAGAAGCTCCATATAGACTCAGAGACAGTCACTTGGGAGCTGTTTGAGGAGAGATTCAGGAGCAGATACTTGTGATGGAGATTCATATAGTAGAGGATCGATGAGGTCCATGATCTTTGACAGGCTTCCCTTACAGTGGTCAAGTATGAGAGTAGGTTCCTAGACCTGCTTCAGTATGTTGATTACATGAAGGATGAGTAGGTGCTAATCCACAGGTTCATCTAGGGCCTTAATTTGGGACATTCAAGGTGCAGTTCAAATCCACTACCCAAAAACATTAGTAGAGGCCATTGAGAAGGCCTACATTGTAGAGGAGACTCAGGGTAAAACCTAGCAGGACAGAGAGCGAGTCAAGAGCCGTATTCAATAGTTACAGGATAACAGATCAAGGGGGTCAGCTCCTCCTACTCGTGGTGGTTAGCATTCTTTGCAGTCATCTTTCAGACCCCAGCAGCAACAACAACATCTACAGCAGCAGCAGTCCCACCCACCATATAGGCCTCCTCAGAGAGCTGATGCACAGAGAGGTCAGAGCATGGGGCCTCTTAGGGGTCCCACTAGGACTCAGGGTGGGGCTAGAGTTCAGTCAACATGAGCTTGACCATAGAGGCCATAACAAACTGTAGCTGGATGATCAGGATCCACGACACCTACCTCTAGGGCACCTTCTGGAGGTGCTTATGTTTGGAGAGGTTCAGGTGGTTGTTTCGGGTGTGGAGTAGCGGGACACTTTTGGAGAGATGGATCATTGCGGTTGTGTATCGACTACCGCCAGTTGAATAAGGTAACAATTAAGAATCGTTATCCCCTGCCTTGCATTGATGACTTGTTTGATCAAATGAAGGGAGCCACGGTGTTCTCTAAGATTGATCTCAAGTCAGGATATGTCAACACCAATCCGGCACTATGATAATTATTCACTGGGAACTCCTCGTGCTATGATTATTAACTAATGCACAACTCTTAGTTTGGTGGATGTAATCTGGAAACACAACAACAAACATAACACAAGAATACCATAGACTATGATAAGAAGGAATAATGATAAATCTAAAATATCAGTGTAAATTATAATATTAACTTGAAATTGTTACAATCTCACCCATGAGGTTCTTCAAGTGTTATTAACTTCACTTGCCTTCAAACAATAACTATGGGAGAAACTTTACAATTACACCTCTTAACACCTTCAAAATGATGGCTTCCTTTACACACTTTCTCATACAATATTTCTCACTACTTCTCTCTATGCTAAATGAGGGGGGTGGCCTCTTTATTTATAGGAATTTAGGCTTATCCACCTTATCTCTAAGATAGGATAGGAAATCTCTTTTGGCCAATCATATTCCATGCCTAAACTCTTGCCTTTACATGTAGGCTTATCTTCTAAGATAAGATAAACCTTATCATCTCACATGGGTTCCACCTTTTTAGACTTTTCCACAAATAAAATATACAAATTTTTTATGACATCACTCTTTGTCCTTATTACAAATATAATATTTCTAATTCCTAATCATGTAGACCCTACTTCTCTACTTATCCCAACTTTGACATTTTAACATTACCGGACCACTTATGACAAATATTTACTTTTTACAACATTCCTATTGTACTTTGACTATTACCGTACTCTACATTATTGGCGGCACCATACTGACGGTGCCATTATCTTCTATTGGATGCCACTACTAATTATACTTAACAACATCCTATTCCTAATACATACATTAATAAAATAGAAATTACAGAGGAAAATTTTAATGTCGATATCTTCCCCCTTCGTAGCTTCTACTCCATCCTTAGAGTAGACTATTATGGTGCTTCAAAAATCTTTAACTTGTCGTGGTTGACCCATTTCATAATGGGAGTGTTGTCCAATTCCTTCAGTCAATATGTACCATTTTCATACACAACTGTTATTTTGTGGGGCCCCATCCATTTGGGAAGAAATTTTCTCTACCTTCTTTTTTTGTATCTGGAATCATATACTAGAACCAAGTCATTCACATGAAATGGAGACCAACAGATATTTTGATCAAAGTATTCCTTCCGATTCATTTTCTTCTTATAGCTTGTATCCTTCGCTATTTCCCTTATTTCCTCTAACAAATGAAGATGTACCAACCTTTCTTTTACTGAATCACTTTCATCCATCCTTTCATTTTTCATAACTCTCACAGTGGGAATATCAAACTCAATAGGAAGAACTGGATCAATGCCATAAGCCAACTGAAATGGGGAGTATCTTGTTGCTGACTTTGATGTTGCCCTATATGCGCACAATGCTACAAGAATCCTTTTATCCCACTTATGTACCTGCAAGGTTGCATCATTTGCTAGAATTTGACACAACGTACAAAATTTATTCATTCCACCTTTCCATTTGTGTTTGGCTTGTATGTTGTTGCCTTCATGTTCTTAATAGAAAACTTGTTGACTAGGGCTTCTACCACCTCATTAATGAAGTGGCTTCCTTGATCTGTTATAATTTCTAATGGGCAACCAAATCTGGTGACAATGCGTTCATATATGAACCTTTCCACTTCATCCATGGAAGTTGTTTTTAATGGCCTAGCTTCAACCCACTTGGTTAAATAATCTGTGACAACTACAATATACTTATTTTGGCGCGGGGTAGTTGGAAGTGGACCTACAATGTCTATTCCCAACTTTTCAAAGGGACCAAGTGGAAGAATAGGGCATAATGGAGCTGATGAAGTCTTACGGTTACCATGTGTTTGAAAAATATCACATGTCTTACAATAATTATAACAATCTCTAAAAAGAGTGGGCTAGTGATAACCTGCGTCCAAGATCCTTCTTGCTGTAAGTTGTCCAGAGAAGTGTCCTCCACAAGTACCATTGTAGAATTCTTCTATCAGCTCCTTCCCTTGATCACGTCTAACTGCCCTCTTGTACTGTCCATTAGGTCCTATTCAAAATAATACTCCATGCAGAATAGAATATGGATGACTGACTTGAGTAATCTTCCTCTTAGTCTTTGCATTGGCACCATCAGGAAACTTGAATTCATTTAGATAATTCCAAATATCTATTTATTCACTAGGGATTGTGTCAAGAGATAACAATGTTGTATCTAGGAAATCATCATCATCACAAGGCGAACCTAAACCATCATAGGCTAGAGAGAGTGCATTTGCATTGACATGATTCTTTCCTGGCCTATCTATAATATCAAATTCAAATTATTGTAGAAAAATTATCCATCTTGCTATCCTCCCTGATGGGTTAGGGTTATTAACAATATATTTTAGAGCCTGATGATCTGTTAAAACTATAAATTTCTGCCCTAGCAAGTAATTTCTAAACTTCTTTACAACAAAAATGATAGCTAGAGCCTCTTTTTCAGTTACAGTATAATTTACCTCAGCACTGCTTATTTGTCTACTCTCAAAGTAAATTGGATGATCATTCCTATTTTCATTCTTTTGGCTCAGAGTACTTCCTAGTGCTGCATCTGAGGCATCAGTATACATAATGAAAGGCTTGCTCCAATCTAGATTCTTTAAAACAGGTGAAGATACCAGGGCTTCCTTCACTTGTTCAAAAGCTTCATGTGCCTTATTTCCTGTTAATAAGTAACATCCTTCTTCAAGAACTGGGTTAGTGGCTATGCAATCTTTGATAAATTCTTGCTGAACCTTCTATAGTAATCCACATGGCCTAAAAATGATCTCAACTTACTTCTTTCATAGGAAATGGTAACTCTTTGATTTTTGAAACTTTATTAGGATCAGTACCAATACCATCTCTTGATACAACATGTCATAACAAAACATCTTTAGAACATCCAAAGACACACTTTGTAGGGTTTAGTGAGGATTGTACTTCATTTAACCTTTGAAATGATATCTCCATCTAGTGTGGGTGGTCCATCTTGCTCCCATAGATGTAAAAATCATAAAAAATACTCTGATGAAGTTCCCAATGCAAGGTTCAAACACCCTATTCATCAAGCGCTAGAACGTTGCTGGAGCATTACACAACCCAAAAGGCATAACTCTATAAGCAAACGTTCCCCAAGGAGTGGTGAACGTGGTATTCAACTAATCTTTCTCTTCAATATATGAACTTGGTTGTATCCGTTATATCCATCAGCAAAACTATAGCAATCCTAGCCCGCCACTTCGTCTAAAATCTGATTTGAGAATGGAAGAGGGTAATGATTTTTCTTTTTTGCCTTATTGAGCTTCCTATAATCAACACAAATGCGTAGCTTCCCATTCCTTTTTATCAAGATCACAATGGGAGAAACCCATTCTGAATTCTCCGCAGTAAATATAAATCATGCATCAAGAAACTTATCTATTTCTTCTTTTATAGTCTTGGAAAATTTAGCATTCATTCTATATGGAATTTTCTTTATGGGCTTAGCACCATCTACTAGCTCAATAGAATTTTCTACCCAACTTACTTGATGGAGTTCCTTGTAATCAAAAGTTAATATGTGTATGTACCTTCGAAAGAGCTAGAGGTAGGATTCCTTCTCACTCTGCATCACAGCATCACCAATCTTTATTTGTTGGAGACAATCATCAATTTCTTCTTCAGATAATTTTATGGGATCATGAGTATGTGTGACTGGAAGGATATCCATGACCAAAACATCAACCTCACTTTCTTCATCTTCAGTGTCCACTTCACTAGTACTCAAGAAATCAGAGGATGTCCAATCATTAGTTTCATCGCTTGAATCCACAGGTTCTGCCTTATGATGCCAAGGGATCACGTTTATCTTCACCCTCTCTCTACCAAGTCCAAGTGTCATGAAGCCTTCATTTGAGTAGTTTCTTCCATGAACTCTCCTTAGCCGTGGTCTTCCCAACAACATTGCGTAGGAAACAGTACCATTTTTCATCACCTGAAAGTCTACCACACATACAACACCCATAACAGATATTGCCACATTTGAAAATACACCTTCTGGTTTAGTTTTTCCTTTATTTAATGACATTAACATAAGTGTTGAGGGGTGATCAATTTTTAAAACCAACATATTCATTACAGACTCGGCCATTACATTAACTGAAACACCTCCATCAACTAAGACATCATGAATTGAAATACCATTACATAATACCTCAGCTTGTGGAGAGTAGGGATCCGCCTCTGCCTCCAAAATAGGGACCTCAATCTCCTTCCTTCGTTGAGCATTGAGTCCACTTCGCAGCTCCCCCGCCTCTACTTAGAATACATAGCCAAGAGTTGACCATATGTAATATTTGAAGGCCTTTTGGACAGATCGTCTAAGATGGAGTATGGTCTTTGTCCCTGTGAAATCAAAAAATCCTGCACACCCAACTTTTAACTCCTATGTTTCTTACTAGTTTCTCCTTTCATCTTCTTAGGATCATTTCCATCTTGGTTATCTTTTTCTTTCTTTCTTTTTGTTACAAACACATCTACTCCATTATTTATGCTCTTATATACTACATCAAAAGAATTCACAGGTGCTTTTTCCTTTATCATTATCTCTTGTACCATATGTAGAAGATCTATATGGACAATTATACTTATAATAACCCTTTTTATAACCCACCATAACATACAACATCAGAAATATTTCTTTTTGGATCTCTATCTCCTCCCTGAGAACTAAATTCCTTTCCATGAAGAATATTAATAGTTAACTGACACATCTTGTTGAGTAGATCTTCATACTTTGTAGATGTACTAGGGAAAAGATTTGTGCTCACCGAGAGTGGTTGTGGATGCTTGACCAAAGGTGTTCGTGTAGGCTCTACCTTAGCAACAATTTCTTTGGGCTCCTCTTCAGTAATCTCCTTTGCTTGTTCAATGGTAGCTGGGTGGTCATACTTCAATCGTTGTCTGATCTCTGGCTTCATCCCAAGAATGAAGTGCTTATAGAGGAGATTATCCATGCCATTCATCAACCCATCCACTAATCCTTCCTTCCGGATCTAGGCATCAAGATTCCTCCTTAGCTCTAGAACATGAGCATGATAATCCCTTATCTTCTCCTTCTTTCCTTGGGCTACCTTTGTGATATCGATCATGAGATCTGCATATTTCTATTGTTCACCAAATTTTTCAAGAAAACTTTCAGTTAATAAATCCCATGAGTTTTTCACATTATCACCTAGTGTTTCAAACCACCTAAGGGTTGAACCATCCAAAAAGGTAGGAAAAAATTCAGTCCATTGTTCCCTTCTTATAAGGCCATTACAAATACAAGATTGTTTAAACTCTTGAATGAAAGAGGAAACATCTTCATTGGATTGGGCTGAGAAAATAGGAATCTTCCCCATTTTTAAAAGTAACCACAATGAAATACCAACTCACAAGTATAATCAGTAAGACTTATGTGCACAAATAATTGGATTCACTACAATAGAAAGTGACTTTACACCTTTCTACAGTAAAATAGAAATGACCATGGTAACTATGGTAAAACTTGACTTACAATGGTAAAAACTAACTTTACTGTGGTAAACACTATTTACGGTAAAAATGAAGTTACTGGGGTAAACAATATTCACAGTAAAAAATGAAGTTACTGGGGTAAACACTATTCACGATAAAAAATGAAGTTACTGGGGTAAACACTATTCATGGTAAAAATGTCTTTACCATGGTAACTTCTATGCACAGTAAAAACAAGGTTACCCTCCAAATGATTTTCTGACTAAGTGGGAATATTTGTCTAGAAAATCCACCAACGAGGAATGGTCCTGACAACGGAACAAAAATGTCATCACCAATCCGGCACTATGATAATTATTCTACCGGGAACTCCTCATGCTATGATTATTTACTAATGCACAACTCTTAGTTTGGTGGATGTAATCTAGAAACACAACAAAAAACATAACACAAGAATACCATAGACTATGATAAGAAGGAATAATGATAAATCTGAAATATCAGTGTAAATTATAATATCAACTTGAAATTGTTACAATCTCACCCATGAGGTTCTTCAAGTGTTATTAACTTCAATTGCCTTCAAACAATAACTATGGGAGAAACTTCACAATACACTTCTTAACACTTTCAAAATGATGGCTTCCTTTACACTCTTTCTCATACAATATTTCTCACTACTTCTCTCTATGCTAAATGAGGGGGGTGGCCTCTTTATTTATAGGAATTTAGGCTTATCCACCTTATCTCTAAGATAGGATAGGAAATCTCTTCCGGCCAATCATATTCCATGCCTAAACTCTTGCCTTTACATGTAGGCTTATCTTCTAAGATAAGATAAACCTTATCATCTCACATGGGTTCCACCTTTTTAGACTTTTCCACAAATAAAATATACAAAATATTTATGACATCACTCTTTGTCCTTATTACAAATATAATATTTCTAATTCCTAATCATGTAGACCCTACTTTTCTACTTATCCCAATTTTGACATTTTAACATTACCAGATCACTTATGACAAATATTTACTTTTTGCAACATTTCTATTGTACTTTGACTGTTACCGTACTCTATATTATTGGCGGCACCGTACTGACGGTGCTGTTATCTTTTATTGGATGCCACTACTAATTATACTTAAAAACATCCTATTCCTAATACATACATTAATAAAATAGAAATTACGAAGGAAAATTTTAATGTCGATAGGTACCATCGGTTAAGGATTACGGAGGTAGACATTCATAAGACTACTTTTTGTACAAGGTATGGGCACTATGAGTTCACAGTGGTGCCCTTTGGTTTGAAAAATTCCCCCAAAGTATTCATGAGTTTGATGAATGGGGTATTCAGGACCTTTGTAGATCACTTCGTGCTCATCTTTCTTGATGACATTCTGATTTACTCACGCACGCATGAGGAGCATGAGGGGTACCTTCGATAGGTTCTTCAGTGTCTTCATGAGCAGCAAATTTACAGGAACTTGGAGAAGTGTGCTTTCTTTCAGTCAGAGATACAATACTTGGGTCATATCATGTCTGGGGAAGGTATCACAGTCGATCCTTCCAATATTAGAGCCATTATGGATTGTCCAATACCCACTACAGTGACAGAGGTGCGTAGCTTCATGGGGTTAACAAGGTATTACAGGAGATTTGTGTAGGACTTCTCTCGGATAGCACATCCCATCACTTCCCTTCAATGGAAAGGGAAGAATTTTGTTTGGTCAGATAGGTGTGAGAAGGCCTTCAGAGCCCTGAAAGAATGCCTCACGACAACACCTATCCTTGCAGTGCTGAACCTAATCAATCAGTTTATGTTTTGAGAGAATGGGAACTCACCATTAATGGATTTAAGGCCAATGGTTCTTCCCATTTACTCTATGCTTGTGTGTGTGTGTGTGACAATGATAAAGCAAATAGTTCAATGCATAAATGAAATAAATACTCTAAATCCTAACAATAATAATATAATTTTGTTTAGAGGGAGAAGTGTTCTTAGAAATAAGAGGGGGTAGTGGGCTATTTATAGTTTGTATTTGGGAAATGGGAGGATTTTTGGTGCATGTGGGATAAAAACGGAGTCTGTAAGTGGTTTAGGAGAGGTTGACCATGGTTAGGACTAGTTAACCTAGGTTACACTAGCTAATACTATTTAGAGATAAATTAGGGTTCTGAAAGGCCTAATCAATTCAATGAAATGGATTGATAGTCCAGGGAGCTAATAGAGGTGGTAAAGAATAGGTTTTTATCCAAGAAGAGGCTATTTATATCCTATTTAATTGACATATAAGAGGAATAAGACCATAAGAGTGTTGAAAAAAGGGAGTTAGATAGATCTAACTGACGATGTGCCGTTAACTTGTAAGAAGAGGACTAGTTAGGGAAATATTAGGGATAATAGTGCTTTGATCAAACTACATGTGTCTACAACCACCACCACCACAACATGGTTTCCTCCATCAATAACCCATCCTCTTCCACCATTTGCTTTCCCTTCTACATCCCGTACTCCCGTGTCACCTTTACCCAAGAAGGTGTAACCCAAAGATATGAATCCATTACCCTCTAATAAGGTAGTCAAACCAACAAAACCTTCCATTGTCATATCTTCTACTACACCTTTAACTAAGAAGATGATAGTAAAACATAAGCCCATACCACTTATCAAACTAGTAGACCAACCCATTCTCCCTCTAATAAATCCACTTCCCTCAGAATCATCTGTACCTCTACCCAAACCCACACTCACTTCCCATTGTGATTTGTTAGTGGGGTCCTATGCCAACATTTTAACTAATCTCTTAGAGACTTCCATAATCACATTATTGCCGCTTTGACCTTATGATCCTCTCAAACCCAAACCAAAAGGGTTTGATGAAACCAAAATTTGTGCCTATCATCGTGCTCCAGGAAACAACTTCGATGACCTTCTTGATGAGGACCATGTTCCACATTCACCCATCACCACACATCATCATCCTTTACCCATTTAGTAGTCAATATCTCCACCCCCACAATCATTTTTCCCACCTCTAAAATTTGAGATCAACATGGTCCATATTGGAGAGTTGTCCAAATAACCACCCAAATGTCAGTGCGTGCTACTCATTTTACAATGCTCTTATCTACCACTAGGGTTATGTCCCTCATGCGATTATACCTTTCATGACACACCCTCTCCATCCACCTCCCCTCATATTAACATGGTTCACATTGCTACCCACACTCAGAAAGACAAAGGCAAAGAAAAAGCAACTAGCTCATCAACCAACCCTATGCCCAATATACCATTTGCACCCACACCTAAAATCACCATCCACACACCTACATACCCTATCTCTGATGGGGTAACCCATTGCGTAATGATAAAACAATTGCATTAGTCTCCTCTAAAGATGTCATTTTATGATCTCTTCCAAACTTCCAAATCCCACAGACAAGCCCTTATCAAGGTTTTACAATCCATTGCAGTTTTACCCAATGACCCCACACTAGTGGCCTCCATTATTAACCCTCACCACTTGGCCTCACTAACCAAATCATATCCTTCTTCTAATCCCATGCCTAATCCTCATGTTTCCTCCCTCAGCTTCTCTGATGAAAAGATTGTACATATCTAGTTAGATGACCCTGATCCCACCCTATTCATTTCCGTCTATATAAATAACATACATGTACGACACATCATGATCAATGGTGGTGCTAGCATTAACATCACATCCTATCATGCATACAATCAAATGTGTATCCCTTCTAATTATATGCATAATAACCCCATTATGCGGCTCTCCTTCAACAATGCCATTACCTCCAACTTTGGCACCATTATCCTTCATGTTCTCGTAGGCCCTCGTACTATCTTGAAACTATTCTACCTTTTAGAGGGGGATTTCCAATATAACCTATTACTCGGAAAACCTTGGATTCATGTTATGGGTTGTGTCTCTTAGACTTTACACTACTATGTGAAATTTGAACATGAAGGACATAACTATACCATCCCCACTGACCCATTGGCATTCAAAACTTGTAACATGTTGTACTGGCCCAATGATGTACTTGTACCAGTCAAGATATCTACCACTACCCCCACTTCTCCTTCACCCATGATCCCATCCACCAATGTTTCTGCTACCTCTCCCACATCTAACTCTTCTATTCCTACTACCACCTCATCCTCTGCAGCTGCACGCTCTGATTCCCAACCAAGCGCTACCCCTCCTGCCAAATCATCTAGTGAATCTTCTATCCCCACCACCCACATATCGACTATTGATCCCTTAGAAGGTGTTTTTCAATGTCTCACTCTGGGGAGTACCGCCTATACAATATCGACACATTCCTCACTCTGCAAGAGTATGAAAACCTACGTCAACACCCTTGTTATGACTACTGCATAGGAGAGGTTTTCCCTTATGGTCCTCCCCACCTTCGCACTAACCTAACATATGGGGGACTTGACACTACTACATATTCACCTGATCCTCCATCCCAAACATGATCATTTTCATCTGACCTCCAATCCCTTACTAACTACCACTTCGCCCACACTTTCCTTCACCGTTGCACATGGAAAGGCTTTAGCTTTGGTTATTACAAACAAGGCCGCCATACTTTCATTTCATGTACCACCCGTAAACATAATGATCATAGTGGCATTGGTTTTTCTGCATCACCTTCCAAGAAGGCCCACATTGACCTCATTAAGGAAGACAACCTTTCTCCACCCCATTCATCAATGTCACCATCTTCAACTACGGAGTTCATAGATCCCAAATCTATTCCTCCTAACTTTTTTTTCCATAAAAATGAGTTCCCTGGGGCCTCTAACCTATCAACATGATTGTGAGGTTCCTTCTTCTCTAACCTTCATGTATCCTGATATGATCAATGAAGATACACCTTCTATTAACATCATTTAATGTCATGATGATGAGTCTATCCTCACATATATGGGTGTGGAAGATTCTTATATTCACCAGTCATTACCCTATGAGACGCAAACCATGTTGAACAAATTGACTATCAAAATCAACATAAATACTTAGGATAACCCACATATTCTAAGGATAGGTCAATCTTTAGGTGTTGATAAATAGGAAGTGTTTACCTCTTTCCTCCGGGACCATAAAAACACTTTTTTCTTGGTCCTATGCCGATATGCCCAATATTGACCCAAAAATCATGGTCCACAATATCATAACCATTCCTAATGCCAAACCCATAAAATAAAAGCTACGAAAAATGCATCCTCACATTGCTCTTCTGGTGAAAGAAGAACTTCAACACCTTCTCTCAGTTTCCATCATCCTACCCCTTAACTATCCCCTATGGATTTATAACATCGTTCCTATCACAAAAACAATAGGGGGACTCTGCATTTGTATGGACTTCTGTGGCCTCAACCTAGCTTGTCCCAAAGATGATTTTACCCTACCAAGAATTGACCAACTAGTTGATCTCACTGCCAACCATGAAATGCTATCACTCATGTATGGTTTCTCGGGTTATAACTATATATTAATCTCTCTAGAAGGTCAACAAAAAACTACCTTCATCACTCCTTGAGGGACCTTCTGCTATTAATTCATTCCCTAGCCCATGTAAATTTTTACTGCGAGTGAGAGTGATAGCACTGGAGTGAGATGGTAAGCCTACCAAGCAGGAGGAGATGAGCAGATTACATCCGAGAGTTCATATGAAACCCAATGGATGGACCCTTTATGAGTGGTCTATTTGTCCTTATGAATTATGAATTTAATGTCATTTGTAGGTCATTCTAGGCTATATTATGAAAATTTGACATATGTGCATACGTGCATGCATCATTTTGACGTATACATGTACATGCATGCATTGAATCTGGTGGGTATGCATACACATATCCATAAAAAAGAATGGACATGTGCACACGTATCCACTGGAGTGAAAATTCCATGGATGTACATGTGTGTCTGTCAAAGAGGACGCATATGCGTCTTGGGTGGGGAAAATGGGGGTGCATACACGTATACACTGAAATAGGCATGTAGGCATCACACTGGGTGTGTATGCATCTTACGTGGACCAGGAAAAATAGAGGGGGTGCGTATGCACCAAGATAGGTGTGTATGCATCTCAAAGGGTGTGCATGTGTCAGGGAAATTGGATCAGAACAACCTTCTGGCCAAATGGCCAAGGAGAAATGAAAGCAGACTAGAAGAAACTAAAAAATTAGGAAATGAGATGGAAGAATGAAGGATTTTACTAGTAAATTAGATAGAAGTAGATAGAAATGTCAACTGATACATGTGTGTTTTCTTTCTTGTAGTGTATATTACCCGTCCAACATACCCACGAGCAATATGGTTGGCTAGCGGAGATAGAGGCACAATTTGATGAGGATGATAGGGTGATATTGGATAGCCTCCTATACATCATGGGATTGGCTTACATGGCTGATATTCCCTAGATCACATTGGATCATGACCTTATAACAGATGTCGCATACAAATGGCATAACGACAGTCAGTGCTTTCAACTTCTGACCAGGGAGATCATGATTACTCTTGAGGATGTGTGGTGTATTATGCAGGTCCTGATCCAGGGTCATCTTATCCAGTCTATGTGCCACTGGCTTGATATTTAGCGGTATATCTTAGATTTGTTTGGTATCCCGATGATACCATGACATGTGATGATTATTAGGTTGTCTCAGTGCATTGAGGACCTAGAGCTAGACCGAGTGGTGGTTTACATGATGGCCTTTAACAGTGGAGTTCTACTCCCTACCAAGATTGGTGCTTCATTTCCACTTATCCTCCTTGGAGTAATACCTGGGTTGATAGATGGAGAGACTTACTACTGGGGTTAGTGCATTCTCGCACATTTATATTGGGACCTACATTTTATTACCTACTATTGTCAGAAGATGGTAGGACTAGCCAAATTTCTTCATATTTGGGTGTGGGACCATATTGTTATTGGTTGCCCCTATGTGTTTTGAGAGTTTGGGCTCCTGAGGAGCCTTCTACTATGGGTTGGGTCCTGATTAGGGACAATGTGTGGCCATACATGGGAGATGCATATCATTACCGCCACGAGATTGATGAATTACAACAGGCCTCCATGGTATGAAGGCCTTACAGACATTTCCAGTGGCCTGAGGATGGTTTATAGCTTGGCACTGCTAAAGTTAAGCACTTTATATTAGGCATCCACAACTATATGTGGGAGATGTACAAGGTAAATCCATGTCAGAGGAAGTTTGGCATTACCAAGGATGTTCTTGGGAAAGATATGTGGTACACTCGCAGGGCCCAAGAGTACATTCATATGGGTCCACAAATTTCCTGGGATAGAGCACTAGCCAGTTTCTGATAGATGGTACATGTGATGTGGGTGCCATTGAGATAGATCAGAGATCTAGGTACCACACCTGAGTATGCACCATGGTACCATGGTGTGCTTCCACGCCATTTGACTATTTCCTAGGAAGTG
Source organism: Taxus chinensis (assembly GCA_019776745.2). Lineage (NCBI taxonomy): Eukaryota > Viridiplantae > Streptophyta > Pinopsida > Cupressales > Taxaceae > Taxus > Taxus chinensis. The sequence continues at coordinate 564,514,712 of CM034153.1, read as the reverse complement.
TACAATGTTGGTGTGAGATCTCCTCTAGTGGGGCCTCTCAGTGGTGATAAGGGTGGAGTTGGCGGTGGTGATGATAGCAATGATGATGATGATGGTGGTGGTCTAAATTCACACCGTTATGCTAGTGGCAGGGGACAGGGTCCTACATTACAGCAACCACAGGGACAAGGTCCTAGGCTTAGGATGAGATAGGTACCTAGGGCATAAGACATAGAGTTACCTCCAGTAGGCATTCTAGTGGGGATATATGCCCCTCTTCATTAGGTATTTCTAGAGCAGGGCCCACCACCTCATGCTCCAAGGGGTGGTGGAGATGGTGGGAAACTTTCTACCCTTCAGAAGTAGTTACAGGTGATGATTTACATTTAGTTACAGATGGATGTAGAGAGAGATGTGGTTAGGGCACAAGTATAGGCCCTTACAGTAGAGCAAGATCAGACCAGCGCTCATCGTGTAAATTTTGATAGTGGAGAGGGATCAGGCCAGAGTACATGTCACTTAGGGTAGGGATAATACCTCATGGCAGAGCCAGATTAGTAAGATGGCCACACAGGGGGCTCAGATACTGAGCCTTTTGCATCAGTCAGAGACCTAGGTGCAGACAATTATCACATAGAGGGACCATGCTCAGGCACAGTTACAAGGTTATGTCATCCAGAGAGATCAGGCACAAGCCTGAGTGTATACTATTACTACAGATAGAGATCAAGTGGCCACTGCTACTAGACAGGCTCATGCTAAAAGGGGGAGATTGATAGGTGAGTGAGATGCTACTCTGTAGGTAGATATTGCTTTTGGAGATGCTAATCTGATATAGGATGCTATGAGGGTTGGCGATGAGCCCTTATACTAAAGAACTACCTATTATAGAGCAGTCCCAATAGGGTAGCGAGTAGCACCTTTTGAGAAGTCAGGTGTGAGTATGAGAGATTCCAAGTCATGGTGGTCAGGATGTTTAGTTAGATTAGTCCAGCAGCCCATTGTAGAGTAGCTGGTAGGACAGTAGCCAGCTAGACAACAGGGTGATACCCCTAGTGTCAGTTCATCAAAGCCACCACGCTTTTTCCCTCCAGGACATAGACCCGAAAGCCCCAGTGAGGGTGCAAGCTATGGTTGACTTCTTCATTTTTCCTGTTGTATAGATGTATTGTATACATGCCTCTTATGGAGGCTGATTATGATGTATAGATTCATGTACCATTGTTTTGATGATGCCTCTTGATGAAGGCTTAGTTTTTTATGCATGCTCCTTTTAGATGGCATATTGTATCAATGATGTGCACTTGAGTACTGACATGTAAATTCAAACATGTATTATATGGACATTCGATGATGATTTTTTCATGTTATACTATGATTATGATTTGTACAATATGTGGTTATTGTTTTGTAATTATTGTATCATGATGTATGATTTCCCTTTCCTCTATATATGTGACATATTTTAGATTTAGAGATGTTTATATTTCATGCTATCATATTAACGATATATCTGTAGATAGTATCACATGTTTTGGATTTATGTAATTTTTCTAAGTTCTTATTCTAGAACTTGGGATGATACTAGATGGTATTGGTGTGGGGGGGATAGATTTGTGATTATGTGCAACCCCTCTTACCCCCATTGATGATACAGTATGTGATGATTATCATAGCATACATGCATGATGTATTACTTAGCATTTCTTTATATATGATGTAGTAGATGATGTTTATATGTGATGAATGGTATATGATAGATGTGATAACAAACAACTGTGTAAGATAAAAAACATAAGAAAAAGTTAACAAAGCTATACAATTGTACCTATACAACACATGTTCTTATGATGTAAAAAACACGAATCGATTAAACATACCAAAGAGATAAAATTTTCATTTAATCTAAGTAAGTAAAATGAATCCTAATGGATGCATATAAAAAATGATGCAATCATGCCAAAGTTTATACAAGGTAGTGAATTTAATGCAATACATAATTTAAACTAAACAAGACTTAATCTAAAGTGAGTAACAAACTACTCCTAAAGAAATACAACATGACAAGTTTAGCATACCAATCACTATACAAACCAACAACCAAAAGTATTCTTTGAATACTACTTTGTTTTTTGTGAGATAACATTGATATATGTTTTTCTAATGTTTTTGGGTTTATCTAGAAAGATACGTTTTCAAGGATACTGTTCACATTGTTTTCTAAGACAATGCTATGTAGTTTTTGTAGTTTCATCTCTAGAAGGGAGACTTTATGAATGTTTAGGTTTTTGTGTATCCTTTTTTGAATGTTTTTATGTTTTTTAAGGTCATGTTCTAAAAGCAATGTACAAGGACAAAGAAACATGGATGCCCCTAGTGTGATGTGGGAGTATACAAAAGGTAAAATGCTACATGTGTATGCATGAGAAAGTGAAACATGAAGGTGCCCCCAGTGTTAGATGGGAACATACAAAGACAATGTCCTTCATGCAGATATAAGAGAAAATAAGCTAGATCACAGTTCAGAAAAGGCAGATTCGAGAGGGTTCCTAGACCTAGCAAATGAAGTTATATATAGAAAGTGGTGAGGGTTACCTATCCTGATGCAAGAGTGAATTGTGACTAGAAAATCCCCCTTGAGTACCGGAAATAATTGTATGGTTTTCACATGTGGACTACCTATTTTTTATTTACTGTTTTTCTTAATTTTTCCATTTTTTACTTGTTTTTCTATTTGTTTGTTCTTATCTAATATTCTCATCTGGATTAAGCATAGAACTACTTGAGGTTCATTAAATTTATAGGTTTTGGAAGCTGTTCACCATCTGAGTATGCAATTTTATAGGCTCTTGAACCATACTTATCAACCACCACATAAGGGCCTAACCAGTTAGCTTTAAACTTACCTTTCTTTTCTCTGTCTTTGACGGTGTTCTTCTGATTTTATTTTAGAACTAGATCTCCTACATCAAATTCCCAATGAATGATGTTCTTGTTGTATCCCCTGGATACTATGTTTTGATAGAATTTTATGTGATTGAGTGCTCTGATATGTTTTTCATCTAATAGTTCCAACTCTACCAGTTAAGCAACTCTGTAGTCCTCATATTTATCAAGATAGTCCCTGAGAGATATTATTAGGGAAGGAAGCCCCACTTCCAAGGGGATGATGGATTCAGTTCCATAGATAAGTGAATATGGGGTTACACCAGTAGGGGTGCAAATGGAGGTTTGATAGGCCTAGAGGGTAGGATGTATCTGTTAGTTCCAATTATAGCCAGTATTTCTTACCATTTTCTCTATAATCCGTAAAAGGATTTTATTAGTAGCCTCTTATTTCCCATTACCTTGAGGGTAATAGGGGGTAGACCACTTGAGTTGAATATGAAAATGTTAACACAACGTCTTAACCATTTTATCTTTGAAGGACTTACCATTATTAGTGACAATGACAGAGGGGATACCATAACGGAAGATGAGATGCTTTATAATGAATTTAGAAATTTTCATGCCAGTGATGTAAGTAAGAGGCACAAACTCTACCCATTTGGTAAAATACTCGGTGGCAGTGATGATGTGGGTGTGGCCATCTGAAGAAGAAGGATAGAGCTTACCTATGAGATCTAGACCCCATTTAGAAAATGGCCAAGGCATTCCGATAGGATGCAAAGCCTAGGATGGCACATGTATTAAGTCTCCATACTTCTGACATAGTTCACATCTCTTTATGAAGTTACAGTAATTTGATTCCACCGTAGGCCAATAATAGCCTACTCTTAATAAATTTTAAGCCAAGACTATGCCACTGGTGTGTGCTCCACAAATACCACCGTGTACTTCCTTAATAGTGTGGATTGAGTCAGTAAAATCTAAACAGTGAAGAAAATTCCCATCATAGCCATGATGATAAAGGGTGCCTCCAAGGAGGGTATACCAGGCTATATGGAGGATAAGGGCTTTCGTTTGAGAATGGGTAATGTATGGTGGAAAAGTGCCATCTTATAGGTATCGAAAGATAGGGTCATACCAGGGAGATAATAGATCAATAACTTCACATTCCAAACATGACTCTGGCATATCATATACGAGCACTTGTAAATGCTCTACAAAGAAAGGTATTTTAATTTCTTGAGGTGGAATGCATAAAAGAGACCCAATTGTATCCATAGCATCCACAGATCTATTGTGCAACCTTGGATTTTACTCAAATACGACCTCTATAAAGTACTCTGTCAGGGTTTCGACCATCTTCTTATATGGAATGAGATTCTCATCTTTAAATTTATACTCATCATTAACTTGTTTACTGATAAGTTGGGAGTCTCCAATGAATCATAGCTATCGAATATTCCAAGTAATAGCTAGCTTGATGCTAGCGATGAGTGCATCATACTATGCAATGTTATTAGTGCACAAAAATCCCAACCAAAATTCTCTTGAAATTACTTCCCCTACGGGAGTGATGAGCACCACTCCTTCTCTAGATCCATGGAAGGTGAAAGATCCATCAAAATGGACCTACCATTGTACAGATTCTTCAATGTAAATCATAATTATGTATGGAAGATCTAGGCACAAAGGTTCCATTCTTGGGAGAGGAGCTTCTACTAATTGATCAGCCAATACCTATCCTTTCAAGGACTTCTCGTTCACGAACTCAATATCAAATTCACTCAAGAGAATGATCCAATTACCCATTTGACCTGTGAGGGTGGTGTTGATGCAAAATCACAGTACCCCTGGATGCGAATTAGGTTTCTAAGTTTATCTTCAGGCATCCAGTGTGATTGCACAACATTGAATCCTTTCTCCAAGTGTGGGACTTGCAAGAATGAGAAAGGAATCTCCAGAGAAGGCTGGTTCCTATTCCTCTGTTCAGATGCACACGAAAAATGCAGAGGGTTCACTCAAAGTCTAATCTAATCTGCCAAGGAGACAGGGTAAGGAGATGTATAAAAAATAAACCTACGCTAACAGAGGTGATGCACCGAGGAATGAAGAACATTTATCTTGCCAATAAACACAGACCATTCAAATGTGATGCAAGATCATGCATAGATAACAAAATTCACAGTGAAAGATCAGAAGGAAGCAAATGAACACAGAGAGGATTGAGAATCATCCATAGACATGCATTTACTTGCTCCAAAGATTGATACAATACACTACAAAATGCCAAGAGGTAGAGTCGCATTACAGTTTCAAATGGGAGGTTCGAACTCCATGCAAATTTTCCTGATAAAGAGAAGAGGGGAGGAGCAAAATAGGAAATATTTGACCTTTTGAAAGAAGCCCCTCTTTAGAATATATAGGAAGAATGAGAGAGGGAAGAGAGAGGAAGATTAGATCTACCCCAACCACTTCTTTCTTGTATTTAACTCATTTCATTATGGTAGAAGCAGTGAATCCTGGTAAAATGGCGGACTGTCTATCAGAAGTCATGCGAACTGATAACTATTGCATTACATGTTGATAAGTTGAAGCCCCAACATTCTTGCAGTCTGACCATGCGTCATGAAATGTGTTCTCAAAATTCTCTCTCCAAAGGGAACCAAAATGCAAGATTGTAGCCGGAATCACAGCACCTCTAGAATGTAGATCAGGCTTCTAGGTTGATCACTAAAGAACTTGCAAATCCGAGCTGTGGATTGCACAACATATGGAAACCTCTCTCCAAGATGTGGGGCACTTGTGAACTGGCAGAGATGTAATCTCCAGATTAGAGGCTAGTTCCTGCAAACTCCTCTGCCATTTGGACGATCTACATGGCTTGCATTGACTGGTCGACAGAGGTTCAGGTCAGACTAATCCTTTTAGCTCTAAATTGGCGAAGGAGACAGGGATAGAAGTGAAAAAATCTGAAACTAACTTCCCCGATGGCTCCGAGATGCACTTCAAAATTGGAAACGTGGTCCTCTATTTTATTGGCTCGGGTTAGCGCTTGAAACTCATTCACAAAGCTTTGCACTTATGGACTTTTCTCAATGTCAAAACCACGTGTCATTACAACCTCAGAGTTTGGTAAATGGGTCTGCTTACAATCTTTCAAGCAGGTCTCCCGATGTCTTAAAAAAAAAATCACTTGTCCTGGAGGTGAAAGAAGAACTCTGCTATGGGACAAAAACCTCCGTTCCACCCTTAAGAAATGAGCCAAATCTGGCTTGTCCCTACATTCAGCCGATGATGTCGAGCCTAGGTTGATTGAGAAAACAGCTACAAAAGCTATGAGCAGCCCACGCGTCCTCATTGACTAAAAATGCATCAAAATGTGCATGGGGGACCGTTACAAACCCATACCAGCTGGTTCATTTCCTTCACCGATTCTGGTCCCAGAATGTCCCAGACCCATTCTAGTCGATTAAATTCTGGTTCGGCTGAACCGACTGTCCACTTCTGGCCATGAACATGCCGTAAGAGCTCGTTTCTTAACTTTATCTCTCCATACTACACCAAAATGGCAAGCCTTTTACCATGGAATAATCGTAGCCCAGAATTTCCCTAAGCTTTCCAACTGATATAAAGAACGTGCAAATCCGAGCTCTGGATCAAAAGATATGGTGATCATGAAGATTTAGGGAAAAAAATAGGCTTTTAGCATGGGTTCTTGAAATTCTTTTCCCGCACTCTTTTCTTCTTGGATGACACGGTTGTCAAGCGGCTGATTGGATGCGTAATTCATGATCTCCTTGGGCCCTTACCCAATCGGGTTTTCCTTGAAAACTTTGACTTGGGGGGGAATGATTTTGACAACATTTTGGCGATTTTTTCCCCGCGCCCCCCGCCTACTTGGTAGAAGATCAGTGGCATGATTTGATTGGATCCACGGGGCGTGGGGTCATCCTTGTCTTTTTAGTTTTTTTCCAAAACTCTTGCCAAATTCTCTAACTCCTGACCCTGAGCTACCACGCTTCCCTTCTCCATTGAGAGCACTCTGTCCTCTCTTTTATTCAACCTCGAGAGCCAAAAACGCTGTGCCAAACGTTTCCCTTTGGGAAATTTTGGAACGTAACTCCAACTTATGACAATGTGGCGTTTCACTGATTCTTTCACGGGCTTGAAATCTAGGCTAATATTTACAAGCGTAAACCTCGCATCCTTTTAGTCCCGGATGTCCCAGATAAATTTCGTTATCTGGGAATCGGGAGTTCCTCTCCATCAAGTGCTGACAATTGGAAGGCATTACCACTCTTCCCTCATTCGTGACCGATGTAGGGGCACGCTGGCATGATTTGCATCAAACTTTCGGAATGCCTTCCAGGCTTCACCCGCGTTACATCGCCGTGTACTTCTGGCCCGAGTGTCCCAGTGCTGGAAGTTCCTCTATTTCAGCCGATTCCGGGTGGTTCGCATCCTTTGCGTCCTCATGGCCCAGATGTCCTTTTCAACTGTGCCACTCAGCAGTTAGTCGATTTTCTCTTATTTCTTCCAATTCCGGATCGGGCTTTCCGCATCCCGCATGGTCCCCATTGGTTTGAACTCAGTCAACTCCAAGTGCTGCCTGGGCTCGCAATGGAGGCTTTTTGAGCCGGTTTGCGCCCCGATTGTCCTCAACTGTGCCATAGGACAAGCCTAGACCATGGAGAGTTAGCCTGTAGATTTTCATGGGATTTATCCTATCTGGCCCATAATGCTTATTTTAGCTTGGTATGCAATGTCCTTTGGTTTTCATCTAGAGTCCTTCTGATGAACCTTAGCAACTTTTTGTCCTTGGACAGGGCCTGTCCAGTTACCCTGTGGGTAATAATCTGAAGAGGTGACCCTAGAAACATGATTCCATTGCCTTGACATCCCATCTATTTAATCTTGGGACTTGAAGAATGCTAATGTATGTTATCTGATATGATAGTGGCTGGCACACCTGAACCTGGTGACTATTTCTGGATAAAAATTTAGTATGTTAGACTCAGTGGCCTCTTTGAGTGCCACTACTGCGGTGCCACTTGATGAAGTTAGTCAGTTGCCATGCAGAATTCACTTGTGGCCATTAGGCATGGAGTCATCAAATATTCTATTTAGAACCCCTAACTGACTCAGAATGTGTAAGGAGGAAGATGGAATATCACCTGATGGAAGCAAGGACTACAAAACATCCCCATGGATAGCAAGCTGTGCCAAAGCACTTAGGGAAAACAAAACTAACCTACAACAAAACAATGTGCACAAGCACTTGGAGGAATGAAAATCTAATCTAATATTTACAAGGTAGTGAATTTCCCTGTTCCAATGCATCTTAATAGAACACCATTGATGTCTTTCTTAAACAAAACACCATCAACAAGCACATATGGAATGGCTTGTAATCTAAAGTACCTCCTCTTTGCTTTGCTCATTTCTGGAGGGCATAGGCCTGTCTCTAGGAAGTGTATCATATTCTGAGTCCAACAGGGAGTGGGCACATCATCATTTTTCTGTTCTTGACCATCCTGTAGTACCAAGACAGCCTCTTTTCCATTACCTGATTCAACTTGCTGACTCAAGGCTAGTTGTTCACATAGTCCCTTCCCACGTACTAGTTTGGTGACCTTAATCTCGATGTCATATTCCATGACACGAGTTATCCATCCTGCACGTTTCTCATTCAGATCCTTGTTTAGAAGGAAGTCCTTGACTCTTGCATGGGAGACCAATAATTGGATCTTATTGTTTGAGACTAGGTGCTTGAATTTCTTTAAACTCCTGAATACTACAAGTACATGCTTTTCAATGAAAGAGTACCTAGTTTCATATTCCTCCAAGCCTTGACTGAAGAAAGCAACTGGTTGTTCTAATCCTTCTTTGTTTTGTTGTGCCAGGATTGCAGAAATTGTGTCTCCACCACCAAAGGCGTATAACATGAAACCCTTGGAGAAGTCTGGATTGACGAGAGTGGGAGCTTGAGATATAGCCTCTTTTATTTCCTCAAAACTTGCCTTGCCTTTAGATGTACACTTAAATGCCATGCTCTTTTTTAACATCAACGTTATTGGCTTTACGAGAGCTGCAAAGTTTGGAACAAACCTGCGGACAAAATTGATCCTTCCCAAGAAGCTTTGAAGAGCCTTCTTGTGACTTGGCAATGGAAACGCTCGAATTGCTTCAATTCTTTCTGGTTCAATCGTCAATCCCTATTTTGAAACAATATGGCCTAGAAGCCTTCCCTCATGAGCCAAGAATATGCATTTTTTGGGATTCAATGATACCCCAAATCTTCTACACCTCTGAAATACCTGCTTTAGATGGAAGAGGTGATCCACTGCATTTTTGGAGAATATAGTGATGTCATCAAGATATATCAGAACTATTTTATTGATCAACCCCTTGAATGCCATATCCATTTCCCTTTGGAAAGTGGCTTCAGCATTTGATACCCCAAATGGCATCTTCTTGTAGGCAAATGTGCCCCATTTGGTGGTGAAAGCCATCTTGAACTGGTCTTCCTCCTTCACCATGATCTGATTGTAGCCTGAGTAGCCATCAAGTAGTGAAAACCTCTCGGAGCCAGCCACAACTTGCAATATTTTCTCTATGGAAGGGAGTGGGTAATGGTCCTTGAGAGAGGCTCTATTTAAGTCTCTGAAGTCAACACACAATATGATCTCTCCACTCTTCTTTCTGACTAGAACTAAGTTGGCAACCCAACTAGAATGCTTGATTGGGAATATGATCCTTGACTCAATCAGCTTGTCCAATTCTTTTCTCATGAGAGGCTCCATGTGTGGGTTGACTGGTCTTTGTTTCTACCTGACAGGCTTAGTATTTGGATCCAATTCAATGGTATGCTGAGCTAAGTTGGGATTGAAACCTTTCAAGTCTTCATAGCTCCAAGCAAACACGTCAGGGGAATCTTGGCACAGCTGTATGAACTCATACCTTTCTTGTTCAGTTGTCATCCTTCCAATTTGCAATGGTTTGTTCTCTTCTACCAAGATGGATACTGAATCCTCTCTCTTGACCTGAATGTTTACTTTCTCCTTTCTAAACTGGTCATTGGGATTAAAAGTGGACTCCAAAGTGATAAGTCCCTTGGGCAGCTTGTTAGTTCTTAGCTATACTACCTGGTCACCATACTGCTGTTCCAAATTTTAATTGATTCTTGGCTGAGAACTCAGCTTCTTCTTGCAAGAAATGGATGATTTGCTGGTCATTTTCAAACACTTGCCAACTGACATTGTTATCTGGCACTGAAGGCCTCACAATCACATGGATGTTTGGATGTACCTTGTCTTTGTTGAATGCTTTCCACAATGTCAAAGGCTGCCCCTGCTGCTGCAAGCCTGTCAGCAACTTGATTCTCTTTCCTAGGAATGGATTTGATGCCAAAACCCTCAAAATCTTCCATGAGGTCCCACACCCTGTTCTTGTAGCACCTGAGTAGATCATTCTTGGCAGCATGCTGCCCCTTGACCTGATTTACAATCAATTCACTATCCCCAAAGACTTGCAAGTTCTTTATTTTCTTCTTTATTGCCCAATGCATCCCTTGCACCAAGGCTTCATATTCAGCAGTGTTATTGGAGCATGCAAACTGAAATCTAAAAGCTGAATAGTACCTTACTACTTGAGGTGAAACAAGCATGGCTGCACCTCCTGCACCTTGTCTACTCCTTGATCCATCAAAAAATAGCTGCCATACCTCATTGTCATCCTTGTGGTCTGGCTTGGTGATGCTAGGAATAGGCTGATTTTCTTCGTGTATGCAATAGACCCCTAGCTCATATTCTTCCACCTCTTGATAAGGATCAAATGCATGTATCTTGTTTCCCCCATTCATCAAGAGTTAGATCTGGGATGCTTCCAACCTTGGTGTCAGCTTCATCAGTGCTTAGGTGATCTTCCTGATCAAACGCTGAGCAATTGGCATTAATCTGACTTGGAGTGTAAGGCTCAATAGTGAAAGTTTGCAATAGGTTCTGACCTGATTGCTAGCCTTTAGTTCCATACCTTGTTCTAAACAGCATGTGTGACCAATCAACAGACAAATTACCCCCCCAATCTTGGCTGTGAAGTCGCTTGACAAGCATAGGGCAAAGAGTGGTGGAAGGTCTATGACTGATACATGTTGTAAAACAACAACATTTGGACATGCATGCAAGGTGAGACTCAAGTTTCTAACTCACCCCAATTTTTGTTACTACTGTCCCATCTAGTTGCACTACCCCTTTGGATATGGTTTCATACTGGAGCCCTAGTTGATCAACTATTTGTCTTAGGCATTACTGATGCTACTTGTCCCGGAGTCTATCATGCAATTGTGCACTAGCTGATTTCCAATGATTAATGAAACATAGAAAGGAGGGGGGTTTCAACATTTTACCTTGCTGTCCTCCATGATTTCCCTCAGGCTGGGCAGCATTTGTAAGCACTTTGTCTTGCTGATGAACTTGCTGATTTGAAGTGGGCCAGTCCTTCATGGCAGTTTGTAGCAGATCTATTTGGCCTGGGATGGATAGGGATTCCCACATTGATATATTGACGTTTGTCTTCTTCATCTGATCAATGATACTAAATGGTGATGAAGGATCTCTTTGCTGTCCCTTGGTTTGCACATTCACTCCTTGCACTATGGGCAGCAACAACTGGTATTTGAGTTGGCCTAGGGGCTGTTCTTAGGCTGCCCCTTGCGTGCATTTGAAATTAGATTTTGTTTGCCAACCACTTGTGGAACCATAGAAGGTTGTGGATTGGTTGGGGCTAATGGCTGTTCTTCACCCAAATTCCTCCTTTTTGACCTTGTGTTGGCTGCAACCACCTTGAGAAACTATTTGGTTCATGCCACAAAAAATCCTCTGCTTGCCAATTTACCAATGTGGGTGTCATTTGGGGCTGATTGCTGTTGGAATGTTTCTTGTTGTTGGCTGTTTCCTTGACTACCCTCACCCTCCACACCAGTAGTTGTCACCATTAGTGCTTGGTTCATAGCACCATTGAAGCACATGGATTGGTTATGAGGCTCATTGCATGGAAAACACCAATCATACTCCTGAGAAATGTTGTTTTGTGTTGGCACCAATGCCTTAGAGGTAGATATGGCATTTGGATTATAGGGCTGAAATGGTCTGTTGGCAGGAGGCCTTGTTTGATTTATATTTACAGCATGGATTAGGAGGCCTTTGTGGTTGGTATGGCTGCCTGTTAGGCTGAGCTTGGGGTTGATAAGAAGGTCTAAAAACCTTGGGCCTGTTGCCTTTTGAGAGTAACCAGCTAATTGCCTAGGTTTTACAATTGCTTCATGACTTCTTGAAGCTCATTTGGGGCACTTGGAGATGAAGTGGAAGCTTCATTTAAACTCTGATTTCTAGGAGTGGGGAGAAGGAGCCAAACTAGGTGCTTGACTGGTGTTTGGATTCTCTAAACTTGGAAACAGTGGCATGGGGAGGGTCTAGGGGCAAGTTTTCCAGCTTGGATCAAACAATTTTCAGCCCTAATGGCAATGCTATAAGCCATAGGGATAGTTATGCCTCCCATGGACTGAATTAACATAGAAAATTATCATAATTTAGAGCTTTGAGATAGTAAAGGAAAGCACCTTCTACTGTTGGCCTGACTGCCACTGGAATTCTCTCCCAAGTCTTTTGAAATCTGAAGTTGAAATCGGTCAGCTGCTCATTGGGAGCTCTCTTGATGGTTGTCAGCTGCTCCAAAAGAGACAAGTTGTCTCCCTTCTCTCCAAATTGCTCATGAAGTGCTATACATACCTGATTCCAATTTGTGATAGAACTAGCTCCAAGGCTTCTAAACCATTGCAATGCTTTCCCCTTGAATGAAGACGCCAACAACTTGACAGCCACTTGCATTTCATTGATTTCATGGATTGCACAAATGTTAGCAATATCTTTAACATGATCACCTGGAGTAGTCTGATTTTCTCCAGAGAAGTAGGGAATGTTTCTTCAAGGCTGTAATAGGGGATTGGATGTTGTGCATTGAGGGCAAGTGGGCTGCTACCTGTGAAGTTGATGTAGGGATTGTTTTGAGCCATTCTGATTGGTCTTAAAACCCTTGTTGACTGAATGAAAGGCCTTCCAGGTGGAGGAGTTGAGAGAGTTCTGTTTGGTGGAGGAGACGTTTGAATCCTTCTTCCTCTTTGCCTTCTTCTTGGAGATAATTGCAGGTATTCAAACAACACTTCTTCTTCTCTAACTCTTGACCTTGTGATTCTTCTCATAAGTTTTCAGGACTGATTGTTGAAGCCAGTTGATTCTTCCCCTTGGGGTCGCCAGAATATGAAAATAATAGCTCTTTTCAAGAAAGAAGATTGTAGTAGATGCACATCAACTTTGTTGCAATAAAAAATGAGACCTCTAGTGTCTCACCGGGCATGCCAAAATTGTTGATGCAAAATCACAGCACCCCTGGATGCAAATCAGGTTTCTAAGTTGATCTTCAGGCATCCAGTGTGATTGCACAACATTGAATCCTTTTTCCAAGTGTGGGGACTTGCAAGAATGAGAAAGGAATCTCCAGAGAAGGCTGGTTCCTATTCCTTTGTTCAGATGCACACAAAAAATGCAGAGGGTTCACTCAAAGTCTAATCTAATCTGCCAAGGATACAGGGTAAGGAGATGCATAAAAAATAAACCTACACTAACAGAGGTGATGCACCGAGGAATGAAGAACATATATCTTGCCAATAAACACAGACCATTCAAATGTGATGCAAGATCATGCACATATAACAAAATTCACAGTGAAAGATCAGAAGGATGCAAATGAACACAGAGAGGATTGAGAATCATCCATAGACATGCATTTACTTGCTCCCAAAGATTGATACAATACACTACAAAATGCCAAGAGGCAGAGTCACATTACAGTTTCAAATGGAAGTTTCGAATCTCCACAAATTTTCCTGATAAAGAGAAGAGGGGAGGAGCAAAACAGGAAATGTTTCGACCTTTTGAAAGAAGCCCCTCTTTACAAATATATAGGAAGAATGAGAGAGGGAAGAGAGAGGAAGATCAGATATACCCCAACCACTTCTTTCTTGTATTTAACTCATTTCATTATGGTAAAAGTGGTGAATCCTGGAAAAATGGTGGATTGTCTAATAGAAGCGCCGAATTGTCTGTTGCATTAAAGCTGGTTGTTGAAGCGTCACTTCTGGCATTACCACACGTCAGAGATGTTTTCTCAATTTTATCTATCCAAGCTGAACCAAAATGCAAGATTGACCCTAGAATCATGTAGAGAATCTCATTAGCTTTCCGTTGATTATAAAGAACGTGCAAATACCAAGCTTTGGATCAAAAGATATGGAGATCTGAAGATTTGGGGCACAAAACAGGTGAAGATGTGTTTTTGAAAATCTTTCCCACGCTCTACCACCTGCACGACACGTGGCATGCATTGATTGGTCAACAGGGGGTGCGGGGCAGACCTTTGCTTTTATGCTTTTCAGCCAAAACTCTTGCATGCCACTCTCTAACTCCTTCCCGGGGCTCCGAGCTTCCCTTCCTCATTGGACACGTGTCCTCTTTTTATTGGCTCAGGTTAGCACTTGAAACCTCGCCCTTTTGAACTTTTGGACTTTTCTCCTTGTGACACGTTTCATGATTTGGTTGGTCTGTGGGTCTGCCAGATCTTTCGTGTCTCCCACGTCTTTTTGTCCCGTATGTCCCAAGACTGTTTGGGACAAAAACCTCCGATCCACCCGAAATGGGCTTCCTTGTCCCTCATTCGGCCGATGACGTGGCGTTTGCTTGATTGGATTTCGGCTCCTTCGGCTATCCGCGTTCCCATGCGTCCCTTTGTCCCCAACTGTCCCAGTGTGAAAGTTCCCCGTTTCAGCCAAACCGGCCGGTTCGCGTCCTTCGCGTGTTCTTGTCCCAAATGTCCCAGAGCATTTAGTCAATTTTCTTCTCCTTCGGGCCGAACCAGCTTTCCGCGTCCCGTGCGTCCCGACGGCCCAGATGTTTCTTTGCTCTACAGACTTCCTGGTGGCCTTTCAGGCCGATTCGCGCCCAGATGTCCCTCATGTCCTGACTGTTGTGAGGATTAGGACTTGGGCATTTTTCATGATTTTTTCTGGCCCAAGCTTGCTTTTAGCATTTCTTCCATTTCTTAGAACTTGCTCTTTTCTTCTTGGACAAGAGGGTTGGAAAGAGGCTGAGGGGACCCCAGAAACGTGATTTTGGGCCTTGAATCAATCTGTTATCAAAATTACATGGGGGAGGAATTTTTGACAACAAGTGGGTTTGGATAAAAAGGTATTTGAGAGGGTCAACTTTGGATATGAGTTTGGTTTTAATGTTTAGGAGATAATGTTAAAGATTTTGGAAGGTAAAGACAACTGCCAAGTAGACCTTTTTAGTCTGGGGGTAATTCAACTCGTAAGTAATCCAAGGTGCGATTGAGATGATAAAATTCCCTATCTTTATGGTTCAGATCATATTGGGAAAGAAGTGCACCAATAAGAAACTGGGGTAGTGGAAATGTACAAGAGGAGAGGTTTGGTAGGTAACCATGAATACATGTGGGTTGGCCAAGTATTATTTTAGTAGTCCAAAGGATTTTTGACAATCTGGTCCCCAGTTGAATGTAACATATTTCTTTAGTAGATGGGTAAAGGGGTGGCACTTATCTATAAGCTGTGAAAATAAAGCAATGGATTGCCTGAATTATTTCTTTGTAGACTCTGTCATCACCAATCCGGCACTATGATAATTCTTCACCAGGAACTCCTCGTGATATTATTATTAACTAATGCATAGCTTTTAGTTTGGTGGATGTAATCTAGAAACACAACAAAAAACATAACACAAGAATACCATAGACTATGATAAGAAGGAATGATCATAAATCTGAAATATCAGTGTAAATTGTAAATTATAATATTAACATGAAATTTTTACAATCTCACCCATGAGGTACTTCAAGTGTTACTGTACTTCACTTTCCTTCCACCAATAACTATGGGATAAACTTCACAATTACACCTCTTAATGGCTTCGTTAACACACCTTCAAAATGATGGCTTCCTTTACACACTTACTCATAAAATATTTCTCACTACTTCCTTCTATGCTAAATGAGGGGGGTGGCCTTTTTATTTATAGGAACTTCCAGGCTTATCCATCTTATCTCTAAGATAGGATAAGAAATCTCTTCTGGCCAATCATATTCCATGCCTAAACTCTTGCCTTTACATGTAGGCTTATCTTCTAAGATAAGATAAACCTTATCATCTCACATGGGTTCCAAATTTTTAGACTTTTCCAAAAATAAAATACAAAAAATATTTATGACATCACTCTTTTTCCTTATTACAAATATAATATTTCTAATTCCTAACCATGTAGACCCCTTCTCTACTTACCCCAACTTTGACATTTTAACATTACCGGACCACTTACGACAACTATTTACTTTTTACCACAACATTCCTATTGTACTTTGATTGTTACTGTACTCTACTTTATTGGTGGCACCGTACTAGCGACACCGTTATCTTCTATCAGACGCCACTACTAATCATACTTAACAACATCCTATTCCCAATACATACATAATAAAAAAGAAATTACGGAGGAAAAATTTAATGTTGACATTTTCCCCCTTCCTAGCTTCTACTCCATCCTTAGAGTAGACTATTATGGTGCTTCAAAAATCTTTAACTTGTCGTGGTTGACCCATTTCATAATGGGAGTGTTGTCCAATTCCTTCAGTCAATATGTACCATTTTCATACACAACTGTTATTTTGTGGGGCCCCATCCATTTGGGAAGAAATTTTCTCTACCTTCTTTTTTTGTATCTAGAATCATATACTAGAACCAATTCATTCACATGAAATGGAGACCAACGGATCTTTTGATCAAAGTATTCCTTCTGCTTCATTTTCTTCTTATAGCTTGTATCCTTCACTATTTCCCTCATTTCCTCTAGCAAATGAAGATGCACCAACCTTTCTTTTACTGAATCACTTTCATCCATCTTTTCCTTTTTCATAACTCTCACAGTGGGAATATCAAACTCAATAGGAAGAATTGGATCAATGCCATAGGCCAACTGAAATGGGGAGTATCTTGTTGCTGACTTTGATGTTGCCCTATATGCCCACAATGTTGCATGAATCCTTTTATCCCACTTATGTACTTGCAAGGCTGCATATTTTCTAGAATTTGACATAACACAAAAAAAATTCATTCCACCTGTCCATTTATGCTGGGCTTGTATGTTGTTACCTTCTTGTGCTTAATAGAAAACTTGTTGACTAGGGATTCTACCACCTCATTAATGAAGTGACTTCCTTGATCTATTACAATTTCTAATGGAAAACCAAATCTAGTGACAATGCGTTCATATATGAACCTTGCCACTTCATCCATGGAAGCTGTCTTTCAATGGCCTAGCTTCAACCCACTTGGTTAAATAATCTGTGGCAACTACAATATACTTATTTTGGCATGGGGTAGTTGGAAGTGGACCTAAAATGTCTATTCCCCACTTTTCAAAGGGACCAAGGGGAAGAATAGGGCATAATGAAGATGATGAAGTCTTACGGTTTCCATGTGTTTGATAAATATCACATGTCTTACAATAATAATAACAATCTCTAAAAAGAGTGGGCAGTGATAACCTGCATCCAAGATCCTTCTTGCTGTAAGTTGTCTAGAGAAGTGTCCTCCACATGTACTATTGTGGAATTCTTCTATCAACTCCTTCCGTTGATCACGTCCAACTGCTTTCTTATATTGTCCATTAGGTCCTATTCGAAATAATACTCCATGCAGAATAGAATATGGATGACTGGCTTGAGTAATCTTCCTCTTAGTCTTTGCATTGGCACCATCAGGAAACTTGAATTCATTTAGATAATTCTAAATATATATGTATTCACTAGGGATTGTGTCAAGAGATAACAATGCTGCATTTGGGAAATCATCATCATCACAAGGTGAAACTAAACCATCATAGGCTCAAGAGAGTGCATCTGCATTGACATGCTTCTTTCCTCGCCTATCTATAATATCAAATTCAAATTCTTGTAGAAAAATTATCCATCTTGCTATCCTCCTTGATGGGTTAGGTTTATTGACAATATATTTTAGAGCCTGATGAATAAGGTAACAATCAAGAATTGTTATCCCCTGTCTTGCATTGATGACTTGTTTGATCAAATGAAGGGAGCCACGGTGTTCTATAAGATTGATCTCAAGTCAGGGTATGTCAACACCAATCCGACACTATGATAATTCTTCACCGGGAACTCCTCGTGCTATGATTATTAACTAATGCATAGCTCTTAGTTTGGTTGATGTAATATGGAAACACAACAACAAACATAACACAAGAATACCATAGACTATGATAAGAAGGAATAATGATAAATCTAAAATATCAGTGTAAATTATAATATTAACTTGAAATTGTTACAATCTCACCCATGAGGTTCTTCAAGTGTTATTAACTTCACTTGCCTTCAAACAATAACTATGGGAGAAACTTCACAAATACACCTCTTAACACCTTCAAAATGGTGGCTTCCTTTACACACTTTCTCATACAATATTTCTCACTACTTCTCTCTATGCTAAATGAGGGGGGTGGCCTCTTTATTTATAAGAATTCAGGCTTATCCACCTTATCTCTAAGATAGGATAGGAAATCTCTTCTGGACAATCATATTCCATGCCTAAACTCTTACCTTTACATGTAGGCTTATCTTCTAAGATAAGATAAACCTTATCATCTCACATGGGTTCCACCTTTTTAGACTTTTCCACAAATAAAATATACAAAATTTTTATGACATCACTCTTTGTCCTTATTACAAATATAATATTTCTAATTCCTAATCATGTAGACCCTACTTCTCTACTTATCCCAACTTTGACATTTTAACATTACCGGACCACTTACAACAAATATTTACTTTTTACAACATTCCTATTGTACTTTGACTGTTACCGTACTCTACATTATTGGCAGCACCATACTGACGGTGTCGTTATCTTCTATTGGATGCCACTACTAATTATACTTAACAACATCCTATTCCTAATACATACATTAATAAAATAGAAATTACGGAGGAAAATTTTAATGTCGACATCTTCCCCCTTCATAGCTTCTACTCTGTCCTTGGAGTAGACTATTTTGGTGCTTGGAAAATCTTCAACTTGTCGTGGTTGACCCATTTCATAATGGGAGTGCCATCTAATTCCTCCAGTCAGTATGTACCATTATCATGCACAACTGCTATTTTGTAGGGCCCCATCCACTTTGGAAGAAATTTTCTCTGTCTTCTTTTTTTTGTATCTGGAATCATATACTAGAACCAAGTCATTCACATGAAATGGAGACCAACAGATCTTTTGATCAAAGTATTCCTTCTGCTTCATTTTCTTCTTATAGCTTGTATCCTTCGCTATTTCCCTCATTTCCTCTAGCAAATGAAGATGTACCAACCTTTCTTTTACTGAATTACTTTCATCCATCCTTTCATTTTTCATAACTCTCATACTGGGAATATAAAACTCAATAGGAAGAACTGGATCAATGCCATAAGCCAACTGAAATGGGGAGTATCTTGTTGCTGACTTTGATGTTGCCCTATATTCCCATAATGCTGCATGAATCATTTTATCCCACTTATGTACCTGCAAGGTTGCATCTTTTGCTAGAATTTGACACAACATAAAAATTTTTCGTTCCACCTATCCATTTGTGCTTGGCTTATATGTTGTTGCCTTGCTGTACTTAATAGAAAACTTGTTGACTAGGGCTTCTACCACCTCATTAATGAAGTGGCTTCCTTGATCTGTTACAATTTCTAATGGGCAACCAAATCTGGTAATAATGAGTCATATATGAACCTTGCCACTTCATCCATGGAAGCTATTTTCAATGGCCTAGCTTCAACCCAATTGGTTAAATAATCTGTGGTAACTACAATATACTTGTTTTGGTGTGGGGTAGTTAGAAGTGGACCTACAATGTCTATTCCCCACTTTTCAAAGGGACCAAGTGGAAGAATAGGGAATAATGGAGCTGATGAAGTCTTACGGTTACCATGTGTTTGACAAATATTACATGTCTTATAATAATTATAACAATCTCTAAAAAGAGTGGGCCAGTGATAACCTGCGTCCAAGATCCTTCTTGCTGTAAATTGTCTAGAGAAGTGTCCTCCACATGTACCATTCTGGAATTCTTCTATCAGCTCCTTTCCTTGATCACGTTTAACTGTCCTCTTGTACTGTCCATCAGGTCCTATTCAAAATAATACTCCATGCAGAATAGAATATGGACGACTGGCTTGAGTAATCTTCCTCTTAGTCTTTGCATTGGCACCATCAGGAAACTTGAATTCATTTAGATAATTCCAAATATCTATGTATTCACTAGGGATTGTGTTAAGAGATAACAATGCTGCATCTGGGAAATCATCATCATCACAAGGCGAACCTAAACCATCATAGGCTCGAGAGAGTGTATTTTCATTGACATGCTTCTTTCCTGGCCTATCTATAATATCAAATTCAAATTCTTGTAGCAAAATTATCCATCTTGCTATCCTCCCTGATGGGTTAGGGTTATTAACAATATATTTTAGAGCCTGATGATCTGTTAAAACTATAAATTTATACCCTAGCAAGTAATTCCTAAACTTCTTTACAAAAAAAATGATAGCTAGAGCCTCTTTTTCAGTTACAGTATAATTTACCTCAGCACTGCTTATTTTTCTGCTCCCAAAGTAAATTAGATGATCATTCCTATTTTCATCCTTTTGGCTCAAAGTACTTCCTAGTGCTGCATCTGAGGCATCAGTATACACAATGAATGACTTGCTCCAATCTGGATTCTTTAAAACAGGTGAAGATACCAGGGCTTCCTTAAGTTGTTCAAAAGCTTCATGCGCCTTATTTCCTGTTAATAAGTAACATCCTTCTTCAAGAACTGGGTTAGTGGCTGTGCAATCTTTGATAAATTCTTGATGAACCTTCTATAGTAACCCACATGGCCTAAAAATGATCTCAACTTACTTCTTTTCATAGGAAATGGTAACTCTTTGATTTTTGAAACTTTATCAGGATCAGTACTAATACCATCTCTGGATACAACATGTCCTAAAAAAAATCCCTTTAGAACATCCAAAGACACACTTTGTAGGGTTTAGTGAGGTTTTTTCTTCATCTAACCTTTGAAATGCTGTCTCCATCTGGTGCAAGTGGTCCATCTTGCTCCCATAGATGCAAAAATAATCCAGAAATACTCTGATAAAGTTCCCAATGTAGGGTTCAAACACCCTATTCATTAAGCGCTAGAACGTTGCCAAAGCATTACACAACCCAAAAGGCATAACTCTATAAGAAAACGTTCCCCAAGGAGTGGTGAACATGGTCTTTAGCTGATATTTCTTTGCTATATGAACTTGGTTGTATCCACTATGTCCATCAACAAAACTATAGCACTCCTGGCTAGCTACTTCGTCTAAGATCTGATTTGAGAATGGAAGAGGGTAATGATCCTTCATTGTTGCCTTGTTGAGCTTCCTATAATCAACACAAATGCGTAGTTTCCCATTCTTTTTTATTGAGATCACAATGGGAGAAACCCATTCTGAATTCTCCACAGCAAATATGAATCCTGCATCAAGCAACTTATCTATTTCTTCTTTTACAGTCTTGGAAAAATTAGGATTAATTCTATATGGCATTTTCTTTATGGGCTTAGCACCATCTACCAACTCAATAGAATGTTCTACCCAACTTACTTGACGCAGTTCCTTGTAATCAAAAGTGAATAGGTGTATGTACCTTCGAAAGAGCTGGAGGTAGGATTCCTTCTCATTCTCCATCACAGCATCACCAATATATATTTGTTGGATATGATCAACAATTTTTTCTTCAGATAATCTTATGGGTTTATGATTCGGTGTGACTGGAAGGATATCCATGATGGAAACATCAACCTCAATTTCTTCATCTTCAATGTCCACTTCACTAGTACTCGAGTAATTAGAGGATGTCCAATCATCAGTTTCATCACTTGAATCCACAGGTTCTGCCTTATGATGCCAAGGGATCACGTTTATCTTCACCCTCTCTCTACCACATCCAAGTGTCATGAATCCTTCATTTGAGTAGTTTCTTGCATGAACTCTCCTTAGCCATGGTCTTCCCAACAACATTGGGTAGGCAATAGTACCATTTTTCATCACCTGAAAGTCTACCACACATACAACACCCAGAACAGATATTGCCACATTTGAAACTACACCTTCTGGTTTAGTTTTTCTTTTATTTAATGACCTTAACATAAGTGTTGAGGGGCGATCAATTTTTAAACCCAACATATTCATTACAGACTTGGTCATTACATTAACTGCAACACCTCCATCAACTAAGACATCATGAATTGAAATACCATTACATAATACCTCAGCTTGTGGAGCGTAGGGATCTGCCTCTGCCTCCAAAAACAGGGACCTCAATCTCCTTCCTTCGTTTAGCATTGAGTCCACTTCGCAGCTCCCACCTCTTCTCAGAATACATAGCCAAGATTTGACCATATGTAATATTTGCAGGCCTTTTGGACAGATCGTCTAAGATGGAGTATGGTCCTTGTCCCTGTGAAATCAAAAAATCCTGCACACCCAACTTTTTACTCCTATGTTTCTTACTAGTTTCTCCTTTCATCTTCTTAGGATCATTTCCATCTTGGTTATCTTTTTCTTTCTTCCTTTTTATTACAAACACATCTACTTCATTATTTATGCTCTTATCTACTACATCAAAAGAATTCACAGGTGCTTTTCCTTTATCATTATCTCTTGTACCATATGTAGAAGCTCTATATGGACAATTATACTTATAATAACCCTTTTTATGACTACCATAACATACAACATCAGAAATATTTCTTTTTGGACCTCTATCTCCTCCCTGAGAACTAAATTCCTTTCCTTGAAGAATATTAATAGTTAACTAACACATCTTCTTGAGCAGATCTTCATACTTTGTAGATGTACTAGGGAAAATATTTGTGCTCACCGAGAGTGGTTATGGATTCTGGACCAAAGGTGTTGGTATAGGCTCTACCTTAGCAGCAATTTCTTTGGGCTCCTCTTCCATGCTTTCTTCTTTCCTTCTTGTAATATCCTTTGCTTGTTCAATGGTAGCTGGGTGGTCATACTTCACTCGTTGTCTTATCTCTGGCTTCATCCCAAGAATGAAGTGCTTATAGAGGAGATTATCCATGCCATTCATCAACCCATCCACTAATCCTTCCTTCCAGATCAAGGCATCGAGCTTCCTCCTTAGCTCTAGAACACAAGCATGATAATCCTTTATCTTATCCTTCTCTCCTTGGGATAGCTTTGTGATATCGATCATGAGATTTGCATATTTCTGTTGTTCACCAAATTCTTCAAGAAAACTTTTAGTTAATAAATCCCATGAATTTTTCACATTATCACCTAGTGTTTCAAACCACCTAAGGGCTGAACCATCCCAAAAGGTAGGAAAAAATTCAGTCCATTGTTCCCTTCTTATGAGGCCATTACAAATGTAAGATTGTTTAAACTCTTGAATGAAAGAGGAAGCATCTTCATTAGATTGGGCTGAAAAAATAGGAATCTTCCCCATTTTAAAAAGTAGCCACAGTGAAATACCAACTGACAAGTACAATCAGTAAGAATTATGTGACCAAATAATTAGACTCACTACAATAGAAAGTGACTTTACACCTTTCTACAGTAAAATAGGAATGACCACAGTAAACTATGGTAAAACTTGACTTACTGTGGTAAAAATAGACTTTATTGTGGTAAGCACTATTTACGATAAAAAGTGAAGTTACTGTGGTAAATACTATTCACGATAAAAAGTGAAGTTACTATGGTAAATACTATTCATGGTAAAAAGTGACTTTACCATGGTAACTACTATGCACAGTAAAAACAAGGTTACCCTCCAAATGATTTCTGACTAAGTGGGAATATTTGTCTAGAAAATCCACCAACGAGGAATGGTCCCGACAACGGAAAAAAAATGTCATCACCAATCCGGCACTATGATAATTATCTACCGGGAACTCCTCATGCTATGATTATTTACTAATGCACAACTTTTAGTTTGGTGGATGTAATCTGGAAACACAACAACAAACATAACACAATAATACCATATACTATTATAAGAAGGAATGATGATAAATCTGAAATCTAAGTATAAATTATAATATCAACATGAAATTGTTACAATCTCACCCATGAGGTACTTCAAGTGTTACTGTCTTCACTTGCATTCAAACAATAACTATGGAAGAAACTTCACAATTATACCTCTTAATGGCTTATTTTACACACTTACTCATACAATATTTCTCACTACTTCTTTCTATGCTAAATGAGGGGGGTGGCCTCTTTATTTATAGGAATTCAGGCTTATCCACCCTATCTCTAAGATAGGATTGGAAATCTCTTCTGGCCAATCATATTCCATGCCTAAACTCTTGCCTTTACATGTAGGATTATCTTCTAAGATAAGATAAACCCTATCATCTCACATGGATTCCAAATTTTTAGACTTTTCCACAATAAAATACACAAAATGTTTATGACATCACTCTTTATCCTTATTACAAATATAATATTTCTAATTCCTAATCATGTAGACCCTACTTCTCTACTTACCCCAACTTTGACATTTTAACATTTCCGGACCACTTATGACAACTATTTACTTTTTACCACAACATTGCTATTGTACTTTGACTGTTACCGTACTCTACTTTATTGGCGGCACCGTACTGACGACACCTTTATCGTCTATCAGACGCCACTACTAATCATACTTAACAACATCCTATTCCCAATACACACATAATAAAATAGAAATTACGGAGGAAAATTTTAATGTCGACAACTCCTCAATTGTTTGAGAATTATAGGCAGAGGCATTTCTATGATAGCCATAACCTTTATAGGGTCCACTTCTATCCCTCTATGTGAAACTATGAAACCCAAGAGATTTCTTGATAAAACACCAAAGACACATTCCTTGGGGTTTAAGAGAACCTTATAATCTTGGAGACGCTAAAAAATACGTCTCAGTACTTTAGGGTGTTCTCCTCTATGCTTAGACTCAGCTAGGATGTCATCAACATAATCTTCCATGATGTCATTCATCATATCATGGAAGATAACAGTCATTTCCCGTTGATAGGTGGCCCCGAAATTGTTGAGTCTGAAAGGCATGACCTTGTAGCAAAATTTCCCCTAAGGGGTGATGAAGGTTGTTTTATGATGATCTTCTTCTGTAATCCGTATCTTGATATAACTTGAAAACCCATCCATTAAAGAAAATATTTCATAACCAATGGTGGAATCAACTATCATGTCGATGTTAGGAAAGGGGAAGTCATTCTTAGGGCATGATTTATTGATGTCACAAAAATAAATGTAAATTCTTATGCCGATAGGTTTCTTCTGTACAGGGACTATGTTAAATATCCACTTTGAATAGTCGATGGGTTTAATAAAATCAGCAACTAGTAGTTTTTCCAATTCTTCTTTGACAAGGAGTGCCACCTTAGGGTGCATATTTCTCAATTTTTTCTTGATGGGTTTGACATCTGGGTGCACAACAAGGTTGTGCACAACTAACTTTAGGTATAAACTAGGCATATCTATGTATGTCCATGTAAATATATCCGCATATTCCCTTAAAAGTTCTACAACCTGAGTTGAGAGTGAAGCTCCCAACCTTATCATTCTTGGGTGCTCTTCTAAACCAATGTTGACATTAGTTGTTTCTTCAAAAATAATCTTAGAAGCATCCTCCATTCGTGTAGGCTCAGGGGGAAGAGTAAGATCAACCTCATGCGATAGCTTGTTATCATCTTTAAATGGGTAAAACACTTCATCCACATACTCTTAATTTTATTTATATATGAGCATTTTAAAGAGTTTGTCATTGTGAAACTTCCATTTATATTTTCTGCAAGGTTTCTCTAAAGTTTTTTTACTCTTTTTTACCATCTTCTTATATAAACATCCACACATCTCTACCTCTTCTCCAAAGTATGCACATGTGTCTTGTTGAATTGAAAATACTTTCTTGTGTTCCCCAGTTGGAATAGAATCCATGAGTACCATGAACTCTGTAAATTCCTCATCATTTTCAAAGAAGTCTCATGGTACGTGAAGTTTTTGATCCCAATCTATAATTTTAGGATACACAAGGTTTATTTGATAATTGGTTAGGGTGTTGGATTCAGATAATGCAAGCAAAACTATATTTGGGAATAGGTTAGTGGAAGAAAGATCCTCATAGAGGCTACATTGGGAATTTGTATCACTATTAGAATGAGATGAATTTCTCTCATGTTCAGAAGAGGTGGTGTTAACTTCAAAAGGTAGAGCATTATACGGCCCTATTCCCAAGCCATGCTTATCAGACTTAAAACAGGGGATGGGAATAGGATCTAGTTAGATTTGTGCGTTGATTCCACACCCAAATTCACTGTAGCCCATGATAAACATCATGCAGTGACCTTTTATATATTGGGGTGCTTGATGGCATGAAGCCATGGTATCTTTCGATACTCTACTAGTGGGATCTTCGAACATCTTCTCCTTAGATAGGATACCACTATGGAATTTTTTTTCCAATAGTTTAGGACACTTCTCTCAAGTAATCTTGAATTGAAAATAAGGGTTACCTCATGTTTTGGGAGATACTGATAAATATGATATTAAAAAATCTTGTTCAAGAGTGAATGGAACACCTAGGCCATATTTTTCTGACGTTGTCTCCCATGAAGAAAACGGGTTGACTAACAAAGGAAAATATTGATTATAAGGCGTGAGTGACTCTGAATCTACCCATTTCTTAATAACTTCTATTTGTAGGGGGATAAAAAACTCCGCCAAAGGACATTCATAAGCCACATTATAAAAATTGTGCAATGCGCTACAATGGGTGAATGGTTATGGGTCACTCAGAATGGTAACCACTTATCCTTCATGAAATAGCTTAATACATTTATGGAAATTTGATGGAATGGCCTACATGGCATGGATCCATGGATTCCCCAAGAGCATGTTATATGGAAGGTCTAAGTCAAGGACATGAAATGTTGTGTCATGACAAGTTGGGCCTACTTTCATGAGAACTACTATAGTACCCACTGCTTCTCATTCTTCATTTTCATAGGCTGTGATCATAATAGTCTTGGCTCCTAGATATGTTTTTGAATTTCCTAACTACTTAACCAGCTTTAAAGTGCAAATGTTTAGACTAGATCCATTGTCCATAAGTACCCTCTTGATTTTGTGATAGGTAACCACCACTTCTAGGTATAAGGGTATGTTGTGTTCTGGGTTGTTACGCGGGATTACGGTGCGATCAAAAGTAATATGATCATTAGAGTCAAGGCATGCAATCATGGCTTGGAGGTGTATGGGATCTACATCTATAGAGACTCCTAAATTTTGCAACATTTTATACAGTATGTTCTTGTGGGAAGTAGATATTTTGAGGAGATCGAGAATGGATATCCTAGCAGGTGTCTTCTCTAGCTAGTCTATCTAATTATACTAACCTTCCTAAGGGATAGGCATGGGATGTGGTATGATTAAATGAGCACGTATTATCCCTAGTGTGAAAATATTTTCTAAGATCCAAATAGTATTGACATGTTCATCAGTTGAGTGAATACATCCTATGAGAGAATTAAAGGGACTATCACTAGTAGGGTAAACATAAGTGGAAGTTCTATAATCATTAGAGGTTTACCCATGATATAGCTTCCTTTTCTTTTTATCTACATGATTAGGAAAATTATCTTTATAGATACCCATTTTCTCATTGGACCTTATCCTAATTCAAGGGGAGAAACTATGGTGATCTTACCCTCTTCAATGAGGTCTTGTATGTAATGACGCAATCTTAAATACCTATCTATCTTATGTCGTTTCACACGGTGGAAGTCATAGTATTCATAGTCCTTGAACCAAACTAGTTTTGGAGCATCTTTTGAGTATGGTACTATTGTGGTTAGGTATTCCACCATTTTTTATTATCTAATTATTTTAGTATGACAGATAAGGATTTCGTTAAGGGTTTGAATGTACGTTTAGTAGGTGCCTTGGGATGAGGTCCTTGTGAAATATTTAAAAGAGGGCCCTTCTACATGGGTTTGACTCTCTTGGAGTCTGTAATGCCATCACCAACAACATGTTTGTTTTTAGTGAATTTTTTTGGTTTGTCTATGAATTTGTCTTCATGTTTGTCTTTAATGATAGTATTAAGAGTTCCCATCGTAATGAGGGATTTCTTGATTTGACCACCTTTCTCTATGACCTCTTTAAATTTTGAGCCACAGTGCATCTATAAATTGAAGGCTATTTCTAGGTTTAAGTTAGGAACAAATATTCTCACTAGCTATTTTTCCAGTAATGCACAAGGGAAATGACTTGCTAACCCTCGCCATCATTGTAAAAATCCAACAAATCTATCATTGGGTTATTGTTTTGTATTGTATAGATCGTTCATTATGATATCACTTTCCATGTTATAGGAATAATGTCGTATAATTTTTTCTACTAATGCGGGCCACGTTGTAATGAAGCCCTTGGGTATGCTATAGAACCATTCTAATACCAGTGCTCCTAGGCTGCGAGGGAAGAGTCGTATTAAGAAATTATCGTTATATGCAACCTCTTGGAAAGCCATATAAAATTATTTTATGTGATCACGAATATCACTCTTACACTTATACTTATCAAATTTGGGAATGGTAAAGTGTTTTGGGAAGGGTTCCTGTAACATGTCCTTATCGAAGGGGTAAGGGCATAGTTCTTCATATGAATATTTCCTATTATGGCCTATGTTTCCTTCGTGTATCGTAGCAAGCGTATCTTTCATTAATTGTAACTCTTTTTGAATGAGTTTTTATTTAGTAGGTGACATTGGTGTTTGTAATTGAGTCACCTTAAAGGTAGTGTCAGTGTATGGATCAAAGTGAAACTCACTAGGTTTAGTTTTATTTATGTCTTTGTATATGTTTATTATTGAAGAGCCTAATTTTTCTAGTTTTTGGCTCAACTTTAGGATCTGTTTCTGAAGGATTTCTTCTTCAATTAAAGGGTCCTCTTCCTCATCAAACTTGGGAGGTGATGAGGCTTTGCACCCAATCTTCACTTTACGTGAAGCTTTGTAATAAGGTCACCGTGGATTACCAAGTTACTTGGATGGGTTTCCTTCATTGGTGTTATGATGTTTCCCAGAAGTGGAAGCATACTCCATGTCAAAAGGGTTATCTATGTCTAATAGGAACGTTCGTTCTATTTGTTTATGGTTAATGAATTTAATTTATGCTTCGCGCTCTTATGGAAGTTTAGCCCCTAGTTCCAAGACTCTCGCAAGTAATTGATCTCTGTTGTAAAAGAGGATTTAGTCAAAGTGGCCTAAGTCTAAGTGGTGTTGTTCTTTAGAAGAGTTATACTCCTCTTTTCTATGGTCAATTAATGGATCCGATTCTTTAACTTGTGAAAATAGAGGCCCTGAGTTATTTTTGCTAAATGGGAAAGGTTTCGAAAGGGTTTTCTCCTAAGTCATGTTTGTTTGATTTGGTTTCCATTTTCATGATCTTAGGCATTACTAGCCAATGTTTGTATGAAGCTAGCATGGATCCTAAATGTATGATTTTTGGAAGTCATTTTGAGGTGATGTTTGAGATATGCCATAGTGTGTCCTAGATGCAATGTTATGTAATTAGTTTTTAATCAAATAACACTCATATGCACACTTAACATGTAATGATCACTCAATTTTGTTGTTACCAAGCCTATACCCTAAAAAACATAGTGAAAATATTGTATCAATGTGTAGGTCAAGTTAGAATTCTAGCAAGGCCTAAATATCAAAGCGGTATTGGCGCTGTCTCTCGATGTAACATTCCCATTTTAAGACTAGAAAAAAAGGATTTTTTTTAACACAAATTTCTATGTTCTAAATAAAACATCATTTAAAACACACATTCCATGCCAATCAATATCAAAACAAATAACCGTATGCAGCTATAATGACTCGGTAATTTACCGATCTCTCATTCCATGACTCGGTTACCAACCGATCTCTCATGTTTGTCTTAAAGTATATAATAGTTTATGTATACTACATATACTTGGTTTTCCTACCCTATTCTGGGTACTGAGTGATCTGTTTAAAGAACCTATATAAATATTTGTTACCAATATTCATTTGACATCATGTTTCTTTAAACTAGGTGACATAGGACAATGCAACCAGTAGCTTGCAATACTTTGGAAAAATATTTTCAACATACTGTTCATGTTACTATTCCTAGATGACATACTCGTAATTTTGGAATACGTCCTTCACCTCACTCTACTGTTATCTAGAATGGTCTTTACTGACTTCTTCCAGTCCACTTTCCCAAGGTTTGATCCTAGCCCAGGTTAGCAACATAATCTGTTATAGGAAGATGCTCACGATGACTTAGGGTATATGGGCATACTTGACCGACCTAAGTCGAACAAACATGCTAAGGTACCCTGAGTCATAGAGAACTAGTCCCTATTCTAAACATGCTACTAACTTGACCTAGAGAGAAACTAAGTTCAAGTCCAGATGTGTGTAGATCTAGATGAATAAATACGGAAGGGTGTTGCCACATGTCAACTGCAACACTATATCCTCACGAAGTCCTTGGACTTCTCAAAGGTATAGTCCTATAGTTATCATGTGCTAACATCCGTTAGAACTGATTCATCATGATGTACATACCCCTTAGTGGTCATTAATTCATAATTAAATTGGATTAAGATTCAGATTGTAACAACCACGCCTAACCCCACTTCCAACATTCATTAAGTTCTTTATCAAAAATTAATCTGATTTGATATTGAGAACTTTATTAACTCATATTTGCATTGATGTTCATTAACGTGGGATAACAAGTAGTTATCCCAAAAACAGGGGAGAAAACATCAAATGATTAATTTTTAATGCAACCTAGCTGTCCAAAGTAGGCGTGTCATCCACCTAGGTACAACAAGTGTTTACTTTATATAAACTAAGTACAAAGATTAAAGATCATAACCACCATTCCATTTATTTTTCATTGTTTTGAGAGAGGAAGAGTCTTCCTGTACATGGTTAGATGTTAGGGTTAGCATAACCTTTTTATCATTCATTACTCATATAGTTTAATTGTATATATAATACATATTTCATTATTAAACTATGATTGTTTAGATAGATAATGACATCCTTAGCAACTTAACAAGTTTCACTAAAGTAAGGGGGATTTTACTATCCCCTTAATCCAACTTATTAATTGATAACAATAATAATACTCAATAGATATAAAGAATATCGACAAGATATCATTACTATTTCCTTCATATAAATACAAGAGAATTTACACCATTATTTGGAGTTAGCCTCCAAACCTTTCAATTCATCATGATAAAATATACATTTACAAGAATATGCATTTTAGGCATACTGCACATTGATCAACATTAAGATCATAAAATAACATCACTTTTATTTTTCAATACAACTCAAAAATGAATCGAAATTCTTTACAAAAGATCCAGACTTAAATAAGCCAATACATCATAATTTTTTTTACCTTCTTTTATCACTTATGAATTCCATTTATAAAAATTGCTAGTATGGGTCAATTCATATAACTAAGCATGATAATTACTAAGCATTAAAATGAAGTTCATTCCACTAATTGTTCCATTAAAACAACTCTGCTTTAATGAAACAATTAATAAATATCATACATAGAAGCATAAGTAATAACAACCAAAAAAGAAGTACAATAATGAGTCTTAATTCACTTTTAATAAGAGAATGTAATATAATCAACAACAATTACATTATAACATATAGTTTATTTGATCCAATCATTTAATTTTAAACAAACAACAGATATTGTCATCCAATTGTTTCATAATTCTATCTGAATAGAAATATAGTATTTATCTTTACTATGTAGCACAAGAAGTTATTTACAACATAGTTCATATTAGGATGATTCATCCTATAACTTAAACAAAAATAAGAAGAATTAATACATACTATCCACCATTCACTAATCATCTGAAAGACAGAAACAGGTTCATAAAGTACTTAACTGATTACCCACATAACTGCTTCAGTTCAAGGAAACCAATATAAGGATTCATTATTAAAGAGACAACATCTAAAACAAGAATCCCAAATCAATCTGAGAAGGGATAGAGAATCAAACAGTCTACTTGCAAGCCTTAAATAAATTCTACATTATAGAGGATATCATCCATAGATATGAAACCATTCATTCCAAAAATCGAGGAAAGAATTACACAAGGATAGTCTCTTATGTGTCCATATAGGGAAGATTCATAACATGCCAGAGTGCTAAAAGAGGAGTCCTTCCAATAATGAAATCTAAATGGAGCATGAATCAGTCAAACAAAGCAGTCGGTCTAAACACGATTACATTTTCTTTTCAATAGGACAGACTCAGTTGTTCACTTTCCACATCGACACAACAATCAAATTAGTACAAAAATAAACTAAACAATCCACAAGGAAGTTTCCATCTATGAAGAGTGGTTTCCCACTATTTCTTACAAGACAAAAAGGACATAAAATATGAACCCAAGAAGTCGAGTAGGCCTAAGAGAATAATCATTCTACAACTAAGAAGAGAGTCATGCTACAAATAATTTTGATCAAATGAACTTATGTTTACCATATTTAAAGGATCTCAAATAGAAAAGTTCTAATCAATAATTCATTTCTTTTTGTACTATCAAATGAATTCCCATTTCTATTTCGAACTTAAAAGTTCTTTTCCTAGTTCCCAAAAGAGAATACAAAATCAAACCCACAGTTTAAAGAAAGCAACACTTCTAGTTCCCCCTAAGAATTCAAACTTTATCAAATAATAAAATCAATACTATCTGGTTCATCCATTCCACTTTATTTAAACAAAAGTTAAAATTCATTCCACAAAAAGGAGTACACAGTACAGTCCCAAGATAGAAGTAAAAATTCTGGACAAAACAAGATACAGTCCAGAAGGAAATCTATTCCTTTCTCCTTTTAAAGACCCAGAGTTCCATTCAAATGAATCTAAAAGAGAATACAAAACACAACATTAGTATTAAGGTTAAGCAAGGTTTCTAAAATTCTCACGAACTCAATAGTAACTAAAATCCCAACAACAAGGACTTAAACAACTCAATAAAAAGAACATATAGTTAGTGATCCTAAATAAGAATGAATTATATGAAACAATCTCAAACTAGAGGTAATAAATCCTTCCAAGAAAGATTTAGTACACGAGAGTATTCAACTCTTCTTTCCTTAAAAAACCCAGAAATCAATCAAAATGGGTATGAAAGAAAGTATGAGAACCCAACACGTGTTTAAGTCTAGCAATGGTCTCAACATTACCCTCTAAATTGATTGAAACATAAATTAAAAAAAATGACTTTCACAACTCCATCTAGTACTTAAAGATTGAGACATAGAATGTATTCGTTCCAATCAACTCACACAAGAAGAAGTATGCACACTACATTTCTATAAACTTCAAAGACCATTATCGATTGATTCAAATGAGATCTATTTCAAACCAAAGAGAAAGTAACAATATAATATTATACCAGATACATTTCCATAAAAGGTCCAGGTATCAAAACAGTCAAGACTACAAACAAAACGTGGGTTTCCCCAAGAAGAGGAGAGTAGAATATCATCAATGTTTACACACTTTTACTTGCTCAAAGTAAATGGTACAGTATGGAACAGAAGTACCAAACCATTCCAAACTGAAGAATCATCAAAGAGAAGATATCAAAAGAGATTATTAGATCAACTCACTCAAAAACTAGTCTCTCAAGTTCTTTTGGAGTAGACTGTCCCGAATAAGAGTTCACACCACACAAAGCTTTGAATACAAGTTCAAAATGAAACAAAAAGCTTTGAACACAAGTTCAGAACAAAACACAAGCCTTAAATACAAGTTCCACATGCATATCACCATTGAAATTGCACAGAGAGAGCTTCCAAAGGATAAATTATCATGCAATGGATTCATATCCAAAGACCACAGGGATTCTTACAAACAAGAAAGTAAATAACCAGATAAAACATGCAAACATTTATCTCATGAGAGAAAAATTGTTTTAATGAAACATTTAGAAGAAAGCAAGAAATCTTAATGGGTAGAGCCTATCATGCATGATAGTGCTTCTGCCAGTTCGAAGGAGACTTCCAGTCGAGCTACTAACTCTTTTTCTCCTCCACGAAATATCAACAACCAAACATATTTTTCTCCAATGCCACATATACTTTCCTTGGATTTAAAATAGACCAGAGAAATAAAAAATAGCCACAAAGTAAAAGTCAAATTGCTGGTTCAAAGAACCAGATAGCTCCATGTAGAGAAAAAATTACAAAGAATGCAAGACCAAAAAACCTCCAACAAATCCTTCGTCCTTGTTTCCAAGACAATTTTCTCACAAAAAATGAGGTTCATTAATGTAATTACTCCCTAATCTCCCACCTATCTCTCCTTGCCACCACCTCCTAAAACTGGCAAATGCTATTTCAACTTCAGCATGCATTTTTAACTTTATTGAAGACTCCACGTAAGTCCCACTATCTTTTACATGCCTTTACCAAAACCCGTAGTACTTTCCATTTATTCAAACAAATCAAATCAAATAAATTCCTTTGGAACCATCACCACATGTCATGCGACCTTAGGCCTTGTTTTAATAGTTTAGGATAGATTTCCATAACTTAGGTTAGTCTAAAAATTAATTACCTTAGGTTTAAAAACATTTCCATAGGTAATTTCCAACTTAGGTTAGATCAAAATCACAACTAATAGTATTAGATAATAGGTTAAAAATAGCCTAGCATTAGCTTAGTTATTTCTCCCTTATTCCATTTAGAACAACACCTTAGGTTAGGATGACATCACAACAAAATAGAATATGAAGCTTACGTTAGATTGTAACCTGAATAAGTAGACATAGCTAGGAAGTAGGTGCATTTACATTAGTTTAGAATACCGTTAGGATAATCCCTTAGGTTTAGGATTTAGATTCCCTTCAGAGTCGTGAAGCAGGCTTCATTTCTCTTACGCCATTAAATGTCCTGAATAGATCAATCCCAAATGTCCAAGCACAAACATACAACCAAATGAAGGCACATTCTTACAAGACCAAAGAATTTGTAACATACAAAGGTTTAGTCCGCTATGTCTCTCAAGCTTATGAATTTCAATTTACCATTCAGTCCGGTAAGGAGATTTAAAACATTCCTTGGATCACTAAAATTGATCCAAGGATGAGTCAGTTAAAAGAGATAAGTTTACAACCCTCTAAACCAGATTACAACTCACATATCATAAGTGAAAATGGATTCTTGCAAGCCATATCATTTCAGTCTAATGAATCCAAGAGCAGAAATGATTTATCCATAACAAGCATGATTTTCAACAATCAAGGGAACACACCTCATTCAAGAAAATCACATGCCAATGAATTCTTGTAATGCAAAAGAGATATATAATAGTTTGTCAAAGGTGTTACACTCGATGAGGTATACTAAAAACTAGTTTGAATGCTGATGAAAGCTAAGTCTTCTGAAAAATATAAGTTGCAACTAGATATAGCATAACAACACTATCTTGATACATTAACCAAGCAAGCCCGATGTTAGTATCGTGAAAAAATTATTGCGATACATAGGTGATATCGATAATTTTTAAAAGACTTAGATAATATCAAAACTAAATCCAAGTAATGAGTATAACAAAAAGCTTTTAATTGTGTGAGAAATGTAATCACGTAATAAAGGGTTTTATATCATGTTCTCCAAGAAATTGAAAACACAACGTAAGTACCAAGATTTTGTGACTAGAATGCGAGAAAAAATATCAACTCAAGAAGAGATAAATAATGAAACAAACTCACAACAGTGAAGATGATTTTGAAATCAAGATCGAAGGAATTTATCAAAGATACAAAAAATGTACCTACGCACTTTATACGTTTAACAAACCAGCCGCAAACATGGATGGGTGTAAATGGATAAAAAGTGGCGAGTACTATCTATGATAAAAATGTGTGAGGTATGTTCCTTTCTCACCCCAAAAAAAAGGGTTGTGAGAATGCAAGGGTATAGATAAAAATGATGAAAATAAACTAAACGCCACTTGGGCATAGTTTCACCTCATCCGAGGATGAGAATAAAACTGAGCTAAGTGTGATGTAGTTTAATTCTGTGATGAAATACACTTAGATCAAAATTACGTGGGCTCTTTGCCTTGTTTGAGAAACAAGGTTTAGACTCCAAGTGAGTTGTCACTTTGTGATGGCTCGATGCAACAAAAGACTAAAAAATTGGGCTCTAAGATAGAATGGCCTCCTTAATAAGTTCTCTTAACTAGGTGTTAGAAGATTGTCTAGGAGCGAGCTCAATTTACCCAAATAGTCACCCTGACTATCTTAGGAATATATCAGATTTACTTTACCCCCTTCTGATATAAAGAGTAACTAGTGTGTTTAGTTGTACCATCACTGGGGTCACGATACATATAATATTTGACTCTAACTCACAAGGCATACTAGTCAAGTGGGTAAGAAAAATGCTTCTTGTTTCATCCACAAGGTTACTCAGTGGTGGATTACTCTAGGTTTCCCTGGAATCACCCTGATTTTTGTATCTTAAAGCATTATGCCAAAGGGGTTATGTTCCAGTTGAGTGGATAGGGATGTACCCTTTTCTGAAACTTGCAATATAGTGTGATGAAAGTGGTGTGTTTTTTATCTTGCTTATATTAAATGTGGTTTTAAGTAGCACCACCATTTGGCAACTTAGATGAAAACATGTGTATTAGAATTTTTGTGTTTTGACACATTTCTTTGACAAGCGTTAGGTCATGTAGATATCAAGTTTAGTAGTTTTCCATTTGTAAATTTAAAAAAGAGAATTTACACTTTACTTTTGATTCCTAAGATCTCGAAAAGGCGCAAAGGAAGAGCATATGCAATGTGAAAATTACACTAAGAAAAATCATATGGAAATCTATTTTACCCTTTAGCATCATAGAACAAGTGTTTTTTAAAGTATGACGTAAAGTGTGTACAAATGTTTTTGATCTCCAAGATTTCCTAAAAGGCACGAGGAGAGAGCATAGACACTTTACAAGCTTTGTTCAAGCTAATAAATGAAGACACTTAAACTATGCAAGCTGAAATAAAAAAATAAAACCCTAAAACTACCTTGTTAGTCTTAAAAAACCTCAGAAGATTTTAGAAAAATGATTTCACATCCTGGAGAAAAGTTTTCAAATTTTAAAACAGACGCCTAGCGCACCCAGAATGACACCAGCATGCCCCAGCCGATGGATACATGTCCTTACAAGTGCATACGTGTGGTAGGATGAACTGATAGAGGGGTATAACACCTACGTGGGATTTTCAGATAGGTATGCTATAGTTTTGACGTGTGTGCTCTCAGTTCAATGTGTACGCCTGCAGAAAAAATATGTCAGAAAACTCAATATGGCAACAAACACCACCACGTCCAGAGACACAGAGGTGCTCAATGGTCAACAGAGATGCTGATGGTTCAACAAAGAAGTGGCTTGGGTAAAAAAAATGATAGAGTTTACACAGTAAGCTGATATACTCTAGCACGTCTAGAGTGACAGGTGCACTTGCTAGCCGATGCAGACACCCACCTCGCAACGGAGACGTGAACTCTTCTAAATAAGCTATCAAATATGTTTGGTGCCTAGACAGGTACATGTCTAACTCAACTTTAGCACCAGGGTTTCGACGAAGATGCGCCCCTTGAAGACATCTACACGTACCCCCTAAAAAACTACAAAAAAACTTGGAAATGGAAATTTTTTAAAGCCAGCAGGTTATTTGTCAGTTAAAGAAAATTATTTCTAACTTTAACCCATAAATTAACTATGAACCAAGATGATTTAACCCATTTAAGAAATGGAAACAAGAAAATAACAAGCTATTTTTTTTCTAAAAAGATGAAAATGGGTTAAAAAAGCTTGAAAGAGGCCTTAATTAATGGAGGATGGACTTCAGCTCCTACTGGGTGTGAAAAATGTGTTCAATGAAAGGTTTTCCAATAACTATGGAAATGTGGTAAGAACACTCAAGAACCCCAAAGATTTGTGCAAAATCCCTTCAATGGACCATCTAATAAGAAATGAGCAAGGAATCCTATTTGCATGCATTTAAACTTGAATCAAACAAGTAATCTAATAAATATAATTATCCTATATTCTTGAAAGCTTAATAAAATGTGCCTAATAAGGACCTAAGCAATCAGTTTGTGTTTTTAGAGAATGGGATCTCACCATTAATGGCTTCAAGGCCAATGGTTCTTCCCATTTACTGTATGCTTGTGTGTGTGAAAATGATAAAGCAAATAACTCAATGCATAAATGACATAAAGACTCTAAATCCTAGTAATAATACTATAATTCGGTTTAAAGGGAGATTTTTTCTTGAAAATTAGAGGGAGGTAGTGGGCTATTTATAGTTTTTCATTTGTGAAATGGGAGGATTTTTGGTGTATGTCAAATCAAAATGGAGTCCACAAGTGGTTTAGGAGAGGTTGACCATGGTTAGGACTAATTAACCTAGGTTAGACTAGCTAATCTTGTTTAGAGAGAAATTAGGGTTCTGGGAGGGTTCTGAAAGGCCTAATCAATCAAATGAAATGGATTGATAGTCAAGGGAGCTAATAGAGGTGGCAAAGAAGAGGTTTTTATACAATAAGAGGTTGTTTATCACCTATTTAATTGAGTTATAAGAGGAAAAAGACCATAAGAGTGTTGAAAAATGGGAGTTAGATAGATCTAACTGATGATGTGCCATCAACTTGTAGGAAGAGGACTAGTTATGGAAATATTAGGGATAATATTGCTTTGATCAAACTACAGGTGTCCACAACCACCACCACCACAACTTGGTTGCCCCCTTGGGTAACCCATCCTCTCCTACCATCTACTTTCCCTTCTACATCCCTTACTCTCATGTCACCTTTACCCAAGAAGGTGTAACACAAAGATAAGAATCCACTACCCTCCAATAAGGTAGTCAAATCAACAAAACCTTCCACCGCTAGCTCTTCTACCCCACATTTACCCAAGAAGATGCAAACAAAATATAATACCATACAACTTATCAAACCATTAGACCAACCCATTCCCTCTCCTATAAAGCCTCTTCCCTCACAATTATCCACACCTCTACCCAAAACCACACTCACTTCCCATTGTGATACCTTAGCGGGGTCCTACGCCAACATTTAAACCAATTTCTTAAAGACTTCCATCATCACATTAACACCACTTCAAACTTACGATTCTATAAAATCCAAACCAAAAGGGTTTTATGAAACCAAGATTTGTGCCTATAATCATGTGTAAGGACATGAT
Source organism: Taxus chinensis (assembly GCA_019776745.2). Taxonomy (NCBI): domain Eukaryota; kingdom Viridiplantae; phylum Streptophyta; class Pinopsida; order Cupressales; family Taxaceae; genus Taxus; species Taxus chinensis. The sequence continues at coordinate 564,475,284 of CM034153.1, read as the reverse complement.
GTAGAAAATTGTAAGGCTCTAAAGACTGTTCTTCTCCAACTTTGTCCTCCTGAACAAAACTTTGATGAAAATGACCTTCTTGATGAGGACCATGTTCTACCTTCACCTATGACCTCACATCATCATCCTTTACCCATTAGCAGTTAATATCTCCACCCCCACAACCATTTTTCCCACCTCCAAAATTTGAGATCAACATGGTCCGTATTAGAGAGTTGGCCAAATCACCACCCAAATGTTAGTTCGCCCTACTCATTTCACAAGGATCTTATCTACCACTATGGTTTTGTACCTCATGCCATTATCCCTTTCATGGTACACACTCTCCATCCACCTCCCCTTATATTAACATGGTTCACGTTGCTACCCCACTCAAAAAGACAAAGGCAAAGAAAAAGTAACTAGCCCATCAAATAACCCTGTGCCCAATATACCATATGTACCGTCACCTAAAATCACCATCCACAAAGATACATACCCTATATATGATGGGGTCACCCATCAGTATCCTCTAAAGATGTATTTATATGATCTCGTCCAAACTTACGAATCCCACTGACAAGCCCTTATCAAGGTTTTATAATCCATTACAGTTTTACCTAATGATGCCACACTAGTTACCTCCATTATTACCCCTCACCATGTGGCCTCACTAACTAAATCATCTAGTTATTCTACCCCCATGCCAACTCCTCAAGTTTCCACCCTCAGCTTCTCTGATGATGAGATTATACCTCTATAGTTAGATGACCCTGATCCCACCCTATTCATTTATGTCTATATCGATAACATATGCATACGATGTGTCATGATCAACAGTGGTGCTAACATTAACATCATCTCCTCCCATGAATATAATCAAATGTGTATCTATTCTAATTGTGTGTATAATAACCCCGTTATGCTGCCCTCCTTTAATGATGCCATTACCTCTAACCTTTGGCACCATTATCCTTCATGTTTGTGTAGGCCCTCGCACTATCCCAAAACTATTATATGTCTTAAAGGGGGAGTTACAATATAACATATTGCTCAAAAGTCCTTGGATTCACATTATGGGTTATGTCCCTTTAAATTTATACCACTGTGTGAAATTCAAACATGAAGAACATAACTATATCATCCCCACCGACCCGTCACCATTCAAAACTTGTAATATGTTATACCAGCCCAACTATGTACTTGTACCAGTTAAGACATCTACCACTACCCCCACTTCTCCTTCACCCAAGATTTCATCCACCAATGTTTCCACCACCTCTCCCACATCTAACTCTTCTGTTCCTATTGCTACCTCAACCTCTACAGCCACGCCCTCTGATTCCTAACCAACAACTACCCATCTTGCCCAATCATCTAGTGATTCATCTATCCCCGCCACCTACATATTGACTATTGATCCCTTATAAGGGGGTTTTCAATTCCTCACTCTAGGGAGTACCACCTATACAATATCAACACATTCCTCACTCCACAAGAATATAGAAACCTACGTCAACACCCTCATTATGACTACCGCATAGGAGAGGTTTTCCCGTATGGTCCTTCCCACCTTCGCACTAACCTAACATATGGGGGACTTGAAACTGTTACCTATTCACCCAAACCTCCATCCCAAACATGACTATTTTCATCTGACCTCCAATCCCTTACTAACCGCCACTTCACCCACACTTTCCTTCACCAGTGTGCATATAAAGGATTTGGATTTGGTTTTTTATGAACAAGGATGCCATACTATCATTTCATGTTCCACCCATAAACATAATGATCGTAGTGGCATTGGTTTTTCCACATCACCTTCCAAGAAGGCCCACATCGACCTCATTGAGGAAGACAACCCTTCTCCACCCCATTCACCAATGTCACCATCTTCAAATACAGAGTCCATAGATCCCTAATCTATTCCTCCTAACTTTGTTTTCCATAAAAATGAGTTCCTTGGGACCTCTAACCTATCAACATGATGGCAAGGTTCCTTCTTCTCTAACCTTCATGTATCTTGATATGATCGATGAAGATACACCTTCTATTAACATCATTCAATGTCAGGATGATGAGTCTATCCTCACATATCTGGGTGTGGAAGATTCTTATATTCACCAGTAATTACCCTATGAGACGCAAACCATGTTGAACAAATTGACTATCGAAATCAACATAAATACTTAGGATAACCCACATATTCTAAAGATAGGCTAGTCTTTAGATGTTGATAAACATGGAGCTTTTACCTCTTTTCTCTGAGACCATAGCAATGCTTTTTTCTTGGTCCTATGCCAATATGCCTGGTATTGACCCAAAAATCATGGTCCACAATATCATAACCATTCCTAATGCCAAACCCATAAAACAAAAGCTACAGAATATGCATCCTTGCATTGCTCTTCTAGGGAAAGAAGAACTTTGACACCTTCTCTCGGTTTCCTTCATCCTACCTATTGACTATCCCTAATGGATTTATAACATCATTCCTATCACAAAAGCAATAGGGGTACTCCACATTTGTATGGACTTCCATGGCCTCAACCTAGCTTGTCCCAAAGATGATTTTCCCCTACCAGGAATTGACCAACTAGTTGATCTCATTTTTGACCATGAAATGCTATCACTCATGGATAGTTTCTCAGGTTATAATAAAATATTACTCTCTCCAGAAGGTCAACACAAAAATGCCTTCATCACTCCTTAGGGGACCTTATGCTATCAAGTCATGCCTTTTGGCCTTAAAAACACTGGTGCTACATATCAATGAGCCATGACTTATATCTTCCATGACATCATGCATTGTATATTTGAATTTACCTAGATGACCTTCTTGCCAAATCCAAACATTAGACCAAACACCTGATAGTCCTTAAGGTCATCTCTGACCACCTTATCAAGTATTGTGTTCACCTTTAACCTAAGAAGTACATCTTTGCAATATTTTCAGGAAAACCCCTTAGTTTCATTGTTTCTCTGCATGGCATAGAAGTCAATCATGCTAAAATGAAGGCTATTGTTGAAATGCCTCCACCTACTGATCTCCATAAACTTTGAAGCTTGCAAGGTAAGTTGCAATCTATTCATTGTTTTATCTCGCAACTTTTTAATTATTGTCAATCATTTCATCATCTCCTCAAGAAGGACATCTCGTTCAAATGGGATGATGAATGTCACAAAGCCTTTGATGCCTTAAAACAATACCTTATTCAACCACTAGTGCTAATTCCTCCTAAGAATGACCAACCCTTTGACCTATACATTTCTACCACTGACCATTCTTTAGGTGCTATGCTCACTCATCGTGATAAGAGACATAGGGAGAAAGAAATTTATTAGATAAGTCATACCCTTTTGGACTATGAAACTAGGTACACCCATGCTGAATTTTTTTCCTTATCCTTAGTTTTTGTTGCCGCTAAACTATGTCATTACCTACTCAACTACAAAACCTTTGTCGTCACTAGAAATGATCCTCTACATTACATATATGCCAAACCCTACCAACATCACTGTGCTAGATGCTGGCTCATGCTTCTTACCTACCTTGACCTCGAATTCATCCATCAAAAGTCTATCAAAGGCCAGGCCATCACTGACCAACTAGAAAACACACCTCTTTCCAAAAGTCAACCCTCTAACTTCAATTTACCAGATGAATTCATTGCTGCCCTCTACTTGGATGATACCACTTACCAAATGACCCTCTTCATTGATGGTTCCAAATATCAGTGTGGGGGTGGCATTGGTGTCATCATCATTCCTCTCGGTACTGAACCCATGGATTTATCTTTCAAACTGGATTTTGATTGTATAAATAAATATTGCCGAATACGAAGCACTAGTATTGGTTCTCTAGGCTGCTTGTGTTAGCTGTTAAGTTAATCAATATATTTGGTGATTCCCAGCTGGTTGCAAATCAAGTCAATGGTATATACCAATGTTGTAATGAAGTAATTCAAAATTATAAACATCATGTAGAAATACTTTTGACTACCTTTGACCATTATGAACTTCAAACCACCCCACGTTCTACCAAAAAACTTGCGGATACCATATCTTGTCTGGCTTCTCAAATACTTGCTTCACCTATCGACTTTAAAATATTTGTCACAATACAATGTTTACAATCACCCTCTTATTTACCTTATGAGGTCCACTCCGTCGGAACCGTTGCACCTGACCCATGTGACCTTTGGTATAAGCATCTTGCCAACTATCTTTCCCTTTCTATTCTACCTCCTGATCTCACTCATAATGGACACTGTGCCTTTCTTAAAATTGTCTCTTGCTATGTCATCATGGGTGCTTCTCCTTTATAAGTACAACTTAAACGGTATTCTCTTATGATGCCTTACAAGTTCTGAAATTCCCTACACCATCAAGGAAGTTCATGACAAAATTTGTGGAGGTCACTTTAGTGGTTTATCTATCACTAAACACATTCTTCACCTTAAATATTATTGGCCAACCCTAAAACATGACTATTTAGATTATGTCAAACATTGGGTGAAATGCCAACAACATGCTAATCTTCATCACACACCTAGTCATGCCTTACAATTCGCACAAGACCTTTGTACTTTCTCTCAATGTAACTTGGATCTTGTTGAAGAGAACAATCCCCATTCCTCACAATGTCATCAATGGATTATAATTGCTATCGAATATTACACTAAATGGGTAGAATCCATTCCTCTCATTTCTACAAAAGCCGAGAAAGTATGTGAATTCATCAACCACCACATCATTTATCACTTTAGTGTTCCTCCCCACCTCATCATTGATAATGGAAAGCAGTTCAAAAACAAAACCCTACAAAAATGTGTAACACTTTTGGCATCCAACTCAGTTTCTCGTCACTTTATTACCCACAAATCAATGGCTAAGCAAAATCAACCAATAAAGCCTTGAACAAAATTATTATGAAAGTAGTTGACGATAATGGGAAGTATTAGAATACACACATTCATTTCACCTTATGGGCTTATCGCACTAGTATTTACACTTCGATTGCTGCCACACCTTTTTCTCTGATCTACGGTACTAAGGGTGTCCTGCCTCTCAAAGTCTAGATTCCATCTCTCTGCATCTCACTATAAGCCATGCTCAACGATGATGATTTTCATCAGGATCGTTTAACACAACTTGAGTTGTTAGATGAACGTTGTCTTAATGCTCTTGAGCATCTCCAAATTTACCAAAAACATATCAAGTGGGCCTATGAAAAACATGTCCATGAACGGACCTTCTAGGTCAGTGACATCATCTTGAAGGAAAATCAACATGTGACCAAAGAAGAGAAAAGTAAATGTGGAAAATTTTCTCCTAATTGGCTTAGACCCTATATCATTACTCATGCCTATGGATCAGGTGCTTATCATTTGTATTCACTTGAAGGTAAACCTGAACCTGAGCCCCTAAATGCCTTGCATCTTAGACCATTTTATTATTGAAATCAAGTCCTATATCACCTTCTGTTAATCGATCACTCATCCCTTAAGTGTTGTTCACCTTCCATATTACTCGTTTGGAGGATCAACGACTAAACAAGAATCATGCGATTAGATGTCATCTTCAGTCTTATCTTCAATATGAGTACCAAGGATCTACTCATGACATGATTCTCATGGATACTTTTTGTCTTTTTAAAGATGGAATCCCATGGTCTTTCATCACTTGAAACCACCTCTTTCATAGTTAACCTCTATGTGCTATGGTTTTGTCTTCTAAACAAGAACCCAATCTTCCTCTATAGTCTTGTTTATGAATTAAATGTCCAAAAAAAAAAATGGGATTCAACTTCTTAAGTCAAAATTCCAGCAAAAGATGACTCCCTCAAAAGGGACATCTCTTCTCTCTATCTCGCTGCTATAAATAGATTGCTCCCTTGAAGGACATATATATACAGTCATTACAAAAATATAATAAATTTTTTAGAAGCTTCCCACATCGATCAACTTCACGAAGACTTGAAGGAGATAATATAA